>OY720445.1:28372592-28517592 GCA_963082915.1 Dolichopus griseipennis
CACTTAGAAGCGTATTAGAGCGATTCTAGCTTTAATTCGTGATCACTACAAAAATTTCATAATTTCCAAGTAAACCAAATTTGTTTTTTTAAATTATGGTCCTGCTAAATTTTAAACTCAATTTAAGGCACTTAGAAGCATTTTAGAGCGTTTTTGCTTTTATTTAAGTTTTTACATTTTTTGTCATGGAATTCCTTAAACTCAATTTTAAGGCACTTAGAACCGTCTTAGAGCGATTCTAGCTTTAATTCGTGATCACTACAAAAATTTCATAATTTCCAAGTAAACCAAATTTTTTTTTTAAATTATGGTCCTGCTAAATTTTAAACTCAATTTTAAGGCACTTAGAAGCATTTTAGAGCGTTTTTGCTTTTATTTAAGTTTTTACATTTTTTGTCATGGAATTCCTTAAACTCAATTTTAAGGCACTTAGAACCGTCTTAGAGCGATTCTAGCTTTAATTCGTGATCACTACAAAAATTTCATAATTTCCAAGTAAACCAAATTTTTTTTTTAAATTATGGTCTTGCTAAACTTTAAACTCAATTTTAAGGCACTTAGAAGCATTTTAGAGCGTTTTTGCTTTAACTTAAGTTTTTACATTTTTTGTCATGGAATTCTTTAAACTCAATTTTAAGGCACTTAGAACCGTCTTAGAGCGATTCTAGCTTTAATTCGTGATCACTACAAAAATTTCATAATTTCCAAGTAAACCAAATGTTTTTTTTTAAATTATGGTCTTGCTAAACTTTAAACTCAATTTTAAGGCACTTAGAAGCATTTTAGAGCGATTGTACATTTAATGTCATGGAATTCTTTAAACTCAATTTAAAGGCACTTAGAACCGTCTTAGAGCGATTCTAGCTTTAATTCGTGATCACTACAAAAATTTCATAATTTCCAAGTAAACCAAATTTTTTTTTTTTAAATTATGGTCTTGCTAAACTTTAAACTCAATTTTGAGGCACTTAGAAGAATTTTAGAGCGTTTTTGCATTTATTTAAAGGACTAACAGCCTTTGTACAATAACGCCTTCTTTTCCCTTTCGTTACGTAGTCATCAATGGAGTGTCAAAAATGAAATGTAAATGACAGGGGTTTTTTAACACTGTTTTGTTTACAAATTCCATGAATTAAGAAATATTCAATGGTTTTTTATACATTTTTTTAGGGAGCGCTCCAAAATCTCGGTTAGGAAATTTTTTTTTATAAATCTCGGTTTTAGAAAATTTCGTTTTAGAAAATCTCGTTTTTTATTGAAAAATCTGGTTTTTAAGGACTTTTGAGTTGGATACAAAACCAGAATTATCAGCTTTTTCCAGAATATAAAAGAAGCGATTTTCTAAAGACAAGGTTTTCTAAAACGAGATTTTCTAAAAACAAGATTTTCTAAACGAGATTTCTGGATTTAGATCCAGTGTCCCAGTTAGCATTTCAAGTGTTTTGAGAAAATTACTTTATTGGTTTTATTTTTAAATTTAAGTGATGATTATGTAAGCCTATGATCGGGCTCTTTATAGGAAACTTGGCTTCTCTGTCTGCGATTTCGTCGTTTCCCTTAATTTCACTGTGAAGGAGGGGACCCATATTAATTTGAATTCCCTTCCAACTTTTTCCCACGGTTCTAGTATTTTTAGCTCTAAGACTCTTAATTTGTCAACTATAGCAAAAGATACACCTCAGATATCAGGATTAAGGTTTTCGGTGTGTTCCTTGTAAATCTGTTGGTAATTTGCGGTTGTTGTGTTTTCTTTTATAAATTGTTATATTGCTTTTACCAGTATGGTACTCTTAGCTTATCCTCAAGTAAAACTGCAATTAAATTGGAACATTATTTATTTATTTATTTATTTATTTAAATTCTAATATTACTGAAACATTATTTTATAACCATTTATATAAAAAACAGAATTGCATACATTTAGGCGAATCGAACAAATAATTTTAATTGCCTAATTGAACTATTTTAAAGCTATACAACTTTAAAAAATTTATTTAAATGAACTTTTTTTAAAAAAGTAAAAGTTTTTAACTACAAAACTTTAAATTCAAAAAATTTAAACAATAAATTTAAAAAAAAAACGAGGAAGAGTGTAGTAGAGTAGACTGTGTCAACTCTGGGATACCCGTATGACCGTTATATAAACCATATATCATTATTATTACAAACATTAATTACTTTTGGCAAAATTTCAAACATACCAGCTTTATTAGGTGAAATATAATGCTCATATAAAAGAAGGAGTTGTATGGCAGCTACTCGAACCCTTTGCAGTAGACCAACCAAATTTTGCAGTAATTCTGGCCATTAAACTAAACTATTTTTGGCAAAATTTCAGACACCCAGCTTTAATAGGTATAGAGTAATGCTCATATAAAATAAGAAGTTGTATGGCAGCTACTCGAACCCACTGCAGTAGACCAACCAAATTTTGCAGTAACTTTGGCCATTACACTAAACTATTTTTGGCAAAATTTCAGACACCCAGCTTTAATAGGTATAGAGTAATGCTCATATAAAAGAAGGAGTTGTATGGCAGCTACTCGAACTCAGTGCAACAGACCAACCAAATTTTGCAGAAACTTTGGCCATAAAACTAAACTACTTTTGCCAAAATTTCAGACACGTAGCTGTAATAGGTACAGAGAAATACTCATATAAAAAAAGAAGTTGTATGGCAGCCACCCGAACCCATGGACCAAAATGGCTGGATTTAAATAGCGATGACGGCTATTGCAAAAAACCGAATTTGCGAAAATTTCAAGATCCTAGCTCCTTTAGTTTTTGAGTTATCGTGCGGACGGACGGACAGACGGACGGACATACATCGCTAAATCGATTTTTTTTTCGATTCTGATCCGATCCATACACTTGAGTCTATATCTACCCCCCCTCCTTCTCTGCGTTACAAACGTAATGGCAAATTTATTATACCCTTTGACTATATGGTCATACGGGTATAACAATGGTGGTTTTAAAATAATAAATTGTAACTAAAAAAGAATATCATGGATTATTTTTTGAACACCGGAATAATTTTATGATGACAAAGCAGGAAAAATTAGCTGAGCAAAGTAAATAAAATCCAAAAAAAAAAAAAACAAAAAAAAGAACAAAAAAAAAACAAAAATATTGTCCTATTTGAAATTAGATTGTCTCAAGATGATAGCGATATTAACTTATCTTTTTCATCTAAATCTGGACTTTTCATGATTTTCACCATTCTTTTGAAATATAAATTTACTAATATATATATATATAACTATAAGTATATATATAACTATAAGTATATATATATATCTAAGTATATCTATAGTTAATAAAATTTTTAAATTCTTTTATAGCTGTGAAATATCTTTGCAACGCTATTTATACTTTGTCTCTTATTTATTATCCTTCTTTTTTTTTGCTTAAAGGATGTTTTCTTTAATACCAGTAAAATAATGTCCTTCCAGTTGGCTTTTGTTTTCATTGTTTAAAAGATTTTCCAAAGACGAAATTTTTTGAATCTTGAAGATGAAACAATGTTGGAAAACATTAGCGATAAGAAAAAAAATAGAAATAAAGAAAGTGGAAGAATAAAAAATATTATTGTATAAATTAACCAAAGGAAATGACAATATAAAAAATCAGATTAGTTATTATTGCATTATAATCGTTTAAGCAACGGTGAAAATGCAGGTGATGGTATCCATGAATGAATTATTTTACATTACAAAAAATTAAAAAAATATTTTGTAAAAGAAATTTGTTCTAAAATAAAGTTTTAAATAATTGTGGTTTAATCTGAACTTACGTTACATGATTTAGATTCAATACAAATTTAGGTCGACTGACTAAAGTTCGAAAGACACCTTAATTTGTTAATGTTTTATACCTCTGATTAAATGTTTTACAGTTTTATTAAGCTATGAGTCAAGATCTATAATCATCAATTATTCAAGTATTTGAATAATTGGATACATACAATAAGACCAAATGAAATAAAGCTAAAATGAACTTTTTTGGCTTTTTTTCAATACCACATTAAAAATAAACCCAAAATTGTAATTTCTTAATTTTCGATTTTATTTCATTTTTAAAATTTTTTTGGAAAAGAAATAAAGCCAAAATTATAAAGAAATCATGATAAATAAATCAAAATTAGTATTGCCGCCTTTTCGAGAATATTTATATATATATATAAAAATCCATATTATAATTATGTGAATATACCAGATTCTGAATCAGGAGAGATTTTATTGTACATAAATATTTCGGAAAAAGGGAATACCCTGATTTTAATCCCAACTCCAAAACCTCTTTTAATTCAGAATCCCACATATACGAATATTCTGGGAAATCGGCAATCCTAATTTTGAATTCAAAATCTCACTATAACTCATATAATCTCACACTCATATATAAATTTTCTGTAAAAGAGGAATACCCTAATTTTGAATTAAACTATACATCCTTATTCAGAATCTCACGTACACCTATGTATATACATATAAATATTGTATAAATATAAATGTAATTTTCACAAAATTTCTTAAATAACAATTCAATTTTTTATTTCATTGGCATTGGTGTCAATTGGCTTTATTACATGTACCCGAATAATTGTAGATTATAACAACTTTTTGAAATTGAAAATGTAATACCAGAAATGTACACAATTTTTGAAAAATTTTACAATTTTTATTGGTTTAAAATTCATTAGTTTTAATGTGGTGAAGGTAATATTAATTAATTAGTAGTTTAAAAAACTTATTAGCATCAAATGCGTCCTATACAAGAGCTTCATTTAGAATTTGAATGGGAGTTATATTAAAATTTATTGAAACAAAAATCAAAAAATTAATTTAACTGTGTTTGCGAAACTTGTGAAAGAGCCTTTATTTGAGACTCAGTATAACCATAGTTATAAACTTATAGAAATTATTTTATATCTATGCAGCGGTACTAAATTGACAAATCCGGTTCATTGATAATATGCAGCGTCTTTTTCTTGCAAATCTTACGATAACTTCAAATATTTTTAACAGCTTTAATAGAAGTATAAAATTTATCTCTTTATGACTGATTCATTGATTTTCTCGAACTCTTGATAGTGTACGACTTTAACGTACCATTTTTGAACCAAACTTTAGGAAGGAACTTATGATACAAATGTACAGAGCTTGGTTACGGGGATAGGAATATGGAAGGATTTTAGGATTATGGGGAATTGTGAAAATTTCGAGGGATATTGATAAAGATTTGATATTTGTTATAACTATTTGTTATTTGAAATAACTATACATATTTTATTTATTTAGTAAGTAAATAGTAAACTATATATTTAATCACAAGGATACATTACAAAAAATTATTTATTCTGTATTCCCATATCCCACAGGTCAAAAGGGTACAAAAACCCTTTTGACCTGTGGGAGACTTCAACCCGCAATTTTTCAGTTAAATGACCATGTGCTGTGTAGTGCCTACACTATGATCCACCTTTATTGAATCTAATGATTTTATTTATTTATTTAAAATAATATTACATATTATTAATGATAATGCAATTTTTAAAGTCATCGGTTACTGAAACCATAATAGTTTCTCATGCTTTTATTTGACTATATACCAATTAATACTAAATTACTTATAAATAATATTAAACACCTATTATTTTTGATCCTAAATGGGAATTGTAATCATTTTTTTTCATTGATTTTCATAAAACAATAAACATTTACAATCTATGCACTTAGCCATTTGCCTAACTTCTAGGCCAACAAGTCACCGAGGAAGCTTATAATAAAATTAAAAGGATAACATTGAAAATTAATAACATACTTTTAGGCGCTTTATTTGAAATATAACAAATTTGACTATTCAAATTTATTTAATCCAGTATTTTAATATAATAGGCAACCCATTTTATTTTTATATCAAAAATAAACTCTTATACAATCTAATATTAAACTATTATTTGATTATCCTTCAAAAACACTATTATATATTCTTGCATATAAGTATCTTCCCCAAAACAATCAGTGCATATAATTTATATTCATGATAATATTACCATTTTGATATTCAATATTTTTTTACTTATTTAAGTAGATACTATTTACTATTTGATATGATCTAAATTCTAAAATTCTAAAAAAAAAATGGCAACAACAGATTCACAACAAATTCAATATATTACAGCTTATAAAGTTTTTTATTTCTTAGCTAAGATTTAAAAATATCATTTTATACATATATATATATATATATATTGTATTTTTGGCAATATAATATGAAAAGATTATACCATTATAATTTTGAAGCAATTGTTGCCAACACAAGGAATAAAAAAAAAAACAACATTAACATTAAATTGAAAGAATGTTTTCATCAACGTCATCATCGTCAACATCATAAACAAAAAGCAAAAAAAAAGGAAATACTTAATTTTTTTTTGCTCGCACTAATACTATAATAAATACAAATTTTTTATATAAAATATGGGTTGAGTACGAAATTCCAAATCACAAATTCTTAATCACAAAATCCTAAGCACAAAGTCCCAAATCACAAACTCCCAAAAAATGTTTAATTTACTACAAAATCCTAAATTGCGAAATCTAATTCGGGTTGGGTACGAAGTTCCAAAAATAACTTTCCACTTATTTATACATAAATATTGTGTAAAAGACATACAACTCTGATTTTAAATCCAACTCTAAAATCTCTTTTTGTAGTAGTTTCCAAATTATAATAATATTAAATTATAATATTTATGAATACTCTGGAAAAAGCAGCAATCCTGATTTTGAATCCAATCCTGAAATATCCCCTAAATTTTTTTAATAAATAATAAGTCAGCAACAAGTTTAATAAAATCCCCCGCTAAATAAGTTATTGAAACCCTGATATTGTATTAAAATGATAAATCTTACCTAACTTTTGACGTCAGCAAAGCTTTAATTAAAATCCCCGACTTTATATTCTGGGGTAAGGGGCAATCTTAATTTTGTGTTGTACTCTAAAATCTTTCCGAATGCAAGATCTCACCTATGCAGATAAATAAATATTCCAGAAAAGGGGAAACCTCTATTTTCTGAAAAATGTTATATGTCGATTGACTCCAAATTTTAATAAAATATTTGCTTTTTGGGACGTGTTTGCTTTGGGGACTTTTTTCGTAAAGCTTGAAAATTAAAATTGAAAATTGTGTTTGGGATTTTGTAATTTTGAGATTTTTGAAATTTTGGGATATTGTAGTTTGGGGTTTTACAGCTTCGGGATGTTGCATTTTGAAATTTTGTGATTTTAGATTTTGAGCCGTTCCAATAAAATATATATAAAAGTTTAATTTTGTTTTTTGTGTAACAACTTGGTTTTGGTTTATTTTTTTTCGATGACATGACTTATAAAACCATATGTTTTAAGTTAAATTTGATCTCCACTTTTTTTTCCCTTCACTTTGTCTCATCTAATCTGCCCTTACTTATTTTTCTAAATTTAAAAATTTTTCATTACTTAACTAGGGAAATACATATTTATATCCTTCTTTATCGCATATGATAATAATGATGACTATGAAGACCGAACAGACAACACACAAAAAAATCCAATGAAAAGTTACTAGAAAAACAACAACAGCCGTACCAGTCAATCAAAGATTCATTTGAATTTTACAAAAAATATTATAAGATAAAAAAATTCTATAATCGTATATTCTTGCAGTTGATAAGATTTGTAAAATTGTTTTTAGAAAAAAAAAATTTTATTATATAAATAATAAAATAGAATAGTTGACAGCCATGTTTTATATAATGAATAGGAATAATATATGTATATATACATGTAAATAATATAGAATATAATATTTTTTAAAAAATATGGGGAAATTGGAGATAAACCTATTGAGATCCTGGGAGTTTAAAAAAAAACGATATAGATACATGTGTACATTTCATAGTAAATAATATTAGAGTTCAGCACAAAATCCCTAAGAAAAAAATTTCCAAAGACTGAATCCCCAAAGACAGAATCCCTTCAGATTAAATCCCTAAGACGAAATCCCCAAAGTAGAAACCCTAAGCAAAATCTTCAGAACGAAAGTGCCCTATATCAAAATCTCTAAAAATAAAAATCCCAAAAGTAGACATTTTTAGACGACTGAATTAGACATATATAAATATTCTTGAAAAAGCTTAAGACCCTGAATTTGTAGCCAACTATGAGATTTCCTAATTCAGAACCTTGCGTTAGTATAACCTTAAATATAGAAAACTTTGTTTTAGGGATTTTGCTTTTGGGAATTTTGGTTTTGGCAATTTTGGTTTTTGGGGATTTTGATTTTGGGGATTTTGTTTTAGAGGGAATTGTGTCTTTGGGAATTTTGTCCTTGTGGATTTTGTCCTTGTCGACTTTGGTTTTTGGGATTTTATGAAGTTCCCTCCTTCTAATCCATCTAGTGTTTTCTAAAATGCATATAAAAATTGTTTTTAAAAAGTTAGTGATCTTCTATTAGTTTTGGGTTTACCATTTTCATTCATGCAGCAGAATAACATCTTTGATTAATCCAATTATATATCTATAACTCTAGCTGATTAATTTGATAGGCAAATAATGCCTTACTTTCTAGTAATAGGGAAGGGAAACCTCACTATAAGAAAGTCTTAGGTTAAAAATACCGTATTAGGAATACGTCATTAGGAATTAATTGGCTTGACAATATTTTAGGAAAACTTAAATATTTTATTAGATTAAAAAACCGAATAACATAAATAAGTAGAAAATAAGTAGATAAGTAGAAAAAAATTCCAGAATTAGATTTTGAAATCTAAAATTTATTTTTTGATCGTATTATATTTCCGAAAATCTAAAATTCAAACACTGTGTTTCATTATTTTGTATATTATTATTTTATTAAATTTTTTTTTAATGATGTCATCTTCAAAAAAAAGAAAATATTCTCAAAATTTGACTTTCTTCCAATAACTTGAATAGACCTTCAGCATATGCTTTCATAATCCTTCAATATTTTACTGCCTGTTGCAGTTTTACTATACTTGTATTAAAAAATTATTATCCTTAGGTTAAATATAACTATTGATGCAATATTTATTATATACATATAATAAAAACATGTACACATATATACATAAAAACAAATATATTGAAGAGAATTTTTTATTATTTCAAATATTTTTAAAATAATAAAAAAATTGTAGAATAGACTGTGTCAACTCTAGAAAACTCTCACGAATATAATATATATTATGATCCTGAAACCTATACTTTTAAGAATTTCTAATCTACGACTTATTAAATTTTTAAATGTTCATAAAAGAAAGTATAGCAAATTCGAACCTCTTGCTCCAGACCAATTTTATTTTGGACTGCCTTTTTCTATTAAACTTTACTAATCTTACTAAAATTTTAGTCACTCCAGTTTTATCAGATATTCGGTTATTCTCATATTAAAAAGGAAATTGTAAAGCAGCTACTTGAATGCGCAACACTAGATTGACTAAGCCTTGAACTAATTTGAAAAACCCTTAATTGGTAAAATTTCAGACACCAGGTTTATTAGGAATAGAGTTATTCTAATATAAAACAATAATTTGTATGGAAACTACTGGAATCTGTACAGACGAATGAACGGATAGAAATATCTAGATCGACTTACTTTTTGATTCTGATCTGAACCATACACCAATATGTCTATAGCCCTTCTTTTATAATATTACAAACGTAATTACGGATTTAGTATGCATATTCGTATGCATATGAAAATAAAACTTGATACAAAAAAAATTTTATTGCCATAAATAACAATATAAAATTTTGAGTATTCGAGTGGTCACAGTTTCGGCAATATATTCATTTTCAAATATTAATTTAAATTTACTATAATGCTGCGAAGTCCTTAAGTAATTGTTCAACGAGGGAATGATGAAAGTAAAATAAATGCATTTTAAACACATAACTGCTCAAATATTGAACTGACTCAAGTTTGAGCTATACACATAAACTCACAATTAACAATGAGTTAAGTCAAATTTTGAGTTGAGCGCATATCAAATCAGCTCAAATTTATTGAATTTTTTTTTAAATTGGTCGCACTTAACTCAACATTTCAGCTACCTTAACGTTTGAGCTAATGTGTATGGCTCAAACTATGAGGTAACTCAAAATTGAGCTAGCTCAATATGTTAGCTTATGTATTTGGCTTAAACTAGCTAGCTCAACATTTGAGCTTATATGTATAGCTTAAACTTTGAGCTAGCTCAGAATTTAAGCTAACTTAAATTTTGAGTTGAGCGATGAATTGAGTTGAAATTTGAGATTTTTACAACCCTGATTTACATATTTCAATTTTTAATATTTCCAACTAGCGTTCAATTTAAGTACAAATCATCTTATTTTTTTTTAAATAAGAGTGTCTAAGATTATAGATATATAATTAATGTATAACTTGGTTCAATTATTTTTCAAATAAATATAAATTCTCAAATATTTTTAATGTTTTACTTCATAATTTTTTTTGTTAACTGTATTTATAATAAAAATAACATTTCAATAAAATTAAAAATTTTCAAAATATAAAATTATTTAATAAGTTTGTTGATGCAAGAAATAAAAAAAGCAGAACTTGTTTTAAGTTTTTCAATTGAGAGCTTTAGTTGCTCAAAAAAAAATTGAGTCAAGTATCTTATTCTTCTACCAAATAACATATTTGTTGAACTCTTCTAAAAACTTATTGCTAACTAAATTTTAAAAAAAATACTAAATTTAAATAAATTTTTAACGAATCAAATAAAATCTTTTAACTATTTGTTATTTTAAAATAGAAATAATAAAAAAATTTAAATTTGATTAGAATTAAAAAAATATTTCAATATGAACTTTAGGAATGTATAAATTTAAATTTTTTGCAATGCCGATTTTCTAAATTAAATCCATACTTATTAAAAAGAATACTCTAAGTTTACTATTAGTGGCTTTTTTGAACAATCTCAACTGCAAAAAGATATATAATTCTAAAATTGATCATCAGAAAATGAAATTTAAAACATATGGCAACAATTTCCTACAATAACTTTAAATTTGCAAGAACTTTCCTATTTTGAACGTCTGAATTATAGATCTAATATGAAAATTCATATACTTATTTCGGCATAATATTTACAATTTGTGTATTCAAAATGTTATACAATAGCTACAGCCGAGTAGCGGCAACAGCTTAGTGAATATAATGGTTAAGGAAACTGAAGCCTAAATAGACTAGGATTATGTCCTTTACTCTTTAAAGGTGTGGAAAAAGAAAAAAAAAGAAAAGAAGTTACAATTCAGTTAAAATATTTTTAAATGTAATTATCAATCTTATATTTGTAATATAATATAGTTCACAAATTTATAGAGCCTTTCCGAAACATCCCCTTCCTCCGCATAAAAATAAGGCGTTCTTTTCACAATTAACAGTGGCGTACTTTAATCCTTTACAAAAATACTTTATTTCTCTTAACTATTAAAAAAAATAGACGAACTGACTATTCACTGACTTGATTATGAACTGACTATTTACTAACAATATTTTTTGTATTATCTTAATATGTACCTATGTTCCGTGAATAAAGTATTTTTAATAAACTCAATTTAAAAGTGTCCTTCGTTTCAGATATGCAGTCATTATTCGAGCTTCAATTAAAGCAGCTTCAGATTAAGGTTATTTATGAAATTTAAAAAAAATTCCATTTCCGAAATACCAGTTACATAGTTCCAAAAATTAATATTCTGGAAAAAGCGGCAATACTGTTATTAAATCAACTCTAAAATCCCTATTCATTGACAATCTCACATATGGCGTATAAATAGGCGTATATCCCAGCAGGTTTCATTGTTCGGAATTTTAACTTTTACATTTTTTTTTTTTGGATTAATGACACCATCCCCTCAGAATCACATGGTGTCCTTGACAAAATTATTGTTTAAAAGCATATTACTTTTTTTCATAATTAACCCTGGCTATACCCAATTCTCTATGAATGTTACTACATTAAAAATTTTCCAGGGTTGCCAATTCAGCAATAATTTTTCGTAAAGTCTATTGCCAATACACTCTGTATAAATTAATTTAATCTAAACATAATTAAATTATTTTTTCATATGAATCTTTTATTAAATAATTGTTAATGGATCAAGTATTTATATAAACATACTTAGACTCGATTATTTAATTTTACTTTAAATGTCTTTAAATCTAACACCAAATTTTGAACAAATTTTCAAAAAAAAAATAAATAAAATTAAATAACACCCAAAACTATTACCCACGTATTAAAAAACTATAAAAATTTCATTCTCCGCTTTAAAAATAAAACTTCAAAACCAAAATAAGATTGTATAATATTTACTCAAATTAAGGAACTTTTTTTTTTGGGGTAATTTTAATTTAATTACCATACTTTTAAAATGTCTATAACCAAACTTTAACTTAAAGTTTTATACAATAGATATATATACATGCATATAAATATTATATATTATATAACATGTATACCTAAATATAAAATCTAATCTAAATTTAATTTACCCCATATATTTAAAGAAAAAGGAAAAAATCATTAAAACTGTAGGTATATATGTATATATAAAACTGTGTATGTATAATTATGCCTTAGAAGTTTTTTTTTTTTTCAAATATTAACTACCAGGAAGAAAATATTTTTTTTTTATTATTATTTTTTTTTTTTTTAAATTAAATTTTCTGCTAAATTAAAAACTTAATTTTGGCACAAAATATTCGGTTTTATTTTTTTTATTTTAAAAATGAGTGAAAAAAAATTCTCTACTCTCTTCTGCTCTCCGCTCCTCTCCTCACCAAAGTATTAATTCTAAACTACCAAAATTCACCACAGTCCCTGGTGAAAATATTTGTTTACTGTCCATAATTTAATTATTACAATGTAATACTGTAGTGTAAAAGAGATGGAAAATTTTTTAAGAATAATTTTAAGGTTCCTTTTTTGTTGTTTTTTTTTTGTTGTTTTTTATCTTTTCTTCTTTTTTTTATTTCCGGATTCCGGTGTAAACAAGAAATTTTTATTAAATTAATTTAAAAATAAAAAAAAAATGAAACAAAAAATGAAACAAAAAATACTATAATATAATTTAGTAGTCATTCTAATAAAAATTTTATTAAATTTTGGGTTTTTTTTTTTAAATAAAATTTTTTAGATTTTTTGTTGTTTTTTTGAAGATGATGAGTCTTCCAACCATTTTATATAGGAATTTTTATAAGAGTTTTGTTTTTTGATTAAAATGTGGTAAAAATTTGGTCTTAAAGAGCCTAAAGGGTTAAAGATATATATATACATAACACATATTTTCAGTTGAAAAAATTTTTTTAACCATAATTGAAAAAACCAAATTAATTAAATTTTCTTCAAAATTAAATTTATGAAAAATCAATTTTTTTTTAAAAAATTCCTTTAGCATATTTTTTTTTTTTATTATAGGTATCTTAAGATACTATTCTGTTTTTATCTTAATATATAATCTATATATATAAAAGGGAAAGTTTGTTTGTATGTTTGTTTGTTTGTTTGTTTGTTTGTTTGTTTGTATGTAGCGAATAGACTCCTAAACTGCCCAGCCGATTTTCATGAAAATTTGTATATAGAGGTTTCTGGGTACGGAAAGAAATCGTGGCCCAAAAATTTTGCTCTAACGGACCGCCAAGTTGGGGCTGTGATGCAAGTATTTAAACTTCTTTGTTCTAAAATGAAAACGGTTTGACCGATTGACTTCAAATTTTGTATACGTGATGCTCTTTGAGAATTGAGTTGACCCTATTAACAGTTTTGGAATTTGTAAGCAGATGTCGGGCCGAAGGGTGGTCAAAAAAAATTTTGGGTCCAAATTTTGTCCGATTTTTCGAAATTCTGCTTTGGCTTAAAAGAAAGCCCTAAAAAAAATGTTGTTGAGTTCCATTAACCCATTGCGGCCCAACAGCTTTTTATAAATTTTTTGGTTATTTTACTCTAAATTAGAAACGATTTGACCGGTTGACCTCAAATTTTATATGTGTGAAGCAACTTGAAAATGGAATTGAGTCTGTTAACAGTCGGTACTACGTTTGGTCAAAAAAAATTTTTTGGAAGTAAATTACGTCAAATTTTGGAAAAGAGTTTGTACTGCTTTGAATTACAGAAAGTTTCAAAAATTACTAGAATAATCTTAGAAAAATCGTTTTAAAAAGATTGCTTTCATACATTTTTAAATTTACGTGTGTAAACCGTGGGTAATTTTTGTGTTAACTTTTTGCAGTAACATCAAATTCAATTAAACCTCCATTGAAAGGCGCAGCAACGCGCACCGGGTATTAGCTAGTTATATATAAGAAAAACATGTTAAATAAAATGTTAAATACAGAGTTTTGAAAAAAAAGTTTTTTTTAATTTAATTTATGAAAGTGTTAAATTTAATTATATATATAATAAGGTTATAAACAAGTAATTGAGACTTGTTGAGGTGTTAAATAAAATACTTTAAAGTGTTTTTTGAGCTAAAAATTATTATGAGTAAACTTAAGCCTTAGGTGCACAATATTATGTTGCAATATTCTATAATTTTTTTTTATTTAAAGAAATTTTACTCGTTCTAAAAGTTGAATATTGCTTTAGAGAAATTTGAATTTTATGGGGTAAAAAAAGTGGGGGGATATTAGTATTAAACACGCCTTAAGGTATAAATAAGGTATACTTAATTGATTATTTTAGAAATAAAATAGTGATTTATTTATACTTTTATGCAAAGGCATTTGTGGGGTGAAATAACCTCGAACGAAATAAAGTCAAATATCTTATTATGTTATAATATTAGGTAAAAAGTATGTTTTGTTTATTATATTATAATTTTTGGAACATTTCAATTTGAATAGAAGATTTTGGAACTCGAATCGAATTGACTTTATTTCACTTAGTAATAGTATTTAAGACTTAAAGTGCGTTTATGTTGGAGCTGCGATAGTTGATAAGAGCGTCGATAGAAACATAGCATAGAAAATTCATAGTGTTTATCGATAATCAAAGCGATGCTCGAATATAAACACCTCTATTTAAATCATGTAAATGGTTTTGTACGCTATGCTCTTATCAACGCTCTTATCTATTTATTTATCGCAGCTGCAACATAAACGCACTCTAAGTATTAAGACTTCACACTCTGTTGCCAATCTTTAAATAATGTCCCTTAAGGTGTGAAAGTCACCGAAGAAATGCGAATAAGCTTACTTCCTCTTCTATAAATATTTACGGCTCTTCTAAACCCTTCAGACCCACGTAGGACCAAATGACTGTGTCTGAAGAATATTTGGTATTGTCAGCTTTTAACACAATTTATTTTTAATGACGCAAGTTATCGTTTAAGGATTAAAAGGACATTTAAAAGTATCCTTGTTGTTTTGGTCTGTTTGTTTATAAACCGTTATGTCTGTGGATCTTTTAAATATATAATCAATTCTGCTAATAATTATAGTAATTGTCTGAAAAATATTTTAACGTTTATCTCATGACGATAAGTGTTGCCGTTTTATAAAAATGATTAACATATTTCTCTAATAGACAAATATCTCAAAATTCGGCCTTGAAACTTCCTGAATATTCTTACATCGTTGGAAAGCTTTTGTGTTTTTCTATAATTGGTTCACACTTACTTAATGTTTATATCAAATTGTTTGGATGGGTAGGGTTAAAACTATTGGTTTCGTTTGAGGGTGCCTTTTGAAGTATTATTCCTTATTTAGAAATTTCTTGTAAACACTCAAAGTGCTGACGTCGAAAAATTAGAGGAAAAAAGTTCTCAATTAAACAAAAGAAACCAAAAATTTTGAAATAAGAGACAATTTTTCTTTGTGTTAGTGTTAATCCAGCAATTTACTTTTATATTAAAACACTTTTAAATGCAAAAGATCTACCATCAATTTTTGGTTAATGAAAATTTTCAATATTTTAAGCTCAAACGTTTTCAAACATTAAAAGAAATGTACTTTTTTACTTCAGCTTCAGCAATTTACTTTTATATTGAAACGTTAACAAATTCCCAAGATCTACCTTTAACTTTTTATTTTCTACATTTTAAGGGACTAGTACTACTTTAATAAAAGTGTATATTGAAAAAAATATTTATTTTTATTTTATTTTTTTTTAGCATTAAAAATCGAAATAACGTATTATTTAAAACTTCAAGAGGCTTAAGAAATACCTGAATTTTAAATTTTCAATATTTAAATGGCTTTGAAATGTTCTTGCATCCAAAATAACAAAATTTTTATTCTGACTTTGATTTCTATTCTTCATAAGGTAAAGGTATACCTGCGCATTAAATTCAATGTTATTAATAATTTTATATTACTAAATATATTACTAATAATTCTATGGGTTTTTATTTTAAACCTTTTTCTTCCAATTGAACCCAACCTACAAAATAATTTAATTTCAATATCATATTTATTACAATTCAATACACTAAAAACTTTTTAAAAATAAACAATTGGTAATTTATTAGTAATAAAATTCAATTGAATTCAATTATTAATTTAACAAAAAATATGAATTATGACATTATGCATGTGTTACTCACTATTAAACAATGTTTATTAATATAATTTGGTAAGTTTTTCAATTCAATTGTTTACCTTTGAATTAAATTCATAATATAATTTCACAATGTCAATAAAATTAAAATAATTTCTTTAAAATTTAAGTAATTCGGTGCGTAATACGATTTTTAAACTAATATTAACACCAAACAAATTTAAGGGAATTTATAAAAATAAACTAATAAAAAATTTTGCAAAACCTTTTAAAAAAAAAAAAAAATTCCAACACACGAAAAATCGATTAAATTGACACATGATTCATTTACAAATGACAAAATTTTTCCGAAATTTTTTTTTTAATTTAATTAATTATTCAGATTGCAATCAAATTGTAAATAATTGTAAATTGTAAATCTAACTTCCTATCTATTACAAATATAAACATTTTTAAACCCACCCACCTTACAAATCAAATTCAAAAAAATAATTACAACAAATATTACAACAACAAAATTATTTTATATTAAACTCTAGTGAAGTGACATCTATTTTTAAAACTATTAAGTATTTTGCATGTAATATTAAATTTACTTTTGCAAAAGGCAATGTACTACTTTATATTTACAATTGTTTTTGTATTGAACTATGGCAATAATTCTGTTATAACAATTTTATATATGTATATATATTTATCTTTATTTTTTATCACACCTGCAAAAATACCAATTAATTGATTAAAAGATTATTTACCATTAATATTTCACGCAAAATCGATTATAATTATTATATGTATTGATTTTGATATAATATGATATAAATTGTTTGTTAATAATACCAACTATTAGTTGGTAATGTAATTTAAACTAGTTAAAAAATGATTGATGTAATCGTATCGAATGACAATTAATTGTACTTAAGTCTGGTCTGTCACTTAATAATTTTGTTTAATAAATTAAATTAAGCAAATATTTTTATCTTTATTGAGGATTGCAGTGGCAATATATTAATTATTTTAAACTAATTGTGAAGTTTTGTATTACGTAGGTAGTTACACAGGCTTTGAAATTTAACTGCCTTTATATTATCAAAAAGTAATATCATGTTCACACTACAAAAAAACCCTTCTAAGTAGTCTAGTTTTAAAATCAACTGTTCAGACTATAGTTATTCATGAACCTAGTATTGTTTGACGTTTCCATAACAGCAATATTTTTTAGAGTAAATAAACAAAATTGACTGTAAATAAAATAAATAAATAAACAAAATGCTTTTTTTAATTATAATTTTCGACGACATTTTATTAAATAATAAATAAAATTTTTCTTTTAAAATTCAAAAGTAAAAAAAACGGCTATTTGTTTATTTTCAAAAGTAAATAACAATGACATTTTACAATAAAATCAAGTAGGGATGTAAAAAAATTCAAACAATAATTGAATATATCAAAAAATTTTAATCAAAAACCTAGTTATAACCCTTAAACTTAACTAGGACTTTCAAAATCCTGCTTCATTTTGACAGCAAATTTAAATATGAAAAACCTTGTTACAAACCACGCATGAACCTGGTTTCTTCGAAGAGCCTGGTTCTAGTTCATAGTGTGCACATGATATAACTTAAGTTTTAATATCTGAACTGAGATAGATCGACTGCAATATATCTTAGCCTTACAACTATAACCATGTAGTGCTTTCAAGGCTTTATTGAAACTTTTAAGGTAAAGTTCTACAGAATTGAAAATTGTCTTAAAAGGTTCGTAAAAAGCCTTGGACGCACATTTCGTTCTGGAATTAAAAATTTATAAAAATATCCTATCCAAATTAATAGTATTACTTTTTTAAATGTTTAAAAAATCATCTCTTAAATGTTTCTGTGCAAGCACCCTAACGATTGAACAGCTTGACTTAGAAGACTGAAATCTTGAAAGAAACTCTTGACAAATCGGTTGAAGTGGTCATTTACATCAGACACAAAAAATGAGAAAACAAGTAATTGTTTTTCAAATAAATATAATTTTCCCTGGATGTACTTAATTTGAGAACTCCGTGCTTGAGTTCTGGAACAGTGAAAAAGTTTAAAAGCGCTGATTATAATCGTTTAATATCTAATGTAATAAGTTATTTGTTGACACATTGTTGAAATAGCTTTGTTTAAAATTTTAATTCCTAGCACCTTTGGATTAAAATTTTAGTGGAATTATAGTTAAGAATTTTGTTTGTTAGTAAGAGAATGTTTTGAAATTTAGAAGCAAAGATTGAAGTTATCTAGAATATTCTTACAAAGCTGAGAACGTATTCTTGTTCATCTAAATAATTTTCAAAAAGATCTTAGTCACACGTTTAGATTAGAGTTTAGATATAAATTTTGGCAGTTTAAATTATAGCCATTTAAAAATTGAGCAAATATAAATTATAAAGAAATAATTTAATTTAATAATATATCTCACTTTTTATAATCCAATATAAAATTATTACAATATATAGTAAAAATTGAATTTTTTGAATTAAGGTCTTGTACATATTCAAATTGTATGTGGAATTCATTAATTCGAAGAATTAGAATAAAATTTGACCTCCGAGCTCCACCTGTTCCTACATGTACCTATAATATCCACTATCTGTTAACCCAAAAAAAAAAAACCTGGAGTGTCAAATTACCAGTGGCAAATTTACAACTTCAAAACGCAAGCTACATACAAACTTGTCAAAAATATTTTTTTTAGTAAAAATATAACAGACACTCCCAAAGACAATCAAAAATTTGCTGATCCAAAAATTAAAAAAAAATATATATGTATATATCTAACATTAATTGAATTCTGTCGGAATTGAAATTAAAATTTCAATTTTTACTTTAAATCCAAATCCAAATCATAATATGGCATAATATTTTTTTATTTCTTAATTTTTGTTTTTTTGAATTTCATACGCGCCACAATTTTACTTGTTTACCATAATTGTACATAGGTCATTGAAAAAATATTCTTTTCCAATATAGGCCTAAAAACTATTGTGAATTTTAAAAATAAAAAATATTTTTGTGAATTTCAAAAGAAAAGAGAAAAAAAACAAAAAAAATAAAATTTAATAATCCCCATATCTATAAAATAAAAAAAAATCGAAAAACAAAGCAATTAATTTAAAACGTCACTCAGGTGAATACTCCTCCAATACTGAATACTCTTTAATATATCTATAATCATATTCAAAAATGTATATAGGTACCTATAGAAATTTTGTTTCAATTTTAATTTAGGCACAAACACACGTCATACGTGACAGTTTTTTTAAAATAGAAGTAAATTCACAATGTTAAAGTAGTCAAAAAAAAAAAAAAACAAAAAAAAAAACAAAAACTAAAATGAATTGTGATTTAATTGAGTTATTTAGTAGACATTAAATGAAAGAGATAACAAATAAAACAAAAGGATAATTAATTATAAGTATGAAAGAGATAGAATGAAATAATAATAATAATAGTAAAATTGATATTAAACACATGTTTGCATCAATATTTTTTTAAGTACTATCATTAAAATTTATGCAACTAATATGCAATAAATATAGTTAGAGGTTTTTGTTTTGTTTTTTTGATTGTATCGAATGGACAGTGACACGGCTTGTCAAATTTTTATATTTTTTAAAAGTTATTGGGAAAATAGAGGTAATTCTTGAACACGACAAAGGATAGAGCGAAAAATTCGAATGGAGGCTTCCGCTAGCTTCCTATAACTTTCTTAGTAATATCATAAGGTCCGAAAGAAGTTTTTTTAAATGAATATCGATATATAATTATGCAACTTTCTGAAATAAACAAAGACTATATATATATATTTATATATATATCTATCATGGACACCCGTTCCGATGTAATTAAGTGCTTGGTCGTTTAGCCGAGGAAATACAGTTTCAAATCCCGCAAATGTTCTGGAAGCTATTTTACGAGAGGAATTTCTCCTATATACATTATGTGTGGAACTCAAAGGTGACGAAATGCAAAGGTGATAGTGAAGTTCCTCACGAACAAAAAATTATTCTAGAGGGTGGGGAATATATTTCTATTTCTGAGATAACTCTCTTCAAAAAATAAACTTTTAAAGGAAAAGACAAAATCTTCGTCTCTGTATACAAAAGATTAATTAAAAGTCAGTGGTTAGTAAGCGAAAATTAACCTGCTCTTCGCGACATTTGAGTTCAACCATGTTTACCGTGCTCTATAGACACAAACCTAAAGTCTAGTAATTACATTAATTTAGTATAACTTAACAAAATCTATAACTTTCCTGTAAGTAGTTCTGACAAATGCCTGCACAGGACACTCATTGTACTTGTTATGACATATGGTGCAGAATCATGGACCATATCCAACTATGATGAAAATCTGATACGGTAATTTGAAAGGAAGATTCAACGTAAAATTTTTGGTCCGATGGAGTTTGGAGACAGCGGAACAATCGCGAATTGTATGAGCTGTACCGACCACACTGATCTCGTAATTTGGATTAAAATCCAACGATAACGCTGGTTAGGTAACGTAGTAGGAATGAACGATGATACTCCAGGAAGAGCGATTTTTGATTCCAATCTGGAGTATAGACGCGCAGAAGAGGTCGGCCACATCTTTGATGGAAAGACGTGTTTAGTCAGAACTCAGAAGTAAGAATGCTAAATATTATCATAAATAAAGACAGACGCCAATGAAGGAAGGCTTTGGACTATAAAGTAATTATTATTCCGGAATTCGATGCAGCGCCACTGTGCAGCTTAATTTTTTAAAAGTTTTTCTTACTTTTGTTGTTTTTAGTAGTAAATTTTTAGGATTTGCCAGTTTTATATGTTGAATTTGTAATTAAGTTTAGTCAAAAAATCGTATCAAAATATAAATGAAAAAAAAAGTTAAATTTTTGCTAAGTATAAGTAATTCGGTCAGTGTCTTGACCTTTAAATTTTAGTTACGTCTCTTTTTTTAATTATAATTTTAGTTTAAACATTTTAACAAAAAAGGTATAAAAATGGCTAATATAATTTAAATCAAATCAGTTTTATTGAAACACGATCAAATATAACATTACAGAATAATTTCAGTGCATTATTAGTAAATTTTTAGTTTATAAAAATGTCTAAAATAGTGATTTTATTTACCGTTCTTATTCCTCTGATTACAATCTCTACTGCAGAACTACCACGTTCTAATGGATATCATATTAATCGACCTAATTCACCTTTTACTTTACCAATAAGATCAAATTACCGTGTTAAATCGAAATTAAGTTTGCCACTACGTCAATATGGTACACCAATCGGAGTTGAAACACAACAACCACCATCACATAATTATGGTTCACCAAATTTTGCAAGAAATCCAATACCATCAAATGGTTTTGATTTAGGATTACAATTGCCAACACAAACAACAACAACAATTCAACCAGAATATTCTAATGAAAATCCCAGTTCTGTTGAATCATTCGAAGACAATCAAAATGGACCTGAACCGGAATTAGGACGTTTAATAAATCAACGTAATCAACAGCAACAACAGCAACAACAACAACAACCAAAAAGTGCCAAACAAGAAGTTGAACCTAATTTAACATTCCAATTTAAAATTCCACAAACTCAAAATGGATTCGCTCATGCCTTGGCTGTATATAATCCACAACAACAACAACAGCAATTAGTAGCAAGATATCAAACAGCGCCAACAGGAGCACTTTTAGCACAACCTCAACAACAATTAGTCCAACAATATCAAACAGCACCTACTAGAGCTCTTTTAGCACAACCACAACAACAATTTGTTCAACAATATCAAACAGCACAACAACAAGCACAGTTAGCTCAACAATATGAAACAGCCGCTGGTGGTGCTCTTTTAGCACAACCACAACAACAATTTGTTCAACAATATCAAACAGCACCTACTGGAACTCTTTTAGCACAACCACAACAACAATTGGTTCAACAATATGAAACAGCCTCTGGTGGCGCTCTTTTAGCACAACCTCAACAACAATTTGTACAACAATATCAACCAGCACCTGCTGGAACACTTTTAGCACAACCGCAACAACAATTGGTTCAACAATATGAAACAGCACCTGCTGGAGCTCTTTTACCACAACCTCAACAATTACTAGCACAATATCAACCTATAGCAACTGCAACATCACCTGTTACCCAATATCAGTTCGCTACACCACTTGTTCAACAACAAGTTTATGGTAATTTAAATACACAAGCAATTCTCCACCCTGAATATTATCAAGTTCAACCAGCTTTTCAAGTTGCACAACCAATTCAACCAGTGTCTGAAGTGGAACCAATTGCAGAAGCAGTAGCCGGCCAATTACCTACAGGTGAACCTTTTTCTAGAGCCACAACTGGTAAATTAAGAGCTCAACCCAACTTAAATCAACAATACAGAACACAACAACAACAATTTTTAGGTAAATTACAAAATGCTCCAGCACGTCAAATTGTTGAAGAACAAAATCAAGGACAACCACCTAAAGGTTTTGCATATGCAGCAATAGGTTTTTAAATGGATATATTGATAATTCCTTAGCGTTAGGAGGATAGTATATGTGATAATTCGGTTTTTAATTATTATTAAATTGTTTTTATTATTTTTTTTATTATAAACTTCATAACTTCATAGTTCTCGACTCATAATAAATTTAAAATAAATAAAAAAGTACTGAAAATTTTTGTGTGAATAAAATAAAACTCATTTCATAAGTGAGCCTAAAAAATAGCTTACTAAAAATGGTTTCATTGTTTTTATTTCCCAATTCTTTGTTCAAGACATTTAAATATTTAACAAGCAAGCAAGAGACCTTCAGAATTTTTTAAAAAGCATAAAAGTTTCCATTATGCAGTATGAATTTGTATTTTAAATTTTAATTAAACTACTTAAAATACATAATCGTTTTCCAGATCAAAAACTTAAGTCAAATAACTGTAAAAACTTAATCCATTAATTAAAATTAAATTTTACTGCATTCACAATTAAAGTTTTAAACTAAAACCAGTTCATCATGCTCTAAATATTAATTACCTCATGATTGTTTCAAAAGAACATAGTAATTCTTGACCAACTGCAACACTTTTTTTTTCAAAATAAAAATTTATACTTTTAAAGTGTGATTTAATGCTTCATAAATTTTACATTTGTTTTTCAACTCCCCTTTCTAAAAAAAAAACATTTACTAAAATGTCCTATTACAAGAATTTAAAAACTTTTTTGTTCCTTCTTTAATCTTTCTTAAAACAAAATCATATACACTTGAAATTATACGAAGACTTCCCCTGGGTTTGGGTCATATTACTGATTTTCTTTTAAGAGGGTTATAATTTAATAAAGTTCTTACAATATCCTGACATTTAGAATAAATTCATTCCAATATTAAAAATACAATAATTGGTTTTTAAGAACACTCATATGAACGTATGCACATCATGACAAAAAAATAGTGAAAAAGCCGTACGGCGTTCTAAATTGATCAAATTTCGACTCAACTCCTTGCTCTAATCGAATTTTGAGTCATTTGAGTTATAAAAACTTTTAGTCACAGATAAAAGGACTCGCAATGGACTCATCATTTGAGTGGACTCAAAATTTAAGTTTAACGGTGAGTTGAGCACAACTAAAATTGACTCAATTAAAATGTGTTTTAATTTTTTATTTATAAACCACAAAAAAATTTTAATTGAGTCAATTTAGTCTGCTCGAAGTGTGAGTGCATATGTTTCACTCCAATTATGAGCAAAAATTTAGTTGATTGATGAGTTGAGTTAATAAAAAAATAAAAAAATAAATAAAACCAATCACTTTTAATACAACCCTGGATATTTTGGACGAAAGCAAGAGATTACAGTTTTTCCCATAGAATAAAATCCAACTTTTAAACGGCCCCAAAAGTCTTCAATTTTGCTCAGTCTTTAGATTTGATGTCATCAGATAGTGAAACAACTTAGTACTCAAATAATAAATTATTAAAATACTTATATACTAAATACAATTGTATCTAAATGAAATCTTAGATGTTTTTCATATGATAAGGTCTAGTCCTGTGTCACATAGTAATTTTATTTGGATTTCATTAAGATCACCTTAAATGTACCTACACTAAATTCTGGCTCCTAAGTCTATCATAAGAATATTGAACAATCTCTAATTTCAATATTCTTATATGACTCAAAAGTAACGGGTGTGGTATACTAAAAGACCAAGACCCAAAATCTTTACTTTAATTGACTTCCTACATAACATTATTTAATAGTGTATTCTATGCGAATGGACTTTTCTCACAGTATTTCCCCTTTTTTTATGCCATTGTGTGTAGAAAAACAAACAAAATAGACAAAAACCCAAAAAAAAAACTTAAAAATAAGATACTCTTACACTTTAGTGTCACTTGACCTTTGTGTTTTATTTTCTTACATTATATATTTCCAACATTTATTAACACTTAACTAATATTTTCCTTTTTATTTGTTTTTATCATTTTTGGTAATCGGATACTTTTGCCACGTACGAATAACAGTAATGTAAAAATAAAAATTTGTATTCAAGAGAAAAGGACGAAAAAAAGGACGACAAATTTATTTCATAAAAATTATTAGTAAATAGTAAGTGTATTCTCTTGATATAAATTTTAATTATAACATATGATATTTCTTACATTCTATTACTTATGATGTAAGTCCCGGCAACTGCTACCGGAAACTAGGGTCAAACTACTAACTTTTAGATTAAAATTATTAATGCTTGAATTAGTTAACCTTAAAGTTTTCCCAATTTTAACGAATTTTTAAAGGGTCAATGGGTTTTAAAGAGGGTTTACAGTTTAAACTGTAATTTACCAGGGTTTCAAATGTATTCTATAAGTCTTGTCTCCAAACTTCTTCCCTTGTTTCACCTTACATTGTAAGACTGTTCTGCAACTATTCCATTATAACTTTAGTAGAATGTTTGTTTTTACTGGACCTGGAGGAGTCGAATGGACAGAGTTAAAATTAAATTTCTCTTACTAATTTAAAGATTAGGTATTTATTCGAATATCCATTTGGTGATAAGTTATTTTTCAATAATGATGAGTAAACAATAAATTTCAGAAATCTATTTGTTTTTTTTTATTCAACACAAACATATTTTATTTTCTCTTTCATTTTGCCCCTTTCTATCTTTGTTATTTGATATTGGGCACTGTACTTTTTCTTCCTTTTGGTTCTCAAAGTGTTCTATTGCTTTCTACGAACCGTCGTCCTTTTTTATGGCAAACTTTCCATTACGTTACATATACTAATTTGTATATATAGAAATAGGTTTTTTGTTATTTGTTTTTTTATATCAGCTGTTTGTGCGCAAAAATAACTGAAATACACTGGGATTCATAATAATAAATATAGTCTAGTCTATTCTCCTTTGCTTGGAAATTCTATTGAAAAAATTGTAATAGTATCTATTGTTGACTTGTTTAAGATATAAATAAAATCAAATTATTGAATACAGCTGAAGACATTTAATACTACTACCAGTATGGTTACATATAAAGGGTTTATGACACTTTAGAGAAAAATTAAAACCAGAATGAAAAAATCGCAAGGGAAACAACATCACAAATAATTAAAAGCTTTGAAATAAACCCCAAAAATACCAAAATCTCAAAATACATGTTTTATCAATAAAAGTCTTATAATAGTGCGAGCTACACTAAACCCCCGTCAAACTAATTATTGAAACCCTGGTTTTGAAACTAATTTTAAACACTAGCTGAATTATTTTTTCTCTAGAAAATCTACTCTAAAAAGGCCGTATAACTTGGTTTTCTAACCAACTCTAAAATACTTTTTTGCCCTCGAAAAATTTAAATTCGGTATTTTTTAGGGCTTTGTAACATTGGAGATTTTTTCCAGCAATGTGGCAGGGACCATCATATTAAATAATAACAGTAATATATTCTTAGTATACAAAAAAATCTCAAAATTAAATTTAATAGTGAAGCGCTGAAGTCTCCATGACCGAAATTATGAAGATGAACTTTACGTCTGACCATGCAGAACATGTCAAATTCTATACAGATTGTAAACATTTTTGACTTCAAATATATTAGAAGGTACTTTAAGTATTTCAAATAGAGCACTTAATGCATTAGCCCAATTTATATAAAAATTAATCCTAGTTTCCAGTTTTCCTAATGAACCTATATTTTTGCACCCTATTGTACTTTTCTCTCTCCATTAAATTACTGGAAAATTCTCAATTAAAAGTTAAATAAAAAAAAAAACTATAAATTGAATAAATATGTTTCAAAGGATATTTAAAATAAATAAAAAAAAATATAAATGTATATATTATGGAATTGTTTTCGTCCTTTAAGGACAATGTAGTACAATTTTTTAATAAAGGAAGGTGTAGAAAAATAAAACAATAAATAAAAAATATGTTTAATTCTGTTCCTTATGTTTTATTTTCTATTTATTGTTTTATATATTTTATTAGTATATGTTTATGTTATTGTTGTAAGGATAATTGGAAATATGATAAGGATAATAAATTATAAATAGGCTGCATTAGTATTAAACAGATAAGTAAACATTAAATAGAAATATAAATTGTTTTTTTTTTTTGTTCAAATATTTTTTTTTATTTTGTTGTTACATACATTTGAATTATAATGACATCCGTCATTTCATTACATATGTTTGATTATATATACATATAAATTTTTACATATACACATTAAATACATAAATATATATATGTATATATATTTAAAGTGAAATGCTAGATTATGTTTCAAGACAAATTGATTGATGAGTGTGAGGAGTAATACAAAAAAATGTTTATATACTATTTATATACATATATATAAATGCAAGTCTACATATGTGTATACAAAAGTCTACATACATAAATAAACATAAAACTGTTATTATTTATATTTGTTATAACTGTGTTGTAATGAAGAATGTAATCTGTTAAATCTGACATATTTGTTTAAAAAGGGGGAGCTAAAAATTTGTTCAGTTGAAATTTTTTTTTGTGTAAAATAGACTTTGAAAAAAAATTTAGTTACATACGAGTACTTATTCATTTTCTTTTAAATAATTACTAACAAAAATGTAGTAAATGTCTATACAGTTAATGTAAAAATATGTTTATAATGAAGGATTACAAAGGATTAAAGGAAAGGAAAAGCAAAAATAGTTTAGCTTAAACCTATTCTTTATAATCTTAATTATAATTGGAAATATAAAACTTATCACTAATGACTTGATTTAAAACGAGGAATAGTGTAGTAGAGTAGACTGTGTCAACTCTGGGATACCTGTATGACCGAATCATATACCTTATATCATCCGGTTAATTACTTTTGTCAAAATTTCAAACATACAGCTTTATTAAGTGTAGTAGAATACTCATATAAAAGAAGGAGTTGTATAGCAGCTACTCGAGCCCCCTGCAGTAGACCAACCAAATTTTGCAGAAACTTTGGCCATTACACTAAACTGTTTTTAGCAAAATTTCAGACACCCAGCTTAATTAGCCTTTTTTACTTTCAAAATTTTAAAACTTATTGAAACGTGTTTTTTTTTTTATTTTACAGTCTCTTGTCACTCTTGTTTCGATTATCAAACAGTTTGCTTAACCAAATAATGTTAATAATTTAGGTATAATTTTTTTTTTTAATTACCTACTTTAAATTCATATAAGAATGTATAATCAGGGGGTTCTAAGTCCAATCTTACATTCTTTATTGATTTTTAACACAAATTACAAATTTAAATGGAATTATTTCGGGGCAGTGTCATAATTCCAAAAACAAAATTTCAAAGTTACAAAGTTCCAAACAATTAAAAAAATTACTTCTAAAAAGAAGTTTCAAAAATAAAGTTCCATGTGAAATTCAGCTGAGATTTGAGAGTTGGATTCCAAAGCATGGAATCGCAGGATTTGCAGGATATTTTACAAAATATTTATTTATACGTTTTTTGTAAGATTCAATTTAGATTCAAAATCAGGATTGCCGCTTTTCCAAAATATTTAGTTTTTTGAAATTATGTAAATGGTATTTCAGAAGTGGAATTTCGTACCAAACTCATTATTTCCTCAGCTATTTTATTTTACTTATTATTCTGTTCAATTCATTTTAGTGTACAAAATTGCCCCCTTAATTTAAGAGTTAATGGGACATTTTTCAATATAAATAATTGTACATACTTACATATATGAAATAGAATTGTACTTACACCTAGTACCTAGAAAGTTGAAATATAATATTTTTTATATTCAATTTATTTCTAATTATGTATGGATTGTGTCAATGAAATACTTTCTGTAGATAAATAATATGTTTGAAATAGAAGTACTTGGAATTATTTTGTGCGTCTCGTTGGAATATCGAATATAAATATTGAACTAAAATGCACAACTAAAAGGGAAGTAGTACAGTAGTTTCTTTTACATAATACTATTTATTTTCAAAATCACCATGGTACTTATGTAAAGAAAAATTATTTTGTTCATAAATTTTCCTTTTAATTACAATTCATGCCCTGTACGGTATTCGAAATCAAACTTTTTCGATTATCAAACAGTTTGCTTAACTAATACACAACTGGGCCTCTAAATATTGAGCTTTATAATACAAAAAATTTAATATTAATTGTGTAGTAAATAATATTCTAAAAAATTAAATTTTAATTAATGATTCTAAGTAATAAGTTTAATAACAAATTTATTCAGTCTGATGCTTTTAATAGTTATTTGACCTTCATTCAATTAAAATTGTAGTTTTTAATATTAATTTGGTATTCTCATTTAGTTATTGAATTTATTCTAAAAAAAATAAAATAAAAATAAAATATTATTTCAAATATAGTTTTATTGATGTAAAACTACCCCCTAAAATGTAGAAAATTAAAAATTGATAGTATTTTTTGGATATTTTTTTGGATATTTTTTAGGTCTCGACCCTTAAAGTTTGGTATTTAAGTTTATTATTAAAACTTTCTTTTTGATTATACGTTTGACAGTAAGGGGCCGAATTTATTATGACCATCTTTAGAAATTTTTCTTCCAATAAAAACTCTTATGACGTGTGTGGTATTCAGACAGGCAATTCATCAATTTATAAGCTACAAAGATGTGCTTCCTCATTACGCCACCAAGGTAGTTTTTTGTAAATTACAGTTAAGTATTTTGTAAAAAATGTTTATTCTTATTTTTTAAATGATTGAAATATTGTATTAATTGAAAAATTATTTAGAAAAACTTTTACAAATTCTTTGTTTATTATTTTATTACTATAATTTTAAATATTTTTATTAAATTTTTATTTTATTATTTTTATTTTATTTATGTAAACTATTTATAATATTTTAATAATGGAAATGCAGTTAATGTTTTATATCTAAGTTTTTACTAAATTATACTAGATAGTGGACCATATGATTAACAACCCGCGTACTATTAATCCTACATTTTCAAATTTTGGAACTCGAAATAACGTCCTTAAATTAAAATTATTTGTTAGAGATCTAAATTATAAAGTTATCTTTAAAGTTATCTGACATTCCAGAAATATATGGTAAATAAACTTGATCAAATTTAGATTGTTGCTCAAATATATTTTAAAAAATTGCATACTTTTAGGACACTTTAAGAAAACTACATTTCAAAAGCAAAATCCAAGTGTAAAAGAAACTTTAAACAAATTTATACTGAAATATATTAAAGATTATAATATTTTCTCTATAGATACTTTAATTCCTAATATTTTAAATCCTTTGGGTCATCAACCTTGTAGGTAATAAAATATCAAAAATAAAAAAACAAAATATCAAAACTTTCATTTTATTTCAATCTTCAAATATACACCTAATTTTCATAGTTTACTTTAATAAAATAACACAAAAAAACAAATTTATACTTACTATTTTGCTATTTTATATCTATAAATTTAAAAAATCTTGTCCAGACTAATTTTAAAAGTTTTTTTTTTTTTGAATTGAAGACAAAATAAAAAACAAAAAAAAAAAAAACAAAAATATAAAAATTTAAAAAATTTTCTTACAAAATAAAATTTATATGAAATTTTTTATTCTTTTAATCTTGTGGTTTTCTCGTTAAGAAAATATTCTAATTTTAAAATCACAAAAGAATTTTATATTTTTATATATATATACAACTGTACATATATACTATTTGTAGATATTCTAAATCCTTGTAAGGAAAATCCTTCGAAGAAAAACAAACAAAACGTATCTTGTAATATATATTTCAATTTCTTTTATATTTGCTCTTCGTCCTTCTATTTGATTGCTTTGTTTTTTTGGCTCTACATAATTTAAGAAGACAGCTTCCTTGTCTTTGAGTTTAGCTTGTAATACAAATACTTACTAATACTACAAAAAAAAAAACTAACGAATATTATGAAAAAAAAAATTTTACAAAAAACAAAGAAAAACCTCTTTAAATTTAAAATGAAAATTTTTCAAAAAAAAAAAACAAGAACAAAAAAAAAATAAAACAAAAACCTCAAGTTGGTCCTTTTCTGGTCATAGAAAAAAAAATTAAAATAAAAATCAAAAAATTCATTATCCTTAAAAAATAATTTTGGTTTTGTTATTTTTTTTTTTTGTTTTACATCTCTTTTTATTTCTTTGCACTGGCTTTCCTTCATTTGTTTCGGCATTATGCCCTTGTCTAAGGATTTCTAGTTAATACTTTATATTATGGAAAGTTTCTATTTGTTAAAGTTTTGTTTAAACACTTACTTCATCCCTCACTTCATCTCTGCATAGTTCTCTGAATCATATTCCATCCTTTTAATCAAACAAAATTTTCTTAATCCTTACAATTATTTAATTTTAATATCCTTGTTATAATTTAACTGTTAATATTTTGTTGTAACATTCTATTAAAGAAATTCTATTCAAGTCAAAGAATTTGAATTCTAGTTAAATACAGGGTGTTGTAAACTCAAAAATTATGAAGAAAGGATGTAATGAGAATTTTCCAAAATTTAAAAGATTGTAACTATTAAATTAGATAAATTTTAGGGCATTGGTATGAATATCCATAGGTTAAATTAAAGTTATCAACGCTTAAACGAATCTTGTATGATGTACTGGTTCGAAAATATTTTTATTTATTAAAACAAAACTTTGAAGGTTATTAAAAATTTGGAAACCCAGGAAATAGACCTCATTCCTCCAGAATAATATTAGCATTGAACTTCCCATGCCTTGCATCTATAAACTCCTGTTGCAATATGAACTTCCCTTGTAATATGAACGTTACTTGCGAGTTTTGAACACCCTGTATGAACTTTTAGAACTTCTTATCAAAATATTGACTGTGATCCCTTCCCCATATTCAACAGCTACTAAATAAAAATAAAAAAAAACTTAAAAATTCATTTATTAAATTTTTAAATTATTTTGATAAGTAAAAGTGATTTTGCAGATCCTTTCTGCCATTTTTAACCAAAATTAGTTTTAAAACAGGAAAACCACTATTATTTTAAATGTAAGAATTGTTTTATTTTTTTTTTTTTTTTGTATTTTTACAGTTACCTCAACATTTTAAAATTTCAAAGAAAACTGACCCAAATTCCAGCATCCTCATACTGTTATCCTTTTTTTTTAAATTCGAATGAATTTTAATTTTATAACAATATCCTTTTTTTTTGGATAAGTATTTTATTCAATCTGTTACTTAGCATTCTTAAGGTTTTATCTTGGTTTAAAAAAAAAAAAAACAAAAAAAAAAAAAAAACAAAAGAAAATACAACTACAAAGACGATTTTTGATGAGTAATAAGGACATTCATATAAAGAGAATGAAAATAGATTCATTTTTAAAAATTTTGAATAATGACGGGTTATTTAAATAAAATTTTTTAATCTTAAAGATATCCGGTATACTTATACAAAAAAATTGAAAAATTTTTAAACTATTTTTAGTGTCTATTTTTATTTTATCACGTGTCTACTTTAAAGTTCAAGTTTTTCAATTCAATTTATATCAAATAAGATAAGGATAAGTTAAGATGAGATTATGCTAAGGGCTATTATAATACAGACAAAAGAAAAATATTTTAATACAAACACTATATACTTATATGTAGGAATTAAATATTCATGAAACTTATTATTCTATACAATTGTTCAGGTAATGAAAAATTGCAATGGTTTTTTAAAAAGGACATTTCTAAAATTAAACAAAGATTCAGAATAAGTTTTGAGTAACGAGAACTTGTATAGAAAATTAAGTATTTTATTAATATTGAATAATCAAAGGACATTTACTTTAAAATTAAGGACGCCTTTTGTAATTAATAAAAATTGTAGTCACTTGATAAAATTATTTACTTTAAACATATTTGGACCCATATTGAAGTTAAAGTTATTCAACCCCCTTGGAGCTCATACCCAGCAACTCTACCAAATGAAGATTCTTCTAGAAATTCTTCTGCAAAGAATCTGTCTAATATTTACTAGGTCAATTCGACTAAAGATGGCATACATAAACCATGGACACAAACCAAAATTTTTTCTCAAATACTTTCATAATTATTTTCATTATTCCAACACTTAACTCAAAGTTTCAAATTCCTAACTAAAACCGTTAGAAATTATCAGGGTTGCATAAAGTTCAAATTTCAACTTAACTCAAAAGTTCAGTTCAAAATTTGAGCTAACTAGCACTTTGGATTAACTTATACCTTTATATACGAAATAAAAAAAAAACTCAGAAGCTGAGTTCTTATAAAATTTAAGCTACCCCATATAGGAATTGAGCGCAACTTAAATAAGTTCAAACCCATTTAAAATATTAATTTATATAAATATTATAAATATGTACTTCAATATATCAATGTATTTAAATTGAAGTATATCTAGATAAATGAATTTGAGCTCATTTGAGTCTCCCTCAACTTAAGTTTGACTTAAAATTTGAGCTACTTAGGTTTCAGCTAGCTCAACTTGTGAGTTTAATAATATGTTTATAGATGAAAATATTAGTTAGCTTAGCTTTTTAGTTTAGTTTGAGTTGAGTGTGACTCAATCAGATTGAAAACTTCATAGAATTGGTTTTATAACAATTTAAATATAGAAATTTTTTTATTTTAACTCATAAGTTTTATCAGTTAAATCTCCGTAGCCCCGACTACAGAAAAAAGTTCCCAAAAGGTAATTTTGTACGTTACATAAGCAGGGTGTCCGGAACTTAAGTACGCGCACTGCATTAAGTGATTGGGGAAATTAAAACTAACAAAAAATTATACTGAAGGAGGGGGTCTATTGTAGAACCTTGAAGAAAAAAATAAATTTCATGATTTTTTTTTTAACTGACTGAAAATAACACACTTTTCTATTCTTCATATCAAATTGGTTAGAGATAGGTACTAATTATAGAGCTTGAAAAACTGCGCCGAAATATGCAATAAAAAGTACCTCAAATACAGTGTGTTTCAAAACAATATTGAGTTTGAAACATAATTTTTTCATTTTAAATCATTTTGAACCTTCATAACTTTGTAACGGTTGATTATATGGGAATCATTAGTACACAAAAATTAAAGCTAACAACTTACTCTACAAAATAAAGTTTTATCTCTCTACAGTAAGCTGTTCAAAAGTTTTTGATATTTTTATGAAAAGTCTCTAAAAATCTTTAATCATTCATAATTCGAAAAAGGTCTACAGTAGACCCCCTCACCCATTACAATTTTTTGTTTGTTTTAATGCCCCCAATCACTGAGTGCAGTGCGCGTACTTGAGTCCCGGACACCTTATATAATTAGGTAAATTGTTTGAGATACTTTAAACGGTTTTGATGTTGAAGATTTGAATTGGCAGATTGACGGACAGTGTGAAACTATATTTCCATTTTTGAAATTTTATTTGAAAATGTTCTATTGTATAAAAAAAAGCTTCAGATAAAAATTTTTTATACAAATTAAAAAATCTTTCATGAACAATTGAAATTTAAATTGCCTTATTTTTATTTTGCAAAAATTCAGTTTCATATTTTAAAAAATTTAAAAATAAAAATATTTAAATTTTAGAAAAAAAAACTAAAGATTTTAATTGAAAGTTTATGTGTTATAGTCTTTTTTTTTTTTTATAAATTGATATGACTTTTAAAATCTATTATTTAAAATATTTAAAAAAAATAAGAAAAATCTAAAATGAAATCTTAAGATTTTCAAAGAGAAAAATATCATTTTTTAGATTCTATTTTTTAATTACAAAAGAATTTACAAAAGAATTTTTAAAAAAAATTAAAAAAAATGCATTAGTATAATAAAAATATAATTTTCATTGGGTTCGGTACAAAATTCGCAAGACAAAATCCCCAAAGTCAAAATCCCGGAGACAAAATCCCCAAAACAAAAAAGAGAATTAAGTTACAAAAATTAAAAGTGAAGTAGGTGCGAAAATTATTTTTTGTATGAATTTAATTTAAATATTTTTACTGCAAAGTTTTTAAAAAAGTGGGGCTGCCGTCCCCAGACGTTCCGTTAAACAAATTTTTGAAACCAACTACAAAATCTGTCCTTATTTAGAATCTCACACATACATATATAAAAATATATATATAACTCTGATTTTGAATCCAACTCTAAAATTCCTCCTAATTGAGAATCTCACGTATACATATTTATAAATATTCTGGAAAAATCGGCAACCTTGATTTTGAATCTAAATGTAAAATCCTTCCTAATTCAGAACCTGGCACATACATAATATACCAAATATTCTGTAAAAGACGTATAATTCTTATTTTGAAACCAACTCTAAAATTCCTCCTATTTCAGAATATCACATATACATATTATACAAATATTCTGAATGAATGATATCGGAGATAAGCGGCTATCCAGATTTTTCTCGTGTAGATTTTATTTATGGGGATTTTGGTTTTGGGGATTTTAGTTTTGAGGATTTTTATTGTGGGGATTTTGTTTTTGGAGATTTTGTCATCGGGGATTTTGTGCCGATCCCTATTCATTTAATATATAAATATATATATATATATAATAATATAATAGTTTTAAATATAGTTGTAGGATCCTTCAGTATAGAATAAGTAGTTATAATAATGTTTTATATAAATAATAGTATAATTATAAGAATGTGATTTTGATGATGATGATTATGATACCTTTTAAAACAATTGAAATTCTTTGGTAAAGATTAAGTACATTTTTTTATTGGTTGGAAGATTTTATAAAATCTTTTATTTTAAAAAAATATATATATATTAAAAAAATTGATATTTTAAATATTTATGAATATATTTTGTATTAAAAGATAAAACTTGAAGTAAATTTAAAAAAAATCTAAAGTATCTTTAGAATATAAAAATGTTTTTTAATTAATTAGAATGAATTGGAAAATTGTAATCAGTAGGTAATCGCTATAAGGAATATTTAATAATCTTTATCTAATCTTTAAATTAATAAAGATCATATAGTTAGATATTCAGAATTTTAGGAAAAATGTAATAAAATTGAAGTTATTATAAAAAATCATAAATTAGAGCTTAACTACAAGATTTGCATAATAAAAATATTTTAGGGCTATTCTAAGGTTTAACTAGTATCCGCGTAGGACCAAATGACTAAATATAAAAGATAGCTGGTGTTGCCAGCTTTCAAAAAATATATAGCTTTAATGGCGCATATTATCCTTTAAGGACGAAAAGGACATTTAAAAGTAGCCTTGTTATTTTAGTCTATTTTACAAAAAACGGTATATCTAGCGATCTGTTCAATATATATATATTCAATCAAAGCTATTAATTAAGATGACGGTCTGGAAAATACTTAAACGTTTATTTGATGACGATAGGTGTTGCCGTTTTGGAGATATTGCAATTTCAAGTGGAAATTTAAAACAAAAAAAAAAAAAATTTTTGAACTTTCAAAAAAACCACTATAACTATGAAATTTTCAAAAGCACCCTGTATTTTTTATTATACTGTTAGAAAGGTCTTTTGACACTCTTTCAAACGGTATATAATAAGTATGGTATATGTTGACAAATAGCCCCACCAGAGAACATGAATGAAAAACTGACACAACAATTTTATTAAAAAATACATTTTCATACTTTATTTCTCATAAATTTATTTTGCCAAAAAATATTTCCATAGCTTTAGTGAGCAAGAATTTTAGAGTTTGTTACAAAATCAGGATTATACGCTTTTTCCAGAATATTTATACATATGTATACGTGAGATTCTGAATTAGGAGAGATTTTAGAGTTGGATTTAAAATCAGGGTTTCAATAATTTGTTTAGCGGGGGTTTGGGGGCGGCAGTCCCCACTATTTTTAAATTTTTATTTGCTGAAATATGCATGTAAAAAATAATTAGGAGAGATTTTATAATTGGCTACAATTACAGGATTATACGCTTTTTCCAGAATATTTATATATTTGTATACGTGAGATTCTGAATTAGGAGGGATTTTAGAGTTGGATTCAAAATCAGGGTTTCAATAATTTGTTTAGCGGGGGTTTGGGGGCGGCAGCCCCCACTATTTTTAAATTTTTATTTGTTGAAATATGCATGTAAAAAATAATTAGGAGAGATTTTATAGTTGGCTACAATTACAGGATTATACGCTTTTTCCAGAATATTTATATATTTGTGTACGTGAGATTCTGAATTAGGAGGGATTTTAGAGTTGGATTCAAAATCAGGGTTTCAATAATTTGTTTTACCCGGGGTTCGGGGTATTTGTTGAAATATGCATGTAAAAAATTACTGTTTTTAAAAAATAGTTTGTCATTAAATTTTGATTTTTGGAATTTTTTTTTTGGAATTATTTTTTTTGGAATTGTTTTTTTTTTTGGAACTTTTTTATACCTGGAAACATATTTATAACATATTAAAATTTTTTTTTTCAAAAATAAAATTATTTAATTCATTTAAAAAGTACGGCTGAAAAAATTGTAATACATATCAACAGCTGAAAAAATTGTAAAACATATCAACATTGTTTTATACAGAAAAAATTACAAAACAAAAAATTTTTTATTTCATAAATGCTTATATCTTCTAAACGCTTTAATATAGACATACCTTATGTATGCCCAAATTATAGAAAAAAATAAGAGCTTTCCAACAATGTAAAAATATTTAGAGGGTTTCTTTGCAAAATTTTGAAAAATATGAGTTTTAGAGAAAGGATGTTAAAAATTTTTTTTTTGCAAAAATTTTCAACTTTGAACTACAATATCTCCAAAACGGCAGCACCTATCGTCATCAAATAAACGGTAAAATATTCTCCAGACCGTCATCTTAATTATTAGCTTAAACTGAATACATTTATATTCAACAGATCGCTAGTTATAACGGTTTTTGTAAAATAGACTAAAATAACAAGGATACTTTTAAATGTCCTTTTCGTCCTTAAAGGATAATATGCGCCATTAAAGCTATATATTTTTTTAAAGCTGGCAACACCAGCTATCTTTTATATATAGTCATTTGGTCCTACGCGGATACTAGTTAAACCTTAGAATCCCCAACTTTTCATTAATAATTTATTTATATTATGTTTTCATTAATAATGAGCACCTACCACTTATTATTAATTTAATACAAAAGAATTGATTTGGTGAAACATAATGTAGATTAATTTAAATATTGCTTTAAGATATTTTAATAGATTGATTTTTTTTTAATATATTATCCAGGATGTTCGCGGCTCAGATATTATGAAGAGCGGAGATCACAAAAAAGTTCATAATGAAGAAAAACTATCCTGGAGGGGGAGGAAGATCTATTTCTAACGATTTCAGAGGTTACGGCCTTCGATGTAATTTCGTTAACTATTTTAAGAAATAACAATTTCTTTCCTACTGGACAATGTAGAAGACTCATTTAAGTTTTTTTAAATCAGTAACTAGCTGAAGTAATGAGCTTTTGTAATCTTGTGTTTCCTTAATATTATCTGTCATAGTTGAAAAGTGAATATAGGACTTTAATCTATGAAATATTTATATTTTTCACTGTTATATAACTGTAATTTTTGCATTAAAAAACCGTTATTAATGTACCAATTATATATCATTCTTAAGATCTCCTATTCCTCTCACATTTTTCTCATATCTCTTAGCATTAAGAATTTTGAGCACTTCTGTTATAAATAAGTATTACAATCATAATGTTTTCGAGATACAATATATCATAACATTTTCATAACATTTTTTTGTTCATTGTGAATTTCTCTAGTACAGCCAATCTTCGTGACTTCTGAGTTCCGGACACACTGAATATTTTAGTTTTTCTGTTATTTTAGGCTGAAGCATGACGTCAAATACAAATATACATATATGAACAAATATACCTATAATTAAAATCTACTAAAAAATTTATCCATCTGCTTAAAATGATAATCGAATAAAAAAGTAAGTAAGTAATTCTTTTAAATATATTTTTGTATATAAATTTATATATTGTTTAAATTTTACATTAACACTGTATTTACTTAAAAATAATATTAGGTACTTAATATACTTAATAAAGTTTTTAATTTACTTAAAATTTACACCAAAATTACAATTTGTTTTTCAATTGTATAATTGAATTTATATGCCCCTTACAAATTAAACCAGTTTCTTAAATAAACCATAGGTACTATTACTAAAAATTTTTAAATATTTTTTGAGAGTTGACAGTACTAAAATTTAATGCATACAAAAATGCACCACACTAAAAAAACTTTGATTCCTTCACTTCAGTTAAATAAAAACAAGTGTCCCTCTTACAAATTAATTAAATAAATTTAGGAGAAGTACTGAAATTAACTACATAGTACATATACTACAAATTATAAAACCCAGTTTTTAATTACTTTAATTATATCAAAATTTACAGATATATTCTTAAAAAAATAGTTATAAAATTATAAAATAATATGCATTATAGTACGTGTACTCGTAGAATCCTGATTCTTATATTTAAAAAAACAAAAACAATAAGAAAAACAAAAAAAAACATACTATTCTCTTAAATTTCTATAAAGCTAAATTGACTTTAAATGGCATTATTTCATTTTTATTTTTTTATTTAAAAAGGACAAACTTTTATTACACACACACACACATACAGAGATTCATTGGCTCTTTCTAATTCATTCATTCATAAAAAATATAACTCCATTTTGGCTATTAACAACAGTTCAAAAAGTCAACACTAGAGTATTTATATTGAGATATTATATATGTACTCTTATACAACAATCACACACATTAATATTACTTACTTTTACTTATAACTAACTTTTTTTTTTTTTGTAGATTTAGTGTAGAAAAGAAAAGACTTTTAATTGAAGTTGTTGTTGTTATTTTTTTTTTTACTGTCTATTTGTACACTGTGTTTCATAATTATAAGGTCACTTGAAAAAAATTATATGATATAAATGATGAGCAATTTACAGTAATTTAATCACCTTGAACTTTGAATCAAATATTGAATTATCGGATTGTCAAAGAAAGTAAAAATATATTTGGTCATTTCGTAATATAGCGCAAAATTAATGGTTAGTCTCTAAGACTAGTTTTAATATTTTAAAACAGGGCGGGTGTTTTTAGTGTGTTAAAGTCACACATAACTGTGGTTGCGCTCAGTATCTTTCGACGATTTCCACCATCCTTACCCCAAGAAAAAAAAAAAAAAAAAAAAAATTTCGTAATCATTTCGGATAATTTGTCCCATTAAGGATAATTATTTTTGGAAAGTTGGGAGCACCAAGTTTCCTTGAGACCAGATTTGTAAAATTTAAATATCAGTACAATTACAAGTAGGTACTATTACTTGCTAATCAACAATAAAAAATTTTAGTAATCGTACTTTTCATTAAACTAGTTAAAAGAATTCGGTTTCCACTTGATAACTCTAAGAAAGTTATTAAATTTGAAATTCAATTACTTTTGTAATTATTTTTGAAATTTTAATTCATTTTGTAAATATTTTTGATATGTAAATCCCTTTTGTAATCAAACAATTTGATTTTATCAATATGAATTTGATTCATTGAGTACCAGTACAATTACAAGTACTATTACTCGCTAATCACCACTAAAAAAAATTTTGTAATCTTACTTTTCAATTACTAGATAAAATAATTAAGTTTTCACTTGATAATTCTTAGATAGTAATTGAATTGGAATATAAATAACTTTTGTAATTATTTTTGAAATTTAATTCCTTTTGTAATTATTTTTGTTATTTAAATTACTTTTGTAATCAAACAATTTGATTTTGAATCATTGAGTACCAGTACAATCACAAGTACTATACTTGCTTATCATCGTTAAAAATGTTTGTAATCGTATTTTTAGAAAAATCAATTACAAGTTAATTAGAAAGTAATTTATTTTAAATTTCGATTACTTTTGTAGATATTTTTAAAATTTAATTCCTTTTGTAATTATTTTTGAACTTACTTAAATTACTTTTGTATTCAAACAATTTTATCTTTACAATTTGATTTTGATTGATTGATTTTTTATAGGTATTTTCATTTCAAATCTCTTGATTTTTTCTAAAATACTTTTAATCCTTATGTTAATTTAGTATTTGGTATTTAATTACTTTAAAGTAATTAAATATCAAAAAAAAATATTAAAGTAATTTAAGCACCTATTAAAAGATAATTATAAATTAATTACTACAAAATTAATTACTTTATAAGTACTATCAAGTAATTAGGAATTAATTTTTCAAAGCATCATTACAAAAATTTTTTAATGGCAATTGATTACCAAGTAATGATTACCAAGTACAATGGTACTTACACAGTACTTAAGCTCCATTTTAATTTTTTATTTACAGGTCCTGTTTAGACATATTCATTTGGTCCCACGCGAAAACTCAACTTGTTTCAGGAAACCCCCGAAACATGAAGTAGGAATTAAATTGAATGACCTTATAATTTCGAAATACACTGTAGTATAATTACATTTTTTTGTTTTTATAACACATTGCTATTCTTTCTTTAATGTTTTATATTTCATTATTTTTATTATTTTTATTATTTTCTTGTTGTTTTTTTTTCCCATTGTTATACTTTAACTCTTTCATATTAAATTATACTGTTATTCTTTGCGAAACATAATCACTTCTATTATAACAACACTGGAAAAAAAAAATTAAATAACACTAAATACAAAAAGCTAATGGAATAAAACAGTATAAAAATTATATAACAAAAACAAAAAAAAAAACAAAAGAACCTAAAGTCGTCTCTTAATTAAATTTTATGAATGTAAACGACTATTGTCATATGTCAGGAAATAAGGATTCTCTTTAGTTGGACATAAAAATTTTTTATGTGGTGATGACCATGTTTTTTCTTTTTTTCCATCTGCTTCTAGTAAACTATTCCAAAGTGTTGTACCAGCCCAACTGAAAATATACATATATATATATATATATATAAAATAGGATATAATAAAATATATATTAAATAAAACAATGAAAATTTATTATATAATATATAACATAGAATATAAAAAAAAAAAAAGTTGAAACTGAAATTGTTATTTCTACATTTTTCCATGTTAAAAGGAATAAAAAGTTAAGAGGATTAGTTAAATATTATATTCAAAAAAATTCAAATTATATTACTTATATATTAAGTTGTTATATTAAGTTGAATGTTGGTTACTATTATATAAGACTAATAAGACAGTATATATAAGACATATATATATTAGATAAAAATATATAAGATAGAAATATGGCTTTTATTTGATACCTTTTGAAATATTGCCTTTCTTTTAAAATATGTACTCGTATATATGATCTATTAGATCCAGGACCTTTAAGGACCTTATTAAAGTATTACTTTAGCAAAGTCAAAAATTAACCTAGGTCAACCTTCTACAATATATCTGATTGCAAGTTATTAAATATTTGCCAAATGATTGATTATAAAACTACAGTAAAAGAAGTCCTTTTCCTTGAAGGACTCTTTTAGTCGGGAATTTTTTTCAAGAGCACAACCCAATTCATTTCAGGACATCATCAGGAACTTTATTGTAGAAACTTTTCTTTTGATCCTTAATCCAAGTATTATATCCTTATAGATCCTAAATAAATATACATTTGCATACCATCAGGGGAAGAATTCAATCATATTATATTGAAGAATACTAACCTATACAATCAAATATTTAAATAGTTTGTTTAACTATCAAAGGACATTTTGTACATATGATATATTAGATCCAGGACCTTTAAGGACCTTATAAAAGTATTTCTGTAGCAAAGTCAAAATTTAACCTAGGTCAATCTTCTACAATATATCTTATTGCAAGATATTAAATATTTGCCAAATGATTGACTATAAAAAGTTACAGTAAGAGAAGTCCTTTTCCTTAAAGGACTCTTTTAGTCGGGGAAATTTTTTGAAAAGCAAAACCCACTCATTTCGAGACATCATCAGGAACTGTATTGTAGAAAGTTTTCTTTTGATCCTTAATCCAATTATTATATCCCTATAGATCCTAAATAAACATACCTTTATACACAATCAGGGGAAGGAGTCAATCATACTTTATTGAAGAATACTGACCTATACAATCAAATATTTATATAGTTTGTTTAACTATCAAAAGACATTTTGTACATATGATATGTTAGATCCAGGACCTTTAGGGACCTCATAAAAGTATTTCTGTAATGAATTCAAAATTTAACCTAGGTCAATCTTATACAATATATCTGATTGCAAGTTTACATATTTGCCAAATGATTGATTATAAAAAATTACAGTAAGAGAAGTCCTTTTCCTTAAAGGACTCTTTTTGTTGGGATATTTTTTGAAAAGCAAAACTCACTCATTTCGAGACATCATCAGGAACTATATTGTAGAAATATTTCTTTTAATCCTTATAGATCCTAAATAAACATACAATTGCAAACCATCAGGGGAAGGATTCAATCCTATTATATTGAAGAATACTGACCTATACAATCAAATATTTATATAGTTTGTTTAGCTATCAAAGGACATTTTAATAACAAAAAAAAATATAAATTTCCTGTACTGTGCGGTTAAGGGCTATTAAACTTTTTAAAGGAATTTTTTTTTAAAGTCCTTATTATTTAAAAAAAAAAAAATTTTTTTTGGGACTTGACAATAAAGAACCCTATCTATAACCTTAAAAAAAAAACAAAGGCAAGTGGATATATGGGATATCTTATAAAAATTGAATTTTGGGTAGGTTATGGACTATTAAGTTTATTTTCATATTTTATTATTAAAACTTTAAAGGCATTTAAAATTTGTATGTATATATATATATCTTCTATAAAAATATACATATTGTCATTAAATTTTTTAAAATTTAATATTTTTATTTTATAAAATCGTTGATATAAAGTTTTATGATATAAAAAATTTAAAGTATCTAATATATTTTTTTTAATAATATTTTACTTTAAAAAATATTTAAATATTAAAAATTATAGAGAAATTAGCACATGTGGTTCGGCTATCGAAATTAGAATAACTTTGAGTTTAGTAATCAATTAATTTAAATTATCAGAAAGTTTTAATAAATTAATTTACATTGCATTTTAAATAACGAATAATTTAGAGTAATGTGAAATTTAAGAGTTAAATATGTTTCTGAATATTTTTTCCATTTGGTAACAGATGATGCATAGATTTTGGGATTAGCAGATTTTAAATGAGCCTCAAGAATTTTTGAAATAACTATAAGGTTATACCTTCAGCCTTAGATTATTAGATCTTCAGCCTTAATTACATTTCAAAGTTTATATTAAAGTTAGACAAGCAAATTAAAAAACTAATAGTATTTGCAAAGTTTGAGATTCCAAGGAGCAAGAGTACTTGTAGTTATCAGTTCTAGCCAAAGTGACTTTTAAATAAGTAAAATAAGAAGGAATAAATTCCAGTTTGGTATGTAATTTAGTATATAAATTAAGAAATTCCGGAAAGTATGTCATATACAAGATTCTAAAAATAGTTGGAGTTTTTTGAGTAACACTACAGATTAGTACTAGTACTGAAAAAAATATTCAAGTTACTAGTACTTACAAGTACAAACCACTACATTACCAGTACTTATAATATAGAACTTAACCACAGTACTATCCGTACTTATACTATAGCACTTTACCACAGTACTACCAGTACTTACCAGTACTTACCAGTGCTACCAGTATGAACTAGAATATTTTTTGAAAATATATTGTTGTTAATAGAATAATAAGCATTTATATTAAGAAACTAAGTATTTTGAATATTTTAACTTTTTATATTATATTTTTAAATTCGATTAACAACAAAATATTTTAAAAAAATAATGTGATTTGTATTTGACATTATTTACAGCTACTTTTTAATTCGTTACTTTCTGTGCCACTTTTTATTCAATTTAGATTCCTCTTTCATGCTCCAGAAATTTTCTATTCAATATTACATACTGGAAGTTATCATTAATTGGTAAGTACTGGTAAATAGTTGTAGTACTGGTAAGTATTGGTAGTACTGATAAATACTTATAGTACTGATTAAGTTCTGTTAAGTACTAGTAAGCTAATGGTCCTGCTAAAATGTAACTGTACTGAAATTTTACTTAATATTTTTCCAGTAACAGCACTGGTACTCGTCTGTTTACTTAAGTACCAAATTAGTTCGTCAGCTCTGATTCTCAAGTTCCGGCATTAAAAATTAAAATGGATAAGTATAACAATATGACAGGTTGATTGGCAGAGCTTGGAAATCTTCGAACCAACGTTGTTCTGCAAAAGCCTAATTAATTAAGCTTAAGTAATTACCTAGATAAATAAATTACTTGAAAATATTAAAATTTAAAAAAAAAAGTATCTACTACATTATATGAGGACAATAATAACCTCCTCCTCCTTTGAATTAAATTTAAAAAATATTTAAAAAACTTCACTAATACAAACTTATTACTTTTATTTAGAAATCCTTATCAGATTTCTTAATTTCTATAAAATTTAAGTAATTAAAAATATTTTGAAATATTTTCTTCCTTTCTTTTAAATTTAATTAAATTATCCATGAAATTTCAACCCAAATGCAAATTACATAAAAAAAAAACAAAACTAAAAATGTTACTTAATTTATCGCCATTTTACAATACAATATTTTATAATCTTAAATAACTTTAAATCTTTTGTTTATGTTTCTAATATTGAACAATATTAATAACATAAAATAATTCAACAGTTGGATATTATATTTTTAAAAAGCTAAATCAATTTCTCATCCCCCTTCACTCCCCGCCCCATTAAATTTCAAGTTTCAATTACCCAAACCTTATAATATTAGAATTTAAGAACGGATAAAAGCTAATTTTGTAAATTGTATTTCTAAAAACAATTTTACTTTTCAACTAAAAACAGAAAAAAATTTTATTTTCTTTCTCGACTTCCTCCCTCTAAAACAAAAAACAGTTTCTAATTGATGTTTTATTGTAACGCAAACCCATGTAATTTCTACAAAATTTTTGTTTTTCACATTAAAAATTGCCTTTAATTGTTATTTTTACTCCTTCAATATTGTAAACTTTATGGCAAGACGAAATTTAACATTCTCCATATTTATTATTTCCTTTCTAGACAATATTATTTCCATCTCTTTCTAACAAACTCTTTCTTAAAGTGCAAAAAAATTTTCCTACAATAACTAGAGACTTGTAATATTTCATTTTGAAAATTAACACGCACCATCCACTACTTAAAAGTGGTAATATAGAGGAAGGAGGAACTCAACCTTAGATATATGAATGAGGTTGAGTTCCTACAGTGTCAGACATTGTCAGCATCTTTTCAGATAAGAAAGAAATAATAAAAAAAAAAAAAAAAACAAAAACAAATGAATGTTGTAATAAGAAAATGGGTTGCTTGTAAATTTTTGGGAAATTGGTCAATGAACCAAAACCAGTTAATCGAGAAACCTCCCCTCTTTAAGATTCTTCTTTATATTTTATCGAAATAAAATTCATTAGCAGATGAAAAACTAATCACCCCACCTCTTATTCCCTCTCTCTTGTCATTTCAATTCCCTTGAATATTTTCCGACTAATTTCTTATTTTTGTTTTTAATCCATTAGGTGTACACACCAATATTATTCTGTGATAATGAAATCCTATTTTCCAAAAAAAAACCACAAAGGCGGCTAAAATAACTTTAAAACAAAAAAGGAGTAAAACTGTGTGTTTTTGTAAATGAATAGGGAGTGACGGAGTGTAAATGTATACATTTGGTAGTTGGAAAATGAAAACCAATAAATTTTTACAATGACATGCAGAATACTAACAGACAAACAAAATTGTTTTAAACATTATATAGGTATCTTAAGATACATCTATACTAATTTTCATCTGCCTTTGAAACCTGTATTTAATGAAAATGAGTTAAAGTATAAATCCCCAGGGGTTTGGAACAAAACGAAATAAAAATTAAAAGTTTCTGAACGATATTTATTTCGGGAGAAAAACCCAGTAACCATGGTAACAAGTTCCGGAACTTATCCGAATTAAATTTTTATTACGTTTTCTTTCGGGAACTTTAATCACAAAAACTAAAATATTAACTTCCAGTGAAAACGATATATATTTCGGAAGTAAAACCTGGTAACCATGGTAACAAGTACCGGGACTTATCCGAATTAAATTTTTGTTACTTTTTTTTTGGAGCTTTAATCGCAGAAACTAAAAAAATAAGTTCCAGTGAAAATAGAGGTCCACACGCTTTTAGAATTTTGTGAAAACCAAAAGTCCCCGTTTCCTGGGACCCAATAGCCGGACCGATATAATTTAAAAAAATGAAAGTAATCACCGAATTTTTAGTAGAAAACAAATACATCAAGCACAATTAAAAAGTTCGACTCTTAAGTCCACCCCAATACCTAGCTCTCAAAAATGATGGTGCCATTTTTTTTTTAAAAATCGGAACTTCATTTTTTAATTCAAATTGGTACAACTTCTTGGCTCCAAGATTCGAGGGCTAGAACCTTATTTGAATTTTGAATCGGAATTTTTCCGAAAAGAACTTTATATTCATATTGTGTTATACTTAAATTTTAATTCATTCTTCGGATCAATATTGAGTACTGCTCCAATATCATTTCGTTCCGAACCCCTGAAAACTACATAAAAATGAAACACAAAAACAACTAATAATCTGAATTTGAAATAGATTTGAAATAACTATAAGTTTTTGGATTTCTGTTGTTTTAACTAAACTAATAAATATTCTGACAAATCCTTAAATGAAAATGAAAAATGGTTGTTATTCAATCTATATGTTTTCGACTAAAGAAGGCGTTAATACAAAAATAAAACCAATATGGAAAACTTATTTCATCTTAAATTAAAAATTTCATCTGCTCCATTTAAAGTAGATGGAGAAAAACTATTTTTATGTCCCTTTAAATAATTGGAGAAAATGCAAAAACAAGTTAAAGAAAATATTTTAATTTAAATGTTTAGTAATTTATTTTTGCTTTATTCCTAATAAAAATTTATATATATAAATTTATATAAGTATATATATATATATAAAAGATATAATATGTTATTATAGAATCGGAACTATTAATGGTTTATAATAGAAATATATAAAAGAAAATTTCGAAATACAGTGACCAACAGCGTAAATGATTCGTTAATTCCTTTTAATTCATTTTATAACGGTAAATCCCCATTTAAAAAAAAAAATGGTTTTTAAAGACATAAATAATAATAATTTTTAAATTTTTTTTGGATCAGTTCAGAATTAATTACTAAATAACTGTAGAGTTTGTACTAGTTTGTACATTCAGGAAGGTCTAGTTTTTATGATCTCAGTACGGTCTAATTGCTATGCCGGACGCGTTAGACCGGCGACTAAGTTAAGAAATCAAAAAATTAAAACTTTCAAATATTTTTTTTAAAATATCATTTATTCAAAATACTGTTTTTTTTTTTTTTTGGAGTATCACAAAATCTTGGTTTACAAAACCCTTTTCTTAAATCAAATTTTTTTGAAAATCTAGCGTTTTTTAAAAAATCTCGTTTTTAAGGATTTTAAAGTAGGGTACAAAATCAAAATTATCAGTTTTTTCGGGGAGCGTTTCATAATCTCAGTTTAGTACATTTTTTTTTTGATTCTCTTTTTTAGAATATCTCGTTTTTTATTGAAAAATCTCACTTTTTAAGAAAATCTTTTTTTAATTGAAAAATCTGGTTTTTTAGGATTTTTGAGTTGGATACAAAACCAGAATTATCAGCTTTTTCCAGAATATAAAAAAAGGGATTTTTTAAAAACAAGGTTTTCAAAAAACGAGATTTTCTAAAAACGAGATTTTGTAAACGTGATTTACTGAAACGAGATTTTTTGTGATTGAGATTTACCAAACCGAGATTTCGACCCGAACCTGTTTTTTTCAATTGATCGTTTTACATTTATAATACCTAAAAGATATTTAAAAAGCAGTCGTCCAAATTATACAATAGAAGTGTTCTAAAATATTAAACTTAATATCATTCCTTCATTTTGAAGTCACTGTAAAACAATTACAAAAAGAATATAATGAGCTGAATATATGTTTTGGATAAGTTCTGGTCTATGAAAATATTTCCATTCCCAAATCCAAACTATTTTAAAATTTTTGTGTCTGCAAACTTTAAAAATTCAACGGGTGTAACACTTAAGAATTATAAAATTTATATTTGCGGAATTGAATCATAGATAATATTAAACAATTCAATTTTAAAATATCTACTCTAACACATTGGTTTAAAGTTTTAAAGTTTTTTTTTTTTAATTTTTTTTTTACTTTATAATTTATGTTTTATTTTAAAGGACACCATTATGTGCTTTGCCAAGGACATTGTTATTTAAAGTTAAAATTAAAAAAGAAACCCATTATTTAAAAAATTTTAACCAAAAGATACAAAACATTTTTTAAAAGGGATATTTTGTTTCAATACTTCTATAACAATTTTTTTTTCTTATAGTATAGGATCGGGACAGGACCTTTTTTTTTTAATTAGAAAAATACATTGAACAGCACTTACGCATTTCCTTTTTGGCTTATATGAAAACAATCGTATGCCAAAAGTGAATAATCCGGTTTTCCATATTCATCGATTATCTAAAAAGAAAATAAAAAAAAATTAAAAAATAGTTAATGGATAGTTATACAAGTACAATATATTGTAGTTTATGAATTTGAAAAGTATAAAAAGTTTTCAAAAAACTTTAATGGTAAATGCATTAGCGATAGAACAATATTTTAGGCGGCCTGTCATTTAAAAAATTAAAAACTTTTTAATTTAAATATATGTATGTATCTAATGTAGAATTATAAGATATTACATTTTAAATTAAAATTGTTGATATACACAGAACTTTAGTAAAGATGACTTATTATCTTGAAATTGCAATTGACGATCAATTATTCAAAAGATTCTTAGGAACTGAGTACTTCAAAGGCAACAACTGTAGAAGTAAGACGAGGATGTCTCTTATCGCCACTGTTATTCATAATAGTGCTCGATAAATGTATGAGAGAAATAACAGCACTACGCAAAGGAATCATTTGGCAACTCTTACAGAAACTGTAAAGCCTAGAATATGCGGATGATATTGTTTTACTAACCCACTCAGCAGAAGAAATGCAGACCACCATCAATAAATTGGTAGAAAGAGCGGAAAAAATAGGCTTGAAAATTAACATAAAGAAGACTTTAAAGAGCAGAAGCCAAGTACCACTATTTATACACAATACCCAAATAGAAGAGGTAGAAGAATTTGAATACTTGGGAGTTATAATAACGAAAGATGGTGGTGCAAAATTGATATAGAACATAAAATAGCAAAAGCTGGAAGTGCCTTCAGAAGGCTATGTACAGTATGGAAGTCAACACACATAGCACGTGCAACAAAGATAATTCGAAGCATTTGTCAAATCAATTTTTCTATATGGAAGCGAAACATGGTTTGTATCAAGAAACAACATACAGAAAATACAAGTATTTGTGAATAAATGTCTACGTATAATATATCGCAAATTCCGCCCTAGGCGAATAATGAATGAAGAGCTTTGGGTGATGACAAAACAAGAACCGATACCGATGGGTCGAAATCAGAAAAAAGAAATGGAAGTGGATTAGTCACATTCTAAGGCGGACAATAACTTCAGTGGCATGCCAAGTCCTAGAGTGGAACCAACAAGATAGGAGAAATGTGGGAAGACAAAGAACCACCTGGAGGAGAGCAGTCCAGAGATAATGTGACCTATCGGAAAAAACCTGGTCAGAAATAAAAAGACTAGCGCTAAATAGGGGCACTTGGAAAGGTTATGTGGAACCCATATCTTCCCTAGGGAAATAAAAAGGAGAAAAAAAAATTAAAAGGACTCAGTTACGAAGTTAAATAACTTGAATTTGAAGACATTAATGAGTGTAGTTGGAAAGCATTGAAAATCATCCGAAATAACTCTCCAAGGTTTCTCAAGGTTCCTAGAACCTTTAATGAATGAAAAACACCCCGATTTTAAAAAAACGAATTTTGGAATAGACCTTAAATACAAAACTACTGTTTTGTTTACCGATCAGAATTTGGGAAATTAGATTTTGAAGTGTTTTGGAAAATTTGGAATTTAATGGAATGTAAGATAAAGGTGACCATTTTATTTTTAAATCTGGTAAGGTAGGGGTTCGTCCCTACAACGTATCTACAAGAAAATATTAATGACCAAACTGTACAAATATGGCTGAATAGCCTTTTATTAGTTAAATAATATTTATTTTATTTAGTTTTTACAATCCACTAAAATATTTTAATTTTAATGTCGTATTCAATGATTTTCCATCATCAATTACATTTATTATATGACATTGAAAATTTCAGATTTGATATTTTCAAAATGGTTTCCAACATTTGATCATAAATAAAATTAATCCTTACTTTGCACACTTCAAAATAAAAGTTTATCAAAAATATCTTCGAATATTTTCAACATTTTAAAAATATTCTCTAAAATATGAAATATTTGCTATTTGTCGTTTATAAGTATTTAAATTATTTAATTAATATTATCATTTATTAAAATATTCTATCTAAATTTTTTTAAAAACTTTCTTTTTAATTTCACAGCTCTTTAAAAAAAAAAATTTTTTCCCGAAGGTACAGGATATCCGTTTTTTTGAAACTTATTAAAAATTTTCTTCAACAAATTATGACATGAATCAATAAAAATTTTGATAATTTGTATATATATATAGTTAAATACTTAAAATATTTTTTTAAACTTACTGATAAATTTCTTGTAAATGGTTGAAAAACAACAGCAAAATCAGTTAAATTTCGAAATTCTGACAATCTTGTCACTTCCTCTTCAACACGAGAGAATTCATCATGAATCTTATGATACCTGCGGAGTTGAAAAATAAAAAATGTATTTTTAAGTTTAATATGTAGTTATGTATGTTTATATAATATGATTATTTTTTAATCCAGCTGTGCCCCTCTGAATATTTCTCAGCTATCAGTTATCACTTTATAATTAAATAATTTTTAAAAATTATGAAAACTGTAACGAATTTTCAAATTAAGGTTCACATTTATTAAAGTGATATTGATTCCTTACAATCAAAAAAATTTAATTAAATTTTCTTTAATAAATTTACAAAAAATATTGTTAACTTTCACAAATTTATCATTCATTTAACTCAAAGTAATAATCTATGGAAGCGTTCCATAAAATCGGTTAAGTTAAACTTTTTTATGAAGTTTCGTTTTTAGAAAATTCCGATTTTTACAAAAATTTGTATTAGAAAATCTCGTTTTGGAAAAATTTTTTTTTGAAAAATCTAGTTTTTTATTTTTTAAATTTCGTTTTTAATGACCAAATTTTAAACAAAAAATTTGTTACCAAATCTGAATTTTCAGCCTTTAAACTTAAAAAAAAAATTTCTAAAACGCGATTTTCAAAAAAGCGATTTTTGAAAAGCGATTTTCTAAAACGCGGTTTCAAAAAAAAAAATTCTATAAATTTTTTCTAAAACGCGATTTTTAAAAAGCAATTTTAAAAAAAACGCAATTTCAAAAAAACGGTTTTCTAAAATTTTTTTAAAAACGAGATTTAGTGCAAATGGAATCTACTAAACCGAGATTGCAGACCTATCTAATTTTTTATTAAAAAAATCTAGTTCTACGAAAAATTTGTTATTAAATCAAAATGATCAGCCTTTCCCAAAATATTATAAAAGGAAGTTATTTTCTAATACGCTATTTTCATGAAAGCGATTTTCTAAAATGAGATTATTAAAAAACGTGATTTTCTCAAGGGGATTTAGAGAAAACGGAATTTAGTACGTTCGAGAGTTCAGACCCAGCCCTCAACGAAATTATCAACTTGGACCCAAGATCAACCATTCAAACTCCGGACAAGATTACTTTTACTCAAAGAGTTTTAGGTGGGAACATTTTGGAATAATTGGTTCTTCAAAAGCTTATGGTTTCAATTTTTAAAAAAACTTAATGTGCCTATTACTCTTATTTCTAATTTCCCTTCGGAAGAAGTTCGTGTGCTGTTCAGAGTATTTTGGATACGTGGAGGTGGCTCTAATGAGTAGTAGGCAACGGTTCTGGGGCTTAAATTTCAAAAGTGCCCTTTGAAGTTTTCAACTCCCTTAAGAAAAGAAAGAGCGAAATAAAAATCGAATTTATAATAAGAGGATTAAAAGAGCGTACTAGTGAAGATAAGAGTGTTAATATACCATATGAAAGAAGTATCAATTTACAGTAAAAGCTTGTTGACTTGAAAGGCTATATTTATAAATTATAAATTATTACTTCAAAATATCTAAAATACTTAGACAGTTTCTAACCTTTTCTGAATTATTACAATCCTAAGGGGGCGTCACTTTACGCCTTCTGTCTTACCATTCTTTTTATATTAATTCAATGTTGCTGGTGTTGGCGTTCTTTACATTTTTGACACAATACGCATTGGTTTGGGTTTATTTTTAATTTAAAATTTTTCTATATATATATGTATATTTTTTTTCATTTTGAGTTCTTCCCCTACAGGGCATATCAAGGTTCCCCATAACAATATATATTTACATTCACACTAGAATTTTGATTTTTATTTTATATTCAAAGCTCAGAATTTTTTTTTTTTCTGAGAAAAATCCCTATAATTCATCTTAAAGTTTATGTCTTATTATTTTTTATTTTAAATCTTTGTTTTGTTTTATGTCATAAATCCAAGGGTGTGATCCAATACCGGAAATTAAATTTTCATGGAATAAAAACAATATTATGAATATTTTTTTTTAGCTTTTTTTTCAATTTTATCATAACCTTAAAAAATTCTTAAAATTATTATAAATACACAAAGCTACATATAATATATAATGATGATAAAATATATTACAAAATAATATCTTATTGCAAGAAGGAGGCAATTTATCATCATTGTTTCCAGATGTGTTGATGATGATGATAGAAGCAAATTGAATGTAGCATGTCTCACATAAAAAAAAGCAAAAAGAAGCAAATTAGAAATCATTTTTTGCGGTTGAAAAGTGATGAGAAAATTCTGATGGATGGATGATTGGATATTCATTCTAATGTTAATGGAATTATTTTTTGTGAATCTAAAAAATCCAAAAATTTAAAGAAAACTGGATCAAAATTTGAAAATTAAAAGTTTTTTAACTTTTTGGAATTTAAGGAAAAGTTTTGCAAATTAATGTGATATCAAAGTAGTTTTTATATTAGAAACTCTAAACTTTACTTTTGAGGATCAATTCATAAGATAAAAGTATTACATACATATATATATATATATATATAAAATATCACGATTACTCAACAACTAATAACTCTACCCTCAAATTTTAAATTTGTGCTGTAAATTACTACTAATGGGACTACGGGGAACGGGGATTGCGTACGTCGAGATCGCACCATGGTTTCGGATGCGAAAACATTTTGGTCGAATTTAGGTCAAACGAACATAATTCCGAAACTAATGAAGATAGAACCTCCAATTTTGTATCAGAGTGCCTTTTCCTATTTCCTTAGTGTTCTTGAATATTAGGACCAATTAGAGTAGTCGGTCGGGGACCATCCACACAATCCAAAGACCTTAAAGCATATCACCAAAATTAATAAAAATAGTAGCTTAAAATTAAGATAGAACTTCCAATTGTGTACAAAGTTTAACTAGTATTGAAAGGTACGGTGGGACTGCATATAGGAGATTATTATAGGTATTAGGGGTTGGAGTTGAAATATCAGTTTAGAAAATCCCGTTTTAAACAAACATGTTTTAAAAAATCCCTTTTTGAAAATCTGGTTTTTGGAAAATCTCGTTTTTAAAAAATCGTGTTTTAGAAAATCTCTTTTTTTTTTAAATCTCGTTTAAGAAAATCGTTCTTATTTTTTATATTTTGCAAAAGGCTGGTAACTCTGGTTTTGTATCGAACTCTTAAACCGTTAAAAACGAGATTTTTTAAAGAAGCTAGATTTTTCAATAAAAAATGAGATTTTCTGAAAACGAGATTTTCTAATACGAAGTTTTTAAAAAACGCAAGATTTTCTAAAAACATGATTATGTGACGCTACCAGGTATTACTTCAACTAATCTTCTGTCAGTTAGCTTTTTAAAGCTTCAAATTAAAACTGTGTTTTTCGTCTGTATGGCGTGTCGTCTTCAGGACCTACATTTTAAATTAAATAGTCAGAACTTAATTTGTAAAATACATAAATTTTATAATTGTATAATTGGAGGGACACTCTCACTTATATGTGACATAAATGTTTACCTCACCAATTTTGTTAAATAACTCAAAAGCTAAATTTGGTTGGAGAAATATTGGAACCATATTAGAAAATAGAAAACTAATTACGTTGTCAACAGTAATTACTATTTTTTTTTTAATTAAATGAGAACTCCGAATTTTTTTTTATTTTATTTTCTTCTTAAACACCCTGTACCAAAACTGTTAAAAACATTATAATATTATGCAAAACTTTTGGAAGGAAACTTTCAGATCTTTTGTTTAAGCATTCTTAAGGGCCAATATAGTTACCCAAATATAAGGAAAATTACTCTTTAAAGTTACTAATTGCTGCAACATATTTTCGAGGTGGGTTTTTTTAAAGTCTGAAATATCCCTTCCTTAATTAACTTGGCGCTACAAAGGGCTTGGAGCTTCAATCACGTGACCTTAGGTATTTTTTCAATAAAGTTCGAAAATATTCGAACAATGCACCTAAATTGCATTACATATTAATTAAAAATATCAATTGCCCAGTTACTTAAAATATAAAGAATGTAAGATAATTAAATAATAACTTAATCTTGAACTTTTTGATAGTTATCTAACCTTTGACCCCCATCATTGTTCTAATAACTATTCAAATAATACAATAACAAATATTTAAAATGTACAATACACTTACCTTTCTAATGTCCTTTGATTTGGTTTAAATAAGTTACCAACAAAACAAGAACATTCCAGGTGATTAATTGTTCTGCATGATTTTGAATGAGTTTTCATTGAAACAACTTTATGTGGTGGTGGTTCTGTTATCACATTTACAAATGTCCTGAAAAAAAAAAACAAAAAACAAAAAAGGAAAAGGAAAATTAAGAACAAATTGAAAAATAATGATAAATAAGTTATGTGTAAAATATTATAAAAGTAAAATAAATTTTGAAGTTTAATTTATTATTTAAATTTGTTTCCAAAATAAAGGATTTGTTCAATTTTGTATTCTGAAATATTGAAATATATAAAAAAAAATACAACATATTTGTAATTTGTCATATTAAATATAGGTGTGAGGTAATTTAACATTACAGGTATTTAAAATATATTGTATTTTATAAAATTATAACAATATGTTGATGGTATGGTATTAACGAATAGAATTTGGTATTCAAAAACTGGAAGGATACGAATTAATGAATAATGCAAAGGAAGTATATTAAGGAGTTAAACGGGGTGGGGTTATAATGCAAAGAAAATATTTTATTTGAAGATTTTTTGTGGTACAGTGTGAAAGTTTCTAAAAAACAATCTTCAAATTATTTTTAAAAGAAAGACTGAAAATAATTGCTTTAAACTCTATAATAATTTTAATTTATTTTTTGAGATTCAGTTAATCCGTGGATTTGTATTTTATTAAAGTTCCTTTAATTTGTATTATATTAAAGTTATTTTGAAATTAATAATGAATGTTAAAATACTAAGATGACGATATTATAAAACGGGCCTAGTTTCCGAATATAAATGCCATTAGTGGCAATGTCACCATGTTATGACCGAAAAGTGCATTACAAAATGATCTTATAATTTTGCAGCACTTTACTAAAACCGTTATATTTTTGTCCTGCGGTAGAATACCGTAACCAGTTTCCACAATATTGTAGAGCATTATATTATATTTGATATATACATCTTATTTCATTTTAACCAAAGTTCCTTTTTCTGATATACCTCAAAACCCAAAGTATATGCATATTAAAATTGGAATTGATGAATATTCTTTGTAAAATTTTAGGGACTAAGTTTGATTAAGTGTCAAACTATCCAAATAAATTTCCTCAATTACTACAAGTTTATATGATGCAAGCAGCAAGTCAATCAACTTAATAAAATTTTAAGCTTCTTTCGATCAATAAAGCAGGCAAAAGTCCCTAAAAAGTACTTCATCTCAAAAATAACTATAAACTACTAATAAACTGAGAATAATATAACATTTATAACACTAATATCAAACAACATTTTAATTGATTTAGACCTAATTGCACCAACAACTTATAACTAATCAAATAATTAAATAATAATTTTCGTGATGTTTGATTAGTAAAAAAAACACGGTTAGGTGAAATAACGCTCGATGCAGTAACGCCCTAGGGTAATGCTCTACATGCATCAAACTCTAGAATGCATAAAGGGGGCAACTTTTTTGTGATTAACTCTAAAATAATTTCAAATTTAATTTTTTCTTATACAGCTATTTAATATGTAAGCCAAAATTTCTTAATTTGGAAGGATTTTAGATTTGGATGCATAAAGAGGATTGCCCTGATGCGTTATTTTATTTAGAGCAATCCCCGCTTACCCCGCTTTTATCAAAAAATGATTATTTGATTATTATGATTAGTTTGATTATTATGATTGGTTTGATAAGTATAATTTGGTCAAGGGACCTATTAGGTCTATCTAGGTCTATTACACTAAACACTAAGCCCCCTGATGTAAATTTGCAAAACTTTACTCGGGGGCTACTTCCGTGACAGAACAACTATAATTCTATTACTAAACCCAAAAACCATTCAATTTAATTGCAAAAAGATTATAAATAGTAGTATTCCTTAAAAAAAATAAATAATTGCATTCGATTCCAATTACAATAACAATTTTTTCAATTCATCAAAAAAATACCGTTTCAAAAACAAGGGGAAACATAGTATACACCACAAACTCATGGTTAAAAAGGGCGAATTATTCTTGGTGATAATTCCAAATAAAATGAAAAACAAAAAATTAAAATTGAAAAAAATTAAAAACATTTTATTTTATTCCTAAATCTGTAGAATATTTTGAAAAAAAAAAATCGCTTTTCCCGCCTTCACTGCTCCAATTTTCTATCCATCTCTTTTTAATTTCAATGTGCATCAAATGATCTATGAAAATAGAATATTTATTTTATTTTATGGTTTTTTTCTTGTTTCTTGTAAAAATAAGAAAAATTGAAATGGCAGCTTTAACAACAACAATGACAATAAAAATGAAGTTAAAACTGACATTTCAGAAAATTTTAATCGTACACCTGTCATTCAAGAAGAGGATATTTTTTTTTTTTTTTTTTTTGAAAAATGATACTTTCGTTAACTTTTATCATTATACACAAAATTGAACTGAACTGAAAAATGTCTGACAGTATAAAATAGTAAAGTAAAATAATAAGGAATGTAACAGTAAATATATTAAGTCTACAGGAAAGTTTTGTCCATTTGTTGTTTTTAAATTTAACTGAAAGTGTTGAAAAAAAAATTTCTAAACAATGTCAATGTTGCAAAAAATCAAGGTTTCAAGTAATTGTTAAAGAAGTGTTCTAGAAAATATGAAGGTTTTTCACAGATTGGTATCTAATTTTTTTAACAGGCCGAATATCCTATTTTTTCTGGACTAATTTTTTTTTTTTGTACCAAATGACAATGGAAGTATCGAAAAACACACGCTGAAAATGTGTGCAGTTCCTCTGTGTACTGGGTGACTTAAACACATTGAAACCAGACAGGTGTCTTGAAACTATTATTTTGGCACAAATGTAGAGGTTGTTTTTCAGAATGGGAATTATAGGTATAAATTGCATATAATAGGGAAAATGGATGATGTAGGGAAAATTGAAAAATTTTGGGAGATATTAAGGAGAAAGATATTAATGTTTTTTCTTAAGTTAACTAACTCGTACACATACGAATTACCAACTTTGAAGTTGCGTTTATATTAGAGCTATAAGAGTGATAAAAGCATAGCGTAGAAAATTATATATTCTTTATCATTGATTAAAGCGATGTGTTTCATTACAAACACTTCTATTAAAATCTGGTATAAAATTTTGTTCGCTATGTTCTTATCGATAAGAATAAATGCACCTTGCGAAACACATGAAATGGAATAAAGTTCCATAATGTCGACATGCGCATATCAAACTAACTTCCATAAATCGTGTAGCGCCATTTTAACAATATGACAGAAAAGGTGAGACTCTATCGCACTCCTTTTTTCACATTGAAAAAATTTGAAAACCGTCAATTTTTTTATTTTTTTAGATGAAGTGTTTGTCTCTACTAGTAGATGCGCAGATAGCTAAGTGGAGTGAGCGTTGAAATAACACTACAATTGTTTATAAGACGAATAGTTCTGTTTTGCACTTCGAGATATCCCAGACTTGATTTCAAAACCCCTACCCAAATATGTGGATTTCACTATATTTTTGGCCTAATATATGTTTTTAGATATTGAGGAGATTAAGTGAAGACAAGTAAATTAGAATAATGTTATCCTTTGTCACAAATGAAATACGAAAAAAAACATATAGTAGTTATAATAGTTTCTAAAATTAAGTTAAATGAGAATTATTAAACGAAATTAACTTTAACTAGTTACCAACAAGATAAAGTAATGGTTGATATATTCAGTCCCAAAGATTTATAATACAAAAAGTTTAACTCCTTTCAAGACAAGTTTTCAGTATAGAGTTTCTACTTTTAATTTGATAGGTTCATTCAAATTTCCAATTGGGAATTATATTGTAAAGGAGCTTTTTAAATGTTGTCATTTAATTTTACAATTGCATGATAAATGACATATACCATACTAAGGTAATCCATCTAAAATGTTCTATTACCTATCTCAAAGTTTTGAAAAGTGATCTGAAAAGTTCATCCCTTAAAAACCGATGTAACACTTTCCAACAGACCTAACTATTCAAAATAACAAAATAATTAAACAAAAAAAAACCATTACAACCCCTCAACTAAATCATGGACCATAACTAAAAATATATATACAAAAAAATTTGATAAACAATATGTTTCTTTTACTACAATAAAACGTTACTTACAATTCATGCAGTTAACATTTCTAATTTATCATAACGGTACAAAACAACAATTGAAATAGATAAAGAAAAAAAATAATAATCATAACAGTAAATAAAATTATTTGTATTTATTTTTATTTTTTTTTAATTTTTCTCTCCCCTCAAAAAATTTCCAAATTCTAATTTTTTATCTCTTTCTTTTATACATTCTACTATACATAGGTATAAAATTCCTCTTTTAAAAATACACATTGCATTGCAATTTAATGATTTCTGTATATTTCTATTTCGAAAAAACCGCTACAATTCTGAAAATTCTAATATTTTTTTTTTATAAATAGGAATGATTATCTTCTGGAAAATTAGAAAATTGAAAAAAGAAAAACCAACAAAACTGATGTAGATGTCATTTTAACAAAACATATACATACCGATGACATTTAAATTTTGTTTTGTATATTTTGTTTTTTTATTTTTTACAGTTGTATTGAAATACAAAGCAAATAAAAAAAAACTAAAAATATAACTGTAAATCCTACAAACCAACACTCTTATACACAAAATAACACAAAAATGACGAAGTCAACAAATACAAACAATGATGAGAAAAAAAAAATTTGCAAGTTTCATTCAACTGCTGTCACAGATTTTTAAATCAATCAATCACAGTTTAAAATATTTTATATATTGTTTTTTTTTTTACTATTGTTAAAAATTTCGAATAACGGTTGTTTCCCTTCAGTTATATTTGTTGTATCTAATATCTACTATTCTTAGTTGTTATCTTCTATTATTGTCTTTTAGTTTATTGTTAAAAGTCGGCTAATGAGCTTCTTCTTTGACGGATACAAGATACCATATATTTAAAAAATAGAAACAAAAAAAACAAAAACAAAAAAAATGTCAATGACAGAAACAGAATAGAATAGAACGAAGAAGCAGAACATCATATAAGTACACAACACCGTTAGATATATATATTTTGTTATCAAGACACTTTCAATTTCCTTAACTGTCAACTGTTTATGGTTGTTATTCTATATTATATTTTTGTTTTGTATATTTGTTTTTGTTTTTTTTTTTTATTTTAATGAAAGTTTATTCCGTATATTTTTTTACATCTTACTGAAATTACTAACTGTATTTTATTATTTAAATTGGTTATGTTGTGTATGTTAAGCGAACTTTATGGTTTTACAGTTATTTTCTCTAATATTATGCTATGCGAACAAACATATACACTTTTAGAGGATTTCTGCTTTTGTCTTTAAATATTCTAGAAAATTTATTAGCATTTTTGTAACTGCATAACATACATATATAAATTTTGTAACTGTATAACATTTATAAATAACTGTGAATTCTAAAAATATCAATGCATCCTTCAAAAAGTTTTTAGCGGTTTTTATGTGCATTCATTTTATTTTTTATACTCATGCATACAAATAAAGTCAAAGGGTATATAAAAGTTGCTCCTTCGTTTATAATACACCGATCTAGACATGCTAGATGTATCGTCAAAGGTACGTATCGGATCAACATCGATGTCATTCTATGTATGTCTGTCCGTCCGTCCGTCCGTTCGTGTGTCAGCAGGATAACTCGGGCTAGAATTTTGAAATTCACACAAAGTCATTTTTAGACAATTTTTAGGTTCTCTATTGTTTTTGCTTGAAATCAGACCAGGACTTCAGGGAGTTGCCATACAACTTTTTCGCACCAATATAAATTTCTTCAAAACTAATTATACTACGAGGATGAAAATTACACAAATTTAGTTTTCTATAATGAATCAAGCACCTATATGAAGTTTCAAAATGTTACGGCTTCATTTTCGGGGAGCTGCCATTAAAAGTTGTCAATCTGATAACTGTGAATCTAATAAAGCTACGAGATTAAAATTGAAAATGGGCAAGGAGAGTAATAAGGCATGTGCATTAGTAAATTTAGACATTACTCGGGACAACTTTAAGAGTGGATCAAATTTTTTAAATTATTTTATTTTTTTAATATATTTTTTTTAATATAATATCATAAGGGACTTAATTAATGATTTATTTTATTTTATACATCATATTGGGTATTTACGAATATCTTAAAGTTGGCAGGGGCAACTATAATCTTCCCCGTTTCTTAATTATTTTGATATTCTTGATATTCTTTTCAAAGACCGTGGAATTTTTAAATACAGAAATGAAAACGTAAATCTAAAATAAATTTCTTAAAGTATAAAAGTAACTTAAGATAGAAGTAGTAGCAGTAGTAGTAGTAGTTGTAAAATGAATCTTTTAGATAAATAAAATATCTTAGAATTATTAATTTTTTTAGAACGAGACAGTCGTAATAATAATAATAATAATGATTTTTATTACTTACTTATTATTATTATTATTATTAAAAATAATAAAGTATGTATAATATAAAATCATATTCAAATTAGTTTGAAATGAAACATAATATTTAACTTTTAAATAAATATCAGTATAATATTATGTCTAGTGATTTTTCTATTTTTAATTTTTTTTTTAAATTAATAACCAAAGGAATTATACGACATTAGAAACTTTGTTGTTTCCATTTTATTTTATTTTTTTATATTTTAATGCGAAATATAAAGTTTTAAATTAATCTGAACATTATTATAACGGTATTTCCTCATCTTATATTACTATATATATATATATTTTAAATTGAAAGTGATATTTTCTCTTGACGAATGATTTTTCCTTTTTCTAGTTGTTTATTTAAAAATGATTTTTTTAATAATAAAAATAATAAGAATGTTGTAATCATTGATAATCATTATGATTGTAATACATTTTATGTAGCTGTTGCTTGATTACAATACAACAAATTGATATGATGATGTCGCCGACAGAAATAAAAGATATATATATAGAAATGTAATACATATAGAAAAAAAAGTGAACAAGTAAAATGAGTCACTTTACTTCATTCAAACGAGTGAATAAATGAATAGAATAGAGTATAAATGATTAAAATAAAAAAAAGAGTGTGAGATATAATAAAACAAGAATAAAACCAACCAAATAATTATGTATGCAGATGACGTATTTAATGAATTGATGATGAGAAATTGATTAAGTGTATATAATATATTTAAAAAAAATATATGAAAAATATTATCATTATGAATAAGTGGTTATATAATAGTAATATGTATAACTAATTATTTATATTTATTATGCTTATATGTAAATTTATACATACATTGGTTTTTAAAAACGTTTTATATTAAAATTTATATCTTAGATATTCTAAACTGTAATCTATCTTAGATTATTAAACTTGAAATAAAATATAAAAATTTAAAGTTAATTTTAACTCTTAAATTTAATCTCATTAATATATAAATTGTAAAAATTCTATTTTTTTAATAGAGTCACGTGTTTATAATTTTCATCAATTATACAATTTAATGTTACTTTAAAATTTAACAATTGAAGAGTTAGTTGACTTAAGTTTATTTAATTTAATGATTTATATTTCTGAGGTCTAAATGATTCTTCCTAAAATATAATTTTTTAAATCTTCATAGGTTTAGTCATTTTTAATGTTGGTTTTTTCGTCTATGACACTTTAATAGAGCTTCTAATGAGGTTTGGGCTCCAGATCTTTTGGAATTTTGTTGAAAAGATACCAATCTCAATATTTTATAAACATAAGTTCAGTGTAATTACATGTTTCCAGGACTCTTGAAAGCAGGGGAAAACTTTGTATTTAAATAATGCGATATAATTTGATTCAAAAAAAATTGGAGACATATGAAGACACAATCCCCTATAATTAACTCCAAAGGAAACAATCTGATTAAATTAGATTCAAAGAAAATTTGAAAACGTTAGATTTACTTCTGAAGCTGTTTTTTCATCATTCAACGTATTATAACTTTTACCAATTGTATCTTTGGACTTTTAAACGTCACTGGCTGTTCAAATACAAAATTGTCATTTGAAAAAAGAGATCCATGAGACCTTCAACGCAAGAACTTATATCTAACTAACTTACTTTAACTTTTAGTGTGAAAAGATTGGTCTGATAGATAAAGGTATATATATAAATTTTGTTTTTTAAGCGCTAACTGTTCAACTGTTAGGCTAATAAACCTATCTATACCATAGGTACATGTTGGAACAGAGAGTCATATTATATTCGTGTTATTAGAATTGATCTTATTGAGTTCCACATACAATTTAAACATGAGATAGTACTAGGTCTAATAACATGTAGAAACGTATTAGATTTTCAATAGTTACAATTCTTTTTTTTGTTTATATTGTAATATTTTGTATTTGAGTTATATTGTATTCAATATCTGTGAGTTATATTATTCAATTAAATTATTTGTTTATATTGTTATATTAATGTATTTTTGCCATTAATTTGAACTAAATGGCGAATGGTAGCTGAGTTGATTCCGAAATCAAAAAAGTTTTTTCACTTTCACTAGGATTTGAACCCGGGCCTTTCGCATGAAAAGTCGGCACTCAACCACTGTGCCACCCAGCCGTATATATATATTACATTTGTACAGGTTGTTCCACTTGAGTGTAGGATAAATAAAAGTAAAAGGAATAAATTCTTTTGAGGTGGAATTTTACGAATTTCAATATGACACCGTAAAATTTGGTTATGGTATGTGGTGATCACGTATTCCAAAGTACAGCCTACTACCATTTACTTTTCTATATTTACCAAGGTATATAGTTTTCCTGTAACCTATATACAAAACCAGTTTTACTCAACAACTTTATTACCATTAAAAAAACATTAATAATTAAGTCCCTATACGTGGTTGAAACTCAATTAAATTGATTTTGTCTATTTTTATTACAAAATTTCTAATTAATTCCTAAATTATACCTAAAAATAAAGATTCTAACAATTATATAACTTTATTATTTCCTAATTAATTGCTTTTTTTTACAACCAAATTATCAAAGTTTCAATTTACTTTTACTAATTTATAACTTCAACTTTTCCGGGTAATATAACTTAACTTTCATAATTACCTTATGAAGGAACTTATCAATATCCTATTTACTGTAGTTAATTATTTTTTAAACTTAATTTTTATATTCTAATGTTTAATTTACAACAACAGCAACAACAAAACAACAACAACAAAAACAACAAAAGTAAAATAAAATCGTTAATAAATAATAATAACGTCGTGTTAATGAAATGATAAATCGAAAATAATATTGTAATTAAATTTACAACTTTACTCATGTATGTGTGTTATTATGTATATGTATATATTAACAACTCAATATTATCCATAGGTATCTGTATTAAAAGATATTAGTAAATCATTCGTGAAAATATTTTATTACGATTTAAAAGTGGTAAAGTATCTTATAAATCGTAAAGTAACTGTTATTATATAATAGAGATACAACAATCATTCAATTTTTCAGTTGGTAACAACTTTTCGAATTTAGTTATCTTAAATTTTTAATTTTTTGTTAAAAATTTTATTGTACCTAGATTATTTTTTTCGTTTGTCTGTTCGTCTTTCGTTTACAGAACTTAAATGTAGTTTGAGATAATTGTATCAAACTTTGAATTAGAGAGGATTCAATCAAAAGAAAAACTATCTTCAGATAGATCATAAGTTATATTAGTTATCATTTTTCAACAGCTCTATAAGAATTTCTAGATAGCTCTTCAAGGATTCAAAAATTTTAACTTGTCTAGAATTTATATTCCTTTTAAAATTTCTTGAGGTTAGGACGTTAGGATGGCAGAAAAGAATTTTAAACACGTTTTTCCTGAAAAAAATCTTTGGTTTCACATACTGCAGCCTTTTTCCTTTTACTGAAAAACACTGAACAGCTTCTGGACTAAAGCTAGCGTAATTCAAGTACTTTGGTACTTAAGTAAACAAACCAGGACCAGTATTATTACTGGAAAAAAGTTCAGTAAAATTTAAATACCTACTGTTACTGGTCCTTGAAAAAATACAAGTACTAGTAACAATACTGGTACTGTAAGCTATTATTAGATTTTCAGTACTTCCAAGTTCTTACCGGTATTACGAGTACTGACAAGTACTACAAGTATCAATCTAATATCAAATACTAACCTGCACTAATTAGAATATTTTTTAAAAAAAGATTTTTATTTGAAAAATATATATTTTGATTTTGTTTTTTCTTTACTTTCTTTTATTTGTCAGCTCAAGGAATTTTGAGTAAAAATATAACATATAGGTAAAGTTGAATTATTCAAAATATAAAAGTTTCTTAATTATAAATTCTTATTAAATTCCATTATAGGTTAGTACTAATGGTTGATATTGCTTCTGTTAGTACTCGTAGAACTGATAAGTACTTGTAATGTAGTAGTTGGCACTGGTAAATACTCGTAAAATAATGAAGCTTCAAGTTGGAGTACTGTTAATAATATTTTTCCGAATACCGGCAACAGTACTTAAATTGTACTGCATATTTTACTGGTACTGGTACTTGACGTATACTGGTACTTGACTTGTACTGGTACTTAGCTTGTAGAGCTACTTGGCTTGTACTGGTACTTGACTAATACTGGTACTTGACGTGCACTGGTACTTGACTTGTACTCGTACTTTACTTGTACTTGTACTTGACTTGTACTGGTACTTAACTTGTACTGGTACTTGAAAAACTCAAAATCTGTTCGTGATACTGCTTTGCTAGGGAATATATGCATTGCCCCTTAGTTGCAGATAAGAATATTAAACTACTTTGTATAGTTCAGATCAATTCATAAAAACTTTAAAATTTTATTTCCTTATATTTAAAAATTAACAAAATTCTTCGATAAATTGCAATTCGATAAAAATATAAAAAATTTTTATATCCATTTATTGATTTGATTTCATAATATATATATATATATATATATAAATATATTAGTTCCGTGAACTAATAACTAAACAACAATATCAACAACAAAACCCAACAATAACAGCATATTCTAATAATTATTAATAATAAAACATTGAAGCATCAATAGCAACAACAACAACAACAACAAAATAACATTCAACACCACACTTAAAACCAAATCAAATATTGGTTAATAGTTGGGGTTGATTTGGTTTTCTTGGTTTTGTTATGAGTGAGTTATGGATTTTCAATAAAAAAAAAAACACTCATTTTTCATAACATTTACATAAAATATTGTTTTTTTTTTTTTTTTTTTTTTTAACACATAAGAAAAAAGGCCATTACTATATACATTGAATGAATGTTTGTGTGTTTTTAGATAATGATAATAATTATGTAATAGGAAAAACCACTATATTTAACCACCATGTTAGTTTAAAAGGCGCAAAACTAGGGATATATGAGAAAATTTAATGATTACTTTTTATATTGGTTCAAGTTAACGGGTTTTTTGAAAGGACGTTGTATTTAAGGAAATGAATGTAGGAATCACTTTTAATTAAATATGAGTTAATAGGAATTGATATAAAATCGGCTATTATTATATTATATACCTATACAAATATTTGAATATGATGGTTAACATTAGCGAATTAATGATTATATAAAGTTAACAATGTATGATAAATTTTAAAGGCCTGAAAGAAATTAGGTAATAGATAATTAAATTATTGTTGTATAAGTATTTGTTTGTATTACAATCAGTTATTAAATATTAAAGACAAAAAGACCAATAAAATATTTGATTAATCAATTTTGAACTTATCAACCAAATGATTAGTGATTTGGTGCAACGTCCGGTTGGTGCAATAGACCCCAGATCTTAATATTAATTTTCCTATTATTTCCGTAGTTAGAAACTTGGCTCAGACCAGCAACCTCAGACAAAAGCTCCAAGTATTCGCGAATAAAATATGCCAAAGAATCATATGTAGATTATTCTGACCCAACACCATCAGTAGTAGGAATTTATGGCAGCTAACAGGCGAAGTGCCGGTAATGAGCCAAATCAAGCGCAGAAAATGAAAGAGCATAACAAGAATGGCCCTAGAATGGAACCCCCAAGGTAGTAGAAGACGCGGCCTGCCCAACAACACCTGAAGTCCAACAGCTACGGCAGAACTAGCAAAAACCGGCAAACTTTGGAGCATATCAAGTTGTTGGCAAACGATCGAGTGCAATGGAAGAAGCAAGTGGATGCCCTATGCTTTCACGAGGAGTAATAGGAAAAAACAAATTAAAAAATCCGCTATAATTATTTATTTTTCAACCTTTTGTATTTCTTTATTAGGTTCTTGTATTAGTAATCTATAGGAACAATCTATCATTTGTTAACTAATAAAATACAATTTTTTGATAAGTTTTTATTTTATCAACACTATATTAATTATTGTTGTTTTTAATAAGGGATTGCATATGCTATTCTTACACCAAGGCCTTGCAAGCTCTTTTGCATGGCAATGCCAATACTTGCTTTTAATTTCTAAGTAATATAGTTTATTTTGTATTTATTTATATATTTCGTCACCAAGGAGATTTTGTAAAGGAAACTTGTTTTAATAAAATTTTCTTCGAATTAAAATTTATGACGTGCGCGGATGGCTTATCCATCCATAATTGAGGCCCTAAATAACATATATTAATATTAAGTCAATTTGATTATTCAGTTAAAAAACATTGATTTAAAAAATATGGTTGTATGTTTAATTGATTGGTGACAAGTGTGTCTCGTTTAATAGGGTCCCGGGTTTTCAAAAATAGATGTTTAATATATATTTCAAGTTCCTATCTTTTGAAATTAAATAAGATGAAATGATTTAAACTTACCTTGGTAAATTATCCCGTAAATATCTTAAAGCCTTAAGCATATTACTTCGATGCCATTTTGGTAATAATTCCGGATTTTTCATTGTACATATAAATGTACAAAAATCATTTCCACCTAAAAAAAAAAAAAATCATTTAATTTAAAATTAAATAAGTTTAAAATCTAATTTCGAAATTTTATTTTTTTCGAAAATGTCTTTATGTTCTCTGTTATAAAAGGGAAGCCATATTATTAAAAAAGTAAAGATAAGTACAAGATACATTTAATTTTAATATTTGGGTCGGGTATGGTATCTCGATTTTTAAAATCTTGTAAATCAAGATCTGGTTTTTTTTTCGAAAATCAAATTTTTTTTTAAATCTACCATATTCTATAAAAGGTTTACCAGACTTGGATACCTTAAATAAACTGTTCGACGTGAATTGATAGTGTGGGATCTAATATTTCACTTACCATGATGTTATTTTTGTTTAAACTATACCAGAATCATGGACAATGTCGAAAAACGAAGAAAATTTGTTAGATGCATTTGAGAGGAAAATCCAACGAAAATCTTTGATCCTGTAAAAATATAAATGGGTATTGGAGATATAGATATCACCAAGAACTGTACGCACTCTACGACAATATAAACCTAGTCAGGAGAGTAAAAATACAAAGATTGCGTTGGCTAGGACATGTTGTAAGAAGGGAAAAAAACCATCTGATGAGAATGGTTTTTGAATCCAACACATATTGAAATATGCTGTACGTAGCAGAGGCAGACGAAAACTAAGATGGAAAGAAGGAGTAGAACAAAACTATCGATATTGGATTTGCCGGGCTTATGAAGAACAGCTGCTCAGGATAGAGACCAATGAAGAAATTATCTGAAGTTGGTCGGAGACTCTAGAGTCTCGTAGAGCCAGTTATATTATTATATAAATACCAGAAGTTATAGAGAAAAAGTAAGCTAGGGCTAGCCAGGAAACCATTTACTTATGAAGAAAAATGCCCCACGATATTATTTCTCTTTGAATCTGAAATAACAGCTGTACTTTTATTATGAAATAACGGGACATTAATTTACAGATTAATCAAATAAAGAACAGAAAATCTTAGATACTTCCTATTATTTTTTATAGACCAATTTTGCTCTTCCTTCTTAATATTACGATATCATTTAAAATAACACCTTGCGAACTTAAACCCGCCTGACCTTAATTAAATATGCCATTTAGCCAAAAAACATAAGGCTCCGTAATATCTGTTATATTACCATTCTTTCCTCCCTGTTTAACGTTATTAAAGGACACGAATAATTTCCCCAATTTTACATTCCTCGAAAATTTTAAATCTGATAAATTATACGACAATTCCCAATTGGATTTGGAGTGAAGTTTGTTACACTTAACAAGTTGAAAGCCTCTTTAAAATTGACGTGTCATTCATATTTTGTTCCCAATTTCACAGGTACAAAATCTTGTACATTCATTCACTGCTCCAGATTAAATTCCAGACTTTTTTATTTTTTTTTCCCCCTTGAAAATTAAAATATGTGCCAATCAAAATAAAATTTCAATCCATTTAATTTTCAATTTCAAAAAATAAACAAAAAAGTTTTTTAGTCTATAAAGTTTTGTATTTAAAAAACATTCATTCAAGATGACAAACAATTTAAATAAAAACCTGTAAATTTGTATTTGTATTTTCCTCAACCCTCTAAGTTGGGGAAACCCTCCAATAACAAATACGAATTTTCTATATCTTCTTATTTGACTTAAAAAAAATTATGAACACCTGTTCAATTTTAATACTTTGATTTGTCTTTTACCTGTAATAAGTACTTATATATATATACAGAGTACAGATTGTTCCATCTCGAATGCGTGTATAATGCTTATTATTAAACACCTGGAATTTCTCAAATTTTACTTCACAAAATTTTCTAATCAAAAAATAAAATTACTTTTTATTTATGGAATAAATTTCAATTTTATTATAAACTTTTTATAATTTGCAAATCTTAATTTGATTGAAAATTTTTTCATTATTATTATTAGAAGTGGGAGGGAGGACATGGTGGTAAGATTTAATTTTCCTCAAACATCCAACCAAAAAAAAAGGTTTTTTTAAACCACAACAGATTTAAAACTAAAGATATGAAAAAGTTTTCGAAGACTTAAATTTAACTTTTTAAAGTCAACTGAAAGGGGAAATAGCTCTTTCGTTTTATTTCAGGTATTAATTTTATACTGGAGTCTTAATGGGTAACTGGGATTCACGAGGTGTTTTTGGATTAAGAATTGAAAATTGTGTATTTGGTTAAAATTTGGTTTTAAAAATTGATATTTTAAAGATTTTCATTATTTGACTGAATGAAAAAACTCCTAACGGAAAAAACTTCTATTAAAATATAACACCTAATGAAATAAATCCAATCATTAAGTGAAATTAGTTCTCAGTATCTACAAAACAAATTATGAACCTAATCCGGTCGGTGGCGTATTAGTAAAGACATTGGCCTTTTAATCAAAGGGTCTCGGGTGCAAGCCCTGGTCTGATCATATCTAATATATATCTGCCATATCTGTAACGGAAAGGCTGCATTACTCATTTATCACATTGTATTTGCTAGGGGGTTGTTCATAAATAAATAACTAAATTATGAATCCGGTTTAGGGTTTTTAATATGCCAAAATGAAACAATTTCCAACATAATTTGTGTATCAAAAGGGGGCTTTACATAAAGCCGAATCGATTGGTAACTATTACCCAGATCAATCAAACTAAAGTCGAATTAGAAATTCTATCTCATTTCTAATAAAAATTACTAAAAATTAAAGTGAAAGTTGAAAACTAAAGGATATAAAGTATAAATATTTTGTAAAAGGGGAATACCCTAATTTGGTACCGAACTCTTAAAAAAACAAAAAAGTTCTACATAATTTTTTCCACAATATTTATAAATAATTGTATACCAGAACGATTTGGAACTAGGAGAGGTTGTATAATTGGTAGAATTAAATTAGGGTTAATTCAGAGATTCACATTTTGTTCAAGATAGTTACAGATTTAATGTAAGCATAAATATAATATGCAAAGAAGTTTTGAAGTAGAAAAAGTTTTGAAGTGGATTAAAATTACTAAAATTTGCAAAAAAGGACGTAAAGCAACTGCCATACTAAATATGGGACTTTTTCCGTTATAAATAATATAAATTCCTACCAAACTAATAAATTAGGGAAATATTTTACTACAATACATAAGAATGGGAGTTACTAAATAAATTTTGATAAAAGTGAAATCTAATTTATATTTGGTTAATGATCCAACAATCCCTAAAATCCAACAACATCATAATATCTTTAACCCACATCCCGAAATCTTGCCATATCCCCATCCTCGTAACCAGATTGTACATTTGTAACACCAGATCCCACTATAAAAAAGGTTCGTGGTTTTAGTGTTGGAAAGTTAACCCAGGACCACATCACACAATTGCAATGCGTTGCTTTTGAGCTTTCCACTGTCCCTCGTAAAAAAAAAATGGGAGTTATCTCATAGAGCCTTGATTTTAAAAAATATAATTTTAAATTGTCAATAAAGTTTAATGATATATTTAAAAGCCCAAAGTAAGATTCTTTAAATAATTTAAAATATATTTTAAATTGTTTTATATATTTTATTTTATTTCACACACTTGCAAATCATTTCTATACTTATTATTAGGCCCCCCGCAACTTTAAAACAAACACTTAAGCACCAACATTATTTAAACATTTATTTCTTAAAATAAAACACGTTTAAAGATAACATCTTTAAAAATAAGTACTACTTACAAATATATTTAATATACGCGATTTGTTTATTATTTTTTTCAATTTCAATATAAAACAGGTGCTAAAAATATCCTACATTTTCAATTATCCTTTGTATTCCTGGTATTTGATTTTATTTTAGTACCGTTATTTTATTTTTTCTACTGAAAATCATATTCCATGACATCATACACACTTTTGTATCTTAATATTACATCACTTTAATATAAAATGATATCTATTAAATCATATAATCAAAACACCATGTATTCCCCTGTAAAATTAAATTGGATTTAAATAACATCGTCTCTAAATAATCTATATGCTACCATCTCTCTCTCATTTTTTTTTTGAGAATTGATACCAACATAATCCTTATGTAAATCCTTATTTTCCAATTTTTTTTTATTATATATAGAATGTTGTTGCTATTGTTGCATGTTGTAACATAAATTGTATACATGTAGGCCTATTAAATTGTTCAAATTATTGAAAAAAAAGCTTCTAGGTTCGTGTTACAATTTTTTTTTTGAATTCATTACCCCTCAAGAATGCTTAATAGTTTTAGATTGTATTCCCATTTGTTTTGTAATAGATTCTGAAGGAAACGAAAGAAGGGTATAGAAAATGTATAGATACTTTCAGACCCATTATCTTACAATCGAATTGTTATTATATTTTACTCTAAAAGGTATTCGTATAGTAAAATCATGACTATGTAGAAAAATTTCTCATAGATTCGAAATGTTCGTTCGTTTTTTTTCGTATTATGCATGCAAATATTTTGCTCCTTTGTGTCTCTGTGTTTGTTTAGGAGGATGCACGACATTTTCCTGAAAAATCAAATCCCGAAAAGATAATCACGAAAAAATAATTCATTAAAAAAATTCGAATTGAAATTTTCTGGAAAAATTTCCGAATGTTACAAAAAAATACCGAATTTATCAATTGTAAAAAAGGATTTTAGAGTTGTGGATACAAAACTTCTAAAATTCTAAAAAATTCTAAAACTTCTAATATTAGAATTTTTTTCGAGATTTTATATTGTTCGCAGTTTTGGTATTTCAAACATATTTTTTTTAAGATTTCAAATCATTTGTCACTTTTTATTCGGGACGTGTTCGGGATTTTTTTTTCAGTAAAGTGTCATAGACCCATAATGGTAATATCAAAAATGTATCCTATATTAGTGTGTAATATAACCCTGAGCTTGAAATATTGATACAAATACATTCTATACCTACATATATATAAAAATTCCTCTTCTATTCTTATATCCCATGTATATCCCATGTATACTACACAGTTAGGCAGTTATCTAATAAAATGTGCTTATGAATAATTCGCGTGAGGCACGACTTATAACTGTTTAGTATATATATATATATATATAGGAATGAAAATGATGATTCTATTTGAATGCCAACACAATAATGGGACCCTATAGACATTCATTAAAGTAGAAAAAAAGACTAACAACAAGAATAAACAAAAAAATTAGAGAAAAGTATAATGGATAGAATATTTTGTCTATGTTGTTGTTGTTTTGTTTTTGTTTTTGTATGACACTTTTGCACGACACCATAACATTTCGGCACATATATCATATTCGGAAAGAAAATGAGAAGAAATACCGTTAGACAAAAAAAAAATCATATTTTTTTCCTTGTATTGTTGTTGTATGTTGTTTTCATCCTTGCTTGTTTTGTTTTTTGGTAATTCCTTGTCTCTAATCTATCTGATATTACTGCCTTCACTAATGTAATAACGTGTTTGGTATGTTTGGGATATTTGAATTTATTTTAGTTTTTGTTGTACAGTTATTTTGGTTTTTGTACAGTTATTTTGGTTTTTTTAAAAATTTTAAGGTTGTGAAGAAGTTTTTAGGCTCTCTTTAATCAAATTTTGTAATATCGAGATGTGACAGAATGATCCACGATTCTATATTAAAAATTTAATTCAAAAATTAAATATATTTTAGGATATTGCATAAATAGGCATGTACTCTTTCATGATATTAAGACGGTAAATTCGTTTGAGCTAGTATAAAACATTTGTCTCGTGACTCGGTATCCTTTATTATCACCAAGCCGTTATTAGTTGTGAGTCGACTGTAGCTATTTAACAAGCTTTTCCAGCTTATAGAGAATTTTAGGAATTATAAGGCATCCGGTCATTTAACTTAGGTTAAGTTTCGCGAATTATCATCTAGAAAGATTAAGCCTAGCTTATGATAAATGTTGTGCTCCATCTGTTATCTTACATGAGAACTATATATGTGTATATATAATCATTCTTTTATTTAAGTAGGTTTATATAAATCTCTAAAATATTTTTCTACAAAAGATATTATAAGGCTGTGGTTCGCACTCGAGACTTCGATCATGTAAGATCAGCGGCCCAACTTAAACGTCATTTGCAAAATTAAGTACATTACGAGTTTCGAGTTTCGAGAAAAATATAAATCACACAAAAGGAAATTTTCAAAACCCAACCAAAATGTATATAAATCCATATATGTATATGAACTCGCGCTTCCTCCACTTACTATATAATAAACAAAAATACTGTAATAACAGTGCCTTCAATTTTGACAGTTTTTTTTGTTCTTCTTTTCCATCTATTAATTGAATAATGTGATAGAAAATTTGATTCATGAATTCAATTCAACACTTCTTTTATTTCTCATTTCATATTGATACATTGATTTAAAAAATTTTTTTTACAAAACTTCCTACATATTTTTATGTCATTCTCATTCCTTCTTCTCCTTTTAATATTAAATCTTCTTACCCATCCCTTACAAAATCATAATCAAAAAATAGGGATCGAATATCACATGAAAGGCATTAAACTAACAAAAAATTTACATATATGAAAAAAAAATTGAAAGCTTAGGCACAAACAATATATAATGTAACGGTAATATATTTTTTTACTGTTATAAAAAAGGTAAATAAATGTAGGTGTCACGTATTTTATCTACTCGTTTTTGTCTTTGAAATTGGAATATTTACCTTATATATACATCTAATATATAAAGAAGAAAATTTGTTTGTTTGTTTGTTTGTTTGTTTGTTTGTCCAGGATTCACGTGAAAACCACTGGTCCGATTGTCACAAAATTTTAAAGGAAAAATTCTGGGAGCCCGGGGGGTGACATAGGCTATGTCGCATTTTTATAAGTCAACAGGTTGCGGCTCCAGAGCCGTTTTAAGCTTTTTCGTTTTTTTGATGTCGAGTCGAAACGGTTTGACCGATTAACTTGAAATTTTGCACGAATGTTCTTCTTATTAAACGGAATTAATGGTATAAAGTTGGTTGGAATAAATTAACCCCTTTCGGCTCGGCGGGCTTCTAAAAAATTTTGTGTTTCCGATTTGTGTCCAATTTTACAGGGTGGTTTTGCAGTCAAAAAGAGAGGCTGGCACAAATTGTTGTTGGGTTCGGTTAACCCGTTTGGGCACGAGGGCGTAATGAAGCTTTTTCAATGTTTTTGTTGTCGAGCCGAAACAGTTTGACCGATTGACTTGAAATTTCGCACAAATCTTCCTCTTAGCAAACGGAATTAGTTGTATAAAGATGGTTCGAAAATATTAACCCATTTCGGCCCGGCGGGCTTCCAAAAAATTTTTTGTTTCCGATTTGTGTCCAATTTTACAGGGTGGTTTTGCAGTCGAAAAGAAAGGCTGGCACAAATTTTTGTTGGGTTCGGTTAACCTGTTTGGGCACGAGGGCCCAATGAAGCTTTTTCAATGTTTTTGATGTCGAGTCAAAACGGTTTGACCGATTGAAGTGAAATTTTGCACAAATGTTCCTCTTAGCAACCGCAATTAGTTGTATAAATTTGGTTGGAATAATTTATCCCATTTCGACGTGGCCGGTTTCCAAAAAATTTTGTATTTCCGATTTGTGTCCAATTTTACAAGGTGGTTTCGCAGTCGACAATAGAGTCTGGCACTAATTTTTGTTGAGTTCTATTAACCCGTTTGGGTACGAGGGCGCAAAGAAGCTTTTTCAATGTTTTTGATTTCGAGTCAAAACCGTTTGACAAATTGATTTGAAATTTTGCACAAATGTTCCTCTTAGCAACCGCAATTAGTTGTATAAATTTGGTTGGAATAATTTAACCCATTTCGGCCTGGCGGACTTTAAAAAAATTTTGTGTTTTCGATTTATGTCCAATTTTACAGGTTGATTTTGTTATCTAAAGAGAGGCTGCAAAAAGTTTTAGTTAATTCGATTAACCCGTTTTCCACGACGACGCCATGAAGTTTTCTATAAATTTTATTTTCTTATACGATTAAAAGTATTTTATTGAAAATTTTGTACCAACATTTTAATTAAAACCCACATGGTTAATTTGGTTTTGACCTGTTTGTGCGTTTTGAACAAAGATTCAATGAAATTTTCAGTTTTCTTCAAATGAATCTAAAAATCAAAAAATTCAATTTCTTATATATAATGCTTAAAAACATAGTATTTTAAAACAGTTTTTCCAAAAAATAAGCCTACATTTCTCTCATAAAATCATAAAAAAACGAGGAAGAGCGTATTACAACTTTCAGGTGAGTACTAAACAAAATATAAGTTGAAAAGCAAATTTTTAAATCTTTTCTAAACCATCGACTATATTTTATTCAAACGTTGGCAATTCAAGATAACTACTATTGACATAGTATAATGACATAATGGCAAACTTAGTATCCCCATTTGACCAATAGTCATTTTAATTCAGTTAACATTATTCGCCGGGAACCTAACATCCTCAACTCTATCGTTAAGGAGCACCAAATTCTCAAGAAGCACCATGTATAGAAAAATTAGAGATAATCGTTCAAACTGTTTTTTAAAGTTTTTGTTTCGCAATCGGTTAAAAGAGAACTCGACAAAACATTTTTTTAAGCATTCCCCTAATTCAAAGAAGTTGTACCTACTTTCAAAAATTGGACGTAATTTACTTACAAATTTTTTTTTGAACAATCGTCCGGTCGACAGGGGTTAACAACTTCCAAGTCTGTTAGTAAATTGAACTTCATTTTCAAAGAAGAGCACATATACAAAATTTGAAGTTATAAGGTTAAATCATTTCTAATATATATAGCAAAGCAACGAAAAAACCTATAAAAAGCTGTTGGGCCACGATGGTTTAACGGAACTCCACAAATATTTTTTTGTGGCATTTATAGGCAAAGTAGTATCTCAAAAAATTGGCTGAAACTTGCTTTTTTACAATTTGCAAGCTTCCGGGCAACGCCGGGTAAATCTGCTAGTAACATATAAGTATGAATAAATTCGAGTATCGATTCTTTTCAATTTTACTGTTGTTTTTTTTGTCTACAATAGTTACCGTTTTTTTTTATTTAAACCGTTATTTTCATACAAAGTTTTAAGAGCCCTCTTACATCCCTACCTATCTTTTCTTGTTTCTTGTTTTTATTTAAAGAGTTCCTTAGTATATTTTATCTTTCAACTTTTGGTTATTTATTAGGAAATTACAATATATTTAATAGGCTGATGGCGGGAAATTGAAACAGGGGTGGGTAAATGAGCTTAGAACCTGTTTGAAAGGTGGAGGAGAATATTCTTCAAAAATAAAAAAGAAAATAAAAAGTTATTCACTTAAAGAGGTACCAAATAAATTTTAGGAATATATTATATGTGTTATACATATACATATATATATGTATATATATATTGTATTGATGTCGGTATATAATATGACAGATTATTAATATGGGCGGTGAGGAAATCCTGAAAATGTCGTGTGAGTGAAAAAAAAAATAAACAAAATATTATGAACTATATATGTATAGATAGACTTTTAAATGATTTATTAAAGTAACGGTGGTTTTGCGGTCTAAAGTTTATTTCCAAAAAAAAAAAAAAAAACAAAAAATAAATAGAAACTAAAAAAAAATAGCAATGAAAGAAAAACGACGTCTAGATATCTTTTGTTTAGACTTTAACGAAATAGATCACGCGAACTAACTTTTTTTTTTATTTAATAAATTAAATTTTATTTTGTTTAGTTTTTATTTACCATATAATAATGATTTATTATATAGGATTATTATTTATTTTGTTTTATTTATTTTATTATTAGATATAATTTTTTTTTTTAACTATATAGAATTTAATTAACTTTAAGAATATGTATTTAATTTGATTTATTATATATACAATAACTACTTATTCTTTAATTAATTATTATAATAAATATTATAATGAATAAAATAAACACAGATTGTACTTAAAAAACTATAATAATTTAGGGAAAATTAATTAAATAAAAGTTTTATTAGTTTTCGTGAATTTATTGACAGATTCTAATTTTAAGCATACATGCGAACATTTTGTAAAAATTAATGTTGGAACTTTAAATACATACTTAGTATAAAATTAATTTGATCTTATTGATCTTATACGAGGAAAGTCTTGAGTTCGAATAAGATAAATTTATAAAACCTTATAAACTTTGATAAATTTGTGGGTTGGGTATGGAAACCCAAATTCAAAATCCCAAATACAAAATCCCAAATTCAAAATCCCAAAATCCCAGAATCCCAAAATCCTAAAATCCCAAAATTCCAAAATCCCAAATACCAAAATCCCAAACCACTATCGTTATCTATAACTATAAAATTCCTACTCTATAAACTTTCAATAGCAGGGACTGCCGCCTACAAACCCCCACTTAACAAATTATTGAAACCCAGATTTTGTAACAAAATCTAAAATTTCTCCTAACTCAGAATCCCATATATATAGATACATATAAATATTTTGTAAAAAGCGCATAACTATGATTTTGTATGCAGCTCTAAAATATACATACACATACATATAAATATTCTGGAGAAAGATATGACCTTGATCTTATAACTAACTAAAAATTGGGATTTTGGAATTTGGATTTTTATTTTTGGTATTCCGTGGCGCTCCCTAAATTTGTATCTATAAAGTACATTATCTCCGCCTAAATATGGGGAATCAATCATTCACATTTTTGGGTAAAAACCGTTAAATTTTGTTTTATTTTAATTCTTTTAAAATCGTCATTTTGAGAGATAGGAAAGACTGACTGTTTGTTGATTTGTGGTTAATTAGGAAAATATTAGTTTGATACATTATTTCTTAAGGCGGTTCCCTACAAATTCAAAAATCAATAATTTTTTTTATATATATATTAAAACTAAATTAAACTAATTTCAGACTTAATTTGGTGCAAGACAGTGCTTGTCAAAATCATGATATCAGCATTTCCAGAATTTATATAACTATGTAAATATTCTGGAAAAAGGAGCAACCCTGCTTTTGTGACCTTCTATAAAATTGCTCAACCTAGATTCAGACAAATGGACGGACCTTAATTTTGTAATCAACCTTAAGAAAATTTATAAAGTCATCGCAGACATAGAACTTTACAATTACCGTTATTCCTTTTAGGTCAGAGCGAAGCGATTTATGAAAGGAAATGCTAAGCTAAGGCCGAATGAAAAAATGCTTGAAATCTTTTGAAAATATTCGGATTTTACTGTAGGCTACAAATTAAGTATTAGAATTATATAAAAATCGAATATTTCTAAAGTAAAATAGAGTCTATAGAGTTCTCTTTGGAATGAGAAATACAACCTACCTTGAATTTCCGCAAATTAGCCTTATTTCTTTTCTTAATTGTATTAGACTTTGTTAATTGTTCCCACTACCGCTTACAACATTTGAATATTTAATAAGTTTTTCAAAGTTACAGGGTCTATCAAAGAAGTGTTCCAATCTATTAAGTAATTGATTAATCAGTTTTCGGAAGGCATTTTACCTAACTACCTAAACAATAAAAAATATCTTTAAATAATTCTCCATCAATTCAACAACCAGAATTTCAAAAAACCGAGTGGATTTTGAGAGTTAAGAGAAACATAACCATCCCTTTCTGCAGAACAAATTTTTTATACCAATTCCTTCCTACAGAACAAAAATTTTAAACTTTTTAACTTATACATTTGCACGATTCATTATCAGGGTTAGTAATGGGTGTTGAAAAATCAGCTTTAATATCTTCTATACGTCCTCTAACTCTCGTATTTTTTCAGATTCATTAAGTTTTGAAAGTAGTTTATCATATACCATATAAGTTTTAAAGATCGAAATCCAACAACTATATCTTCATATTAATCTTTAAATTTATAAAAAAATTAAATTAATTCAAAAGTAGTCGTCTTTAAAGCCTCAAACCCATCCATTTCAATAGTATGACATTAGAATATTAAATCCTTACACACAAATCTCATAACAGGGATTAATTTAAGATTTTATATAGAAATAAATTACTTTTAGGTCAGATTACAAAATCATAACAAAAAACCCAAAAACCCACAATATTTAATATAAACTACAAATATACATTTAATTTTAAAGGAAAATATTATTTAAAATAAAATATATATATATTGAATCTTCATAATTCTTTCACAGTTTCCTTAAATTTTATTTTTAAACCTAAAAAAAAACCTAAAAAGTTTTTTTTCTAAGAAATTACCACACAATCATTTAACAATCTTCAACAATTCAATTTAATTTATTTTGAAGAATTTTTTCCGAAAATCCGATTTTAACACAATTCAACCAAAAAAAAAAAAAAAAACAAAAAAACAAAAACAAAATAAAAAAAAAAAAATTATAGAAAAGAAAATTTATTTATTTTACTTTAGTTTTCGTTTTTTTTCAAATTTCCACATATGTATCTTCAAAATAAACTTCTGAAGATCTGAAGATACATCTTATCCCAATTTTTAATTCTTTTTCAATATGGAATTAAATACCACTTTAATGTTGAACCTCAAGTTAAAAGAAAACCCCAAAGAAAATATAATAGTTAAAAATGAAGAAAAAAAAAAAGGTTAAATCAAATCTGTCTTTGTTGGTCAACGAATTACCAGAGAAAATCCTTTTAGTCCTTTAATTTTCTCTTGAATTTTATTTCTTGTTTTTTTTGTTTTTTGAATGTCAGAACCGAAGATAAATCTATTTTTATTTTAACTATTATATATTATAACAACTATATGTAAAGATTTTTTTATATATATATATATGTATGTATAGGTATAAATAGAACGCTTGAATCATTTTCTACTAGGTAATCTATATATTAGAAATAAAATAATATAAAAAATACAAAATGGATAACAGATAACAAATCAGGGATAATAATATAAATAGAATTCTAAATATTATTGTTAACTTTAAAAATGTCCTTTTTTTGTTGTTTGTTGTTGTTTTTTTTTCTATTGTAATATTAGTTTTTTTTTATCTTAAGATAAATATGTACATGTGTGATGTGTCTATTCTTCATTATTAAACTATTTTTTTTTTTTTAAATTTCTAATGATTTGAAAACTATACTTGGCTTTCGTACAATATTTCTAAAACTTTAAACTTCTCAATATTATAAGTTTTATTTAAAAGTAATTGTACCTAATGGAGTTTTAGTTACAGAAATGATTATTTTGTTTGTATTCATTAATTCGAAATCGGAATTACTGTAATGAATTACTTCAAAGGTAAATTAAAAATCTTATCGATTAAAAATTAATTACTGGCATTTGAAGTTCTTTATTAGGTCTCTAAGCTCTTGTAGACTTCAAAAAATTAAAACTAATTCTAATAGTTTTAATAAATGGTATTTAAGAGGAAATGCGTTTGAATATTTTTCTGAAAGAAAAGCTTTTGGAATAATTAAATCCCAAAATTACTATATTTTCTCCTAAGAATTATAAGTACTTTTGAAAAATCGAGTAATTTTAATATAAATATATATGATTTTAATTAATTGATTAATTTAGTTTTATTTTTAATTGCTTGATTTTTTAAATAAACTTTCAATTCTTATAATAATTTAGTATGTTTTTGGTTTTAATTATTTTAGAGTAATTTACGTATCATAAATAATTAAAAAAGTAATTATATTTAAAAACTAATTACATTTAAAAACTAATTACAAAAGTAATTGCATCTCAAAAATAATTATAAAAGTAATTGAAATCCAAATGTAATTGCTTTCTAGGAATTATCAAGTAAATGTACTTAATTCTTTTTACTGGTAAATGAATTTTCAAAGTATCATTACAAAAATTTTTTAATGGTAATTAGAAAGTAATTGTTAATAAGTAATGGTACTTAAAATTACCATTAAAAAGTATTTAAGTATCCTTTAAATCATTACTTTACAGGGCTGTCTAAAATAATTATATATACATCATACTTGCACTATTAGTTCAACCCAAAAACCGAAAAAAAAGTTGCCACCACGTTATGGAGTAAAAGTACTCGAAAAATATTTGAACTTTATAACAAATAACGAACTTAATGCAATTTATTAATTACTTTCGACATATCCCTAAAAGAAGTTAGCAATTGAATATATCCAAGTAAAATATGCGGATTAATTTAAGTACTATTGGACTACTAAGGCCTTAGTATATAGTTCTCCAATTATGGGACCTCTTTTGTAATAACTTTATTAACTTTATTTTAATTTTAAGAAATTGCACTGGTCTTTATATCCCCTTATTTTTATAATAAACATTTAATGTCCCCTTTGCGCCGTTGTTTAGACTTTTATCAAAAGGAAACTGTTTTATATATGGAAGCTAAACTGAGTTTTCAAAGATCTAGATAGGGCTTTAAATGAAATTTTTAAATTAATTTTTAATTTAAATGAACTGGCATCCTTGTTTTATATATAATGTATATGTGGGATTCTGAATTAAGATGACTAATTCAAAATAAGGGTATTTCCCTATTTCCAGAATTTTTATATTTTTTTAATTTTTGGATTGTCTTTACGAGGGATTGTCGTGCAGAAATTAAAATTTTCCCATGAATATTGATATCCTTTTTAAATTTTTTTCAACTCTCTAATGTTTGGGAACTATTTCATATGACCTTATTTCATTATCTATTTAATAAGCACTTTTATATTATTATAAAAACCTAAAAAAAAAACAAAAAGATTTAAATCTAGAGATACTTGTGGACAACCATATAATATAACAATAATATATATAGAATTTAAAGTAGATCCTTGTAAAAAGTCTTTATAACGGCATTCAAAAGTATCTCATCAGTTTTTCACCTGACTTCCGGTATTTTTTTTTGTTTTTTTTTTTGTTCTTTTTGTTTAAATAGTTTAAGAAACTTTAAAAATTTCAAACAAAAAATGTTTAAAAAGTTTTGTTTATTTTTTTTTTATTATAATTTTTTTATTATTTTGCTTTGGTCTGGTTTTGTTTTGGCCTTTCATTGAAAACAAGTGGGTGGTATATTTAATAATATCATAGCTATTCTTTGAATTGTAACTAGGTATATATATAAGGTATATATATATGCAAAAATTTAAGATAGAAAATTCTTAAATAGAAAATTTTAATAAAAAAAAAAAGAATAGAAAGTTTTAATTACTATTACTGTTGTTGTTGTTGTTATTTTATTATTTTGTCAAAATTGAATATTTCTAAATCCAAAGGACAATTTCAGGATCTAGGTAGTTTTTTTTTTTAACATAATAGAAAATTATTTTATTTAAATAGATTTTTTTTTATTAAATGTGTATTTACCTGTACAGTTATAATAATATAGGTATATAATAGAAAGTAAAGTAAAAGTTTTCCATACCTTTTTTCAAGTGCAATTCTTCGTTTTTGTACCTTTAACTTTTTTTTATAGAAAATTAAAAGTTTTTCTACATAAAATTTTACTTATTGTTCATTATTTTTTTGTTGGTTCTTTTCTCTCCTCAAAATTTATTGGTAGCCCCAAAAATTAATTGTGCAACAATGTATTAACAACAAAAAACAAAAAACCTAGATTTAAGGATCCTTAAAAATGAATTGTTTATCAAAAATTATTTTAAGTAAAATGTCCTGTTTTCTATTATGGCTCACCTACTTCATTTCAAGTATATATATTCTCTTTTCACATGAGCTTGGTCCTTTTTATTTTAAACGAAACTTATCTATTTTTAAATGCACATAGTCCTAAATTTTTATTTTTTATGCACATAGTCCTAATAGTTTATATTAAATTGGTGTTTTACCAAACAGCCCTTTTTCTTGGTCCTAAATTTTTAAATTAAATTTGTCTTTTTTTAAATAACGCTGTTTCTTGGGATCCACTTGCCAGATTATCATATTAGAAAAAAAAAAGGACTCACCAATTTAATAGCAGGACCTAAATACAAGAAGAAGGTTTCTTTTAAGGTACTTCCGCCCCTTTAATAAATAGCATCAAATAAATAATTGGGCGCAGTTTTTTTGGAATTTTGTAAACTTGTTTTCATATTTTAAGTACTTTTGCAGGATTGGGGTCAAGATTTTTCTAATTTTGTAAGTTCAACATCTGGATCCCAAGATAAGCGGGGTATCCGGGGGGATTTTAATCAAAAGGACCTAATCTATTTGAAAAAAGATCATCTCCTTTTTGAATAATTTGAAAAAAACACCAAATAGAATTGAAAATATTATGTAAAAAAAGACCAAGTTCATGTGCAAGGAGTATATTATATAAATAGAATCCTGTTTAAAGAAATTTTAAGATACTAGTTAGGTATAAAAAATAAGTTTTTTTTGTTTTTTTATTATTTTAGTTTTTGTTTTAAGAAAGTTCCGACTGTTGCTGTAATAATTAAAGAAAAGTAGTTTGAGAAAGTATTGGTTTTTTTCTTACAAAGTAGCTATCAACTATTTTGGAAATCTGTTTTTGACCTTTGATAATGAATTTTTTGTTCTAAAAGGTTTTCTCTTTTATTGGAAAATTACAAAAACAAACAATGAAGATATTTTCAAAGATTCTAATTATCCTTTATTTTCGTTCATTATAAATTGCATGTAAATGACAGACAGGATAATAATAAGAATTTTTCATTTTGTTTTCTGTTTTTTTGTAAAATTTTTTATTTATATTTTTCGTATAATAAAAGCTATTTTAGAATAAAAGTTTGTTGTCTTCGATTCTTTAAGATTTTGACAAAATTTTCTTATTTGATAATTTAAATACTGTCCTTATAAAACTCGCTTTTGGAACTGTATAGCCTTTAAAATATGGATTTAAAATGAAATGACTGATAGGATGTTAAAACTCAGTTTTTAACTACAGTCAAATCTATGCTATTATAGTTTGATGCCCTATACATACTCTACAATTTTTCTTGTATCAATCGTTTTTAACACATTTTCAAAAAAGTTTTACTCCATTCGTGTGTTTGTCTGTCTGGCTGTATTTTTACAATAACTTTTACACCATTTGTATATTTAAATTGCTATAACAAGAGTTCTGTTAAGTATATTTTGAATCTGGAAACTGTGAAAGACGGTTTAATAAATTTATAAATCCAAATGCATATGGTTGTCATGTTATTAAAATTCACTATTATGTGAAACTCAATTTTTGCGAAAAATTTGTGGCACCATATATCTTCTAAACGGTTCCAGCTACAGTCTTGGGAGAAATTAGATCCTTAGAAATAGTGAGTCAGTTAACGAAATTTTTTCTGGTTCGCCTCCTATTTAGTGTATTTCAAAAATTACAATATTTACTATGCCTCTGTTACTACGTATTTCTTTATTTACACGATATTATAATAAACATATTTTTATTTATAATGATACGCCAGGCACTTAACTACTACACCACCCTCCCCTAGTACTTATATTTGCAAAATAAAAAAAAATGCATTTTAAAGTAAAGTGTAAAAGCATAACTTTAGGCGTAAGAAATAATATTAAGCTACAAATTTGATTGGAGGATTCGGTCGTGTAGCGGATAAGCATTTGACGTCAGGTCATGGAATATTTGATTTAAAAAAAAAAAAAATTTAATTAAAATACAAAAATATATAATATAAATAATATAAAAATAATATTACTTATAAAATAATACATATATAATATAATAATAATACATTATAATATAAGGTGGAATTGGAAGTGTAATGCACAACTGGTGAAAGACCTACGTGTTAGAATGGCACATGCTATCTCCCCATTAAAAACAACAAAAAAATTGATTTATATAATATCTTTAATTTGTAGCTTTGAGCGACACCTATAAGGTAAGGAGCGCTTTTATCTAAGACACACTTTTCAAAAAGAAATAATTCATGACATTAGCTTGTTAATAAGTTACGCTTATGGGCTCCTATTAAATCTTATGATTTTCAAATTAAATTTTAACTTTAATAGCCTATTTACAATGACGCTCTCGTTTCGCTCTCATTACGTAATAAACAATGGAGTGTCCACAATGAAATGTACATAATAACGGTTTTTGACATTTTTTTGTTTACAAATTTCATGAATTAAAAAATATCGAATAGTTTATTTTAATATCATTTAACCCTAGAAAGAAAAAAAATTCATAATTTTACTAAAAAAAAAAATTTTATTCTGAAATTATTATTTGACATTTGAATACGTAGAGAAAGCGAAAAAGTTAAACAACTTTTTCAATGGCTGTGTAATGGCTGCATCAGTGCTGCACTTTCATATAATTCAATACATTTAATTTAGTTTGACAGACAGCTACATGTAGAGAGCGAAAACAGAGCGTTCATTGTTGATATGCTATAACTAAGTGTCATTTGGTTGATTGTGTCATTATTTCATTATTTATTTTAATTAAAGACATGGTTTGCTGAATTAAAATTAATTATTGTTGTACAATTTTTTAATAAATCAATAAATTATTTTAGTTTTAATTTTAAAGTAAACAAATAATTTTATAATTATTTAATAAACTAAATATATTTAATATGTTCAAAATTTACTTTTAATTGCTATTAGCATGTTCTGTTTATAATATATGTTTTACCAAAAATTATTTTAAATGTATCTTCAGTTCAAGTTCAATTTATCCATCACTAACATTTATTAATAAAGTTAGTTGTTCATTCTATAATTTTTTTAAATATAAGAAGAAGATGCCTCGTGACATAACTATAAATAGATTAAATAATAAGAAACTACTAAAATGATTTTGGTTCACCAAATGATGCGTTTCTCCTTAAAAGAAGTATTTTTTTAATAAATAAAGGTAAGTATTAAGGTACATATTAAAAAACGTACATAATTTACATAAATAATTACATATGTACAGTTATTCAAATAAATAAAAGGTATGTAATTAATTGAAACAAAATGTATGTAATGAAAATCATTCTTTTATAAAATTTTAATACAATTATTCAAAAAAAAAAAATAAACAAAAATGGAAAAGATCTGCTGAATAATCAAACAAAATGTTTAACAAATAATTAATCAGGAAGATTGCAATTATATCTGATATATTTTTTTTATAATATTATTTGTTTTAATATGGTTGTAAACTTTAATTAAATGAATAGCATATCATTTACAATTATTTGTGTGTTTAATGATAATATTTTATTTTATACAAACATACATACATCAGAGTCAATTTTGGTATTTTTATTCTCAAAGCAACTTTTAAGCCCTGTAGAATAATTCCCTTATTTTGTAATCGCAAAGTGATGATATAGTATTTTAAACTAACCTCATCATCTTACTTCCTATTAAAACTCTAAAACTTATTAAACTATTATTAAAACTCTTAATATATATATATATGAATATACGTAATCATTTGTGTGCATGTTCATTACCGTAGAACTTCAGAACCGCTGAATATATTGATATCATATATTTTGGAGCTTTAATATGGTCTAAAAGCTGTTGACTTTAAGTTTTGTTCAAGTACGGCTCTAATCTGTTTTTCGGACTCTTATTAACTTTATTTCCTTTTTTAGCATTTATTATAGAATTGGAAACTAGGTTTTTCAAATCATGTCCGTTCGACTTCTGGGTCTTAAGATACGAGGGAATTTTCAAAAAAGAAAAACCACATTTATTTACTTCTGAACCAATGAACCTAAGGGAATTATAGGTTTTCCCAATACCTTTTGAAAGTTCCATTGCAACCATTTTTATTTATAGAATATGATTCTTAAAAAGTTTCGGTCCCAACTTGAATTTTGCTACGTTTCTCTCAGGAATTTACTTTATGTAACTGTTTTTTTTTTACCTTCTAACTATTAAATTGTTAAACCAATGAGCTTGTCTATACCATAGCTACATGTTGGAAAAGGGGGTCATATTCTATTTTTCTATCAGAATTGATTTTAATGAATTCCACAAACAATTTACACCTGTGATGTACTATAGATAGTACTAGTACTATAAATATGAGTATTGTAAAAATTTTTTATTGCGGTATATAGAATTTCTGTATCTGTGAGTTTTAATATTCAATTAAGTTATTTTTTCATATTTTATATTTTGTTTAATTTGTTATATTAAGTCATTTAATTAAACCCAATGACAAATGGTAGCTGAGTAAGGCCGAAAAGCAAATAAAAGTTGTTTTTTTTTCACTTTTACTGGAATTCGAACCTAACCCTTTCACATGAAAGGTCGGTACTCTAACAACTGCGTCACTTCACACAGTACCCAGATAGAGTAGCACAGTGGTTAGAGTGCCGACCCATCATGTGGAAGGCCTGGGTAAGAATACCAGTAAAAGTGAAAAAAAAACTTTTACCACCCAGTACCCAAATAGAGTGGCACAGTGGTTAGAGTGCCGACCTATCACGTGAAAAGCCTGGGTAAGAATCCCACTAAAAGTGAAAAAAAAAATTTTTTATATGCTTTTCGATATAACTCAGCCACCGTTTTTAATGTATAACTTCTTAATGCTCTCCAAATGGAGTTTTTTATGCCCCCTTACCTCCAAAACCGTTATTTTTAAGTCACAGAAATAAATTTATAAATTAAAAAATAAAAAAACAAAACATCCAAAAAACATTTTAATTTTATTTTTAAAATGTCCTGTTCATGTTTAACCAATTAAATAAATACAAAAAACACTCATACATTTATACTATATATGTATATATATTCAAATATAACAGATCATTTAAATGAACATTAATTATATCATTATAAAAGCTAACAGAGTAATTTTAACGGTTTTGCGGTAATTTTTTTTTTAATAACAGTATAACATTTATATAATAATTATATTAAACATATATATACTCTTACATATACATACGTTACGTTTATACACAAATAAATTTATACATTTAAAATGACACTTACCCATACATATTGAAACCATTTTCCAACTTTTTTCAAAATTAATACGTGAATCATTTTTAATACGTTGCACCAAAACTTTTGCCATAAATGGTAAATCTGCTGAGACAGCACCAATTTCCGCAACATTAAATTGTGAATCAACATGAAATGGAAATGAATCATGTCGTGAATATCCCACAAGCTAAAAATATAAAAAAAAATATTAAAAATTGTTTTATTATTTTAATTTTCTTTTAAATATACAAAAAAAAATTTAATATTTATTTGTTTGTTTGTTTTTTTTTTATTGTCCTTTGTGTTAATTATTAAAATAAAATAAACATTTAACAGATATACAAAAATATAATTTTTACATAATCAGCTTTGTCCCAAAATTATCTCAATTGACTGAATCCAAATAAAAGTACAAAAAAAAAAACAACAAGGATTTTTTTGCAGGATTTGTTAATTTATTGGGGTAGCAATTAAAAATAATTTTTTTCCTGTAATTTAATTAAATTTTATTATATGATACACGGTTGCTAATTATTCTGAATCTATCAGATTAATTGGTAGTATAAACTATTAAACCACAGGTAATCACTACTAAGGAACAAAGTTATTTCAAAATTCAAAAAGTTGACAATGTTCATTGATCTCCTTGCGTTTATTAAAAAATCGACCAACCCGCTTTAAACAACTTTATCGGGGATAAAATCTTCAAGTTTCTTACAAATAAGGCTTCTTTTACATTTTAAAAACATTTTATTGAAAAAAAATTATAAATAGAATTGAAATAAGTCAAAAAATAAGCTTTATATTTGTTAATTTAAACTTCATAAAATCATGCGAGGCCTGTAAAATTCTATGGCTATGATGAACAGTTTTATGATACTATTTGGCTAATAAAGTAGAAAAATAAAAAGCTTTTGGTTTGAAAGTATAATAAAACTTTGAACTGCAATTGGATTATTGAATATTTTTAAAATTTATAAAATAATTAATTCCCGAGGCCTAGAAAGTTTTAAGATTATGATAAACAATTTTTTTAATAATATGTGGAGAATATTGTATAAAAATAAAAGGACTCAATTTTGAAAGTAAAATAAAATTTTCTACTAAACTCAGACTATTGAATATTATAATTTTGCGCCCCTAGTTGCATTAGATATTCCAATCAAATTATATTAAATTATATCCTTTATTTTAAACGAAGCATTGTTTTAATTAAGCTATTAATCGTTTTGCTCTATACGAAAATTATCTAAAGAAGATTTCAGCTTTTATATTCCATTGGGATATTAGCAACTTATATTGGATATAACCTAGCTAGCAAGGGATTCTATCGAAAATGTTTCAATTCTAAAACTTAGGCCCTACTGCGTCAACCACTTTTTAATAATCAAATAATCATAATTTTGATAAGTGAGTGTTTTTACTAATCACTGAAGTTGGTTTGTTGTCTAATATGATTTTTTGGGTAACCTGAATTAAGGCCCTGCGAAATAAAGCCCCCTGGGTATTATTCCCCATTTAATGAGAAATAACGCACTGGAGTCTTTTTTCTCATAGTAATTGAGTAATAGAGCCCGGGGTTTTATTCCTCTTTTGAGTTGAACTACGACTTCTGTAAGAAATAAAGCCTCGGGGTGTTGTTTCTCTTTCAATTGAATCTCCGATTTCTTGATCGCCGATTTTGTGTAATTAAAATTTATAAAACAGAATGATTATTTAATTATTTAATGAGATATAAGTAATTGATGCAATGGAGACCCTTAAACTTTATTTTGTGAGACACGTTACTTTTGAATTCTGAAATTTCTTCATATTCTGAACATTAATTAATACTAAAGTACAATTTACTATTAAACAAACACTTCACTTCTGTAAATATGTATTTAAATATGTATGATGTATGTATATACACGTAATAAAATTTATATATGTATTTCTAATACTAATATTAAATAATAAAAAAAAAAATTATAATCTAAACAAACCTTAGGATTAAATACTTTTAATATATTTGGTAATGTTGTTACATTACGCCAATTATATTGACCGCCAATACTCCAGGCTAATCCACGATTTTCCATAAATAAATCAAAAAACGAACTTGATGCAGCACCCGAACCAGCAGTTAATGAATCTCCCATTGCAGCAATAACATCAATATCACCTAGATTAGAAAAATACAATAAAAAAAACAAAAACTAAAACCCAGCGCAGTCATTAAAAAATATAAAATTTGAAATAAAAATAAAATTTCACTGCATTTTAGAATTTTATTTGTAAATTGTTTTAGAGATTAGATAATGATTCTAATAACTGTATAGGTACTAGATACTTTGATAATTGTTTTTTGTTGGATAGTATAAAAATTTCCACGAATTAAAACAAGGTAATAACAAAAACTGGTTATTTGAATTAGCAGATATACATATAAAAGGATTCTGTACCCAAAATTAATCGCAAGTATTTAAAAAAAAACTATACTTTGTACAAACTTAAAGTACCTGTGTCAGGCTCAATTCAAAAGAAAAATTGCTGGACTTGATTAGAGACTAGCATATTTTAAGTAACAATACAATTACCAGTATCCAAACCTGATACTTTTTACTTTGTCAAGTACCAGTATTACTTAGATTTCGATACTTACAAAATTTAAATATAAGTAAAAGAATCAAGTAAAAATACTTGTAATTCTCAGAAAATAATTAAATTTTAAGTTATTGTAATTAGTGATGAGTACTAGTGCCTTTAGCAATGAGTAATTTTGTAATTTAGTTTTTGATGCCTAAGTAAATTAAGTTTCAAGAAATATTTAAGTATCAAGAATTCAATTATTTTACAAGTTTTAAAGTATTTTGCAAATATTTTCATTCATAAAAGCGAATACTACTGAAATTGAAAATCATACGACTTTACTTAATTACTAAATTAACTGTGTTATAAATTCTTATTAAATTGGTTTTTAAGAATAAATATACTTGCATAATTGAAAAATATAAATACTAAATACTTGTATAATTGAAAAATATTTAAGTACTTGATTTCTTAGTACTTAATTACTCGAAAATATTTAAGTATCAAAAATTAATTACAAAAGTAATCAAATCATCTGAATCATCTTTTAAATAATAATCTGATAATCATCTGAATATTTAAAGTTTTTAACTTAACCCAACTGGAAAACCTGAAGTTCAAGTTCGAAAAATATTTGAAAATTTTATAAAAGGTCAATAAGTTCTATTTTTGGGTACACCTGTTGCTTCGAAATAGGTTAGTCTATATAAAAAATATTTGATAAGTTATTTTATAATTTAATTAAAACAATAAAAGTGTTTTTAAAGTTTTGTGCTAAAAAATGTGCTAAAAATGAATTAAAAAAAGTTTTATGAACTTTTATGAACGTTTTTTAATTCTTTATGGTATTAAAATGTTGTTATAATTTTAGTTAATTTATTTAACTATAGTCTATACTTTTTTTTTAAATCTTAATTACTTATTAATTTTTTATAAGTTGAATACCGAATAAATTAAAATTAAGGGTCAATTAATGTATAAAATTTAGCAGCTCTAAAGGCCAAAAAAACATGACTAAAAAATAAAATTGGTTTTTATTAAACCTCCTCTTTAGATATTCTATAAGATACAATTAAATTTGCTTTCTACTACCCTGCTTGTTATTAACTTATTAGTTTTTTGCTCAACATTCCTATATTATTTAAATATTATCATAGGTACTATGTTATAATTTTTATAATGACTCGACCCATGGCAAGCTATTAATAATTTATAAAATTATAATAGAACACAATTTATTAGAAATAGAAAGTGAAAAGTTCATTAAATATATTTTTTTTTAAATTTTGCATACTTGTAGGCGAATTTATTATATTTATAAACAAAGTAAATAAAGAGTGTTCATAATAAGGATATTCAAATTAAGGAGTTAATTTTACTATGTGTTAATGATCTTTATTGTTTTATTGCTTTAATTTTCTTAAAGTTAAAGATTTTTATTTTATGTATAAAACAAAAATTATCAAATTAATCATTTTTCCTGAAAAAATTTATCATTTTGAAATTATTATTAATCATGATGAGAAAATATTGGATTGAGTTGCAAAAAAATTCTAAATAATCATATAGTAAAAGTAGTTGTAATTAAAAATTATAGTCGGTTACACATACCATGTTATTTAATATCATGCTCATCATTAATATTTAGACAAACAATAAATATTATTTATAAACTATAGTTGAAGTTTGATGAGCTTTAAGGTCTAGTTTGATTTATTCTGAACTTAATCTTTTATTACATATTTGAAGATGAACGTCACGGTATATCTTTTCATTGATAGTTTAGTTCTATTAATAATCTTTATTTTAATATATATATTTCAGTTGTTTCATTATAGTTTAGGTTAACCAAATGGTGGTCCCGACCACATTTGGTTGCATTTTAGTCAAAAACTGAACAAAATTTTAAAAAAATTCTTAAGGGCTGTATATAATGATTCAAGAGGAACAGTCACACCATTTGATAAGGTTTTAAACAAAGATAGTAAAAAAGTTACCTTCAATTTCATTATTCTTAAATTCTTAAACATTGTAAAAATGGTTTTTGGTTCTTAATTTGTATACCATTGTCGAAAGGCCTCAATAATGAATTAGATGTAGAAAAGATTTTCCATTTAGTCACTCTTATAAGCAAGTAAAATTTTTTGAGAATGATGAAGAATATTGAGTATTTCCTATAGTACAGATATTCAATTTACAATCAAACTATAATAAAAAGTGTCACGAAGCGCTCAAAATCAAGCGACACTCAAATTATTATTTGTATTTATAAACAAATGATTGAGCTACGACTATTTAAGTTAAGAAGGAAGACCTAAACTTTAACAGAGTTTAATAACAATTAGTATATGCCTTCACCTCGAAATTCGAGGAAGAAGGATAAAACATTCGGTATGTTTTTATTTTTACATTGCTGAAAATGAAAAATTGGAAAATTATGAATTAAAATTGCAAAATTTCGGAAAAATATTTAGAATGTGCGAGTATTCGTATTGAATATCCTTAAATGAAAATTATTTGGTAATTGTACTGGAAATATGTACTCGGTTTTTTAATTTAGAAGCTAGATATTACTAATGTCTAACTTCAGCTATTTTGCAGTATAGGCCAGTTTTATTAAAAAAAATTTCTATATCTGACCGATAGCTTAGTGTTAAAGTGACGTCTTTTCAATCGAAAAGTCACAGGTTCGAATCCTGGTCGGATCATATCTAATAAAAAAATATAGTGTATATTAATATAATTTAATAAGAAGTCCAAATGTCATACAGGTCAAAGGATTAATGTTATCATGCAATGTTTACTATTGTCCGGTACTACAAATAAATAATTAAATTTGTACAACCCTTTTAAATCGAAATCTCAAAAATTAAAATACCTGCCTTAAAATAATCATCAACTTTTTAAGATTTCTTCATATTACCAATAGAATTATTATCAAATCAAAAATTTTAATCACACCGAATCTCATGTGAATCTTCTTGTGTACCTACTGTATATAAAAAAAAAATCATATGTCCCAAAAAAACATTTTTTATTCATTTTCCATTTCTTAATATAAATATTCTTCGTTATCATATATAATACGGACTCCTTCTCTAGTATCTCCACCTCCAATATCCCTTTCTAATCACATAAAAATATTATTAGTAAATTTATCATTTTTTTATCTTCAGAGACATTTTCTCAGTTTGGAAGAAAAAAAAACCAGAACGAATTTCCCATCTCATTCCTAATCTGAAATTTTTTTTTTTTTAAATTGTCCTAGATTTTTTTTTTTTAACATCCTATCTCTCACCTCCCATCACCATAGGTAAAACAAATTACAAATACAAATAACAAATCACCTGTGTAAAAAAAAACCAAATAAAAAAAAAAGGTAAAACTTACCTGGTCTTAATTTATGAACACTATTCGGTTTTGGAAAACTTTTTGAATTATTCAAACCACATGGGAATGATGCTGTCTGACTGAAGGGATTTTGTAAAAAATGTCCTCGAGTTTTTGAACTTGTTCGGCCAATATTTCGAAATACAAAATTACGAAATATATGAAAATATGAACGTAAACCTATATTATCAAACATAGTTAATTGTGTATGACCATTTGTAATTCCAAATGTTTTTATTGTATTTGGTAGATGAAAGAAAGTGTTAGAAGTGGACTTAAAATCAAAAATTCCTAATAAATAAATTACTATAATTATTTTTAACGAAGTTTGGATCATTTTTGTATTTTTGTTTTTTTTTTTGTTATCTTTGGTACCGAATAAATTTGTAGTTTTTTTTGGGTTACTCTCCTATACTTCTTCAAGTTGTATTATCTTGTCCCCAAAAGAATTATATATTTTAAATGTTTACTTTTGGACAAAGATTAAAATCATTTACATCATATGAAACAATGCTATGATAGTAAACTTGAGAGCTGTTTTCGTTTTATTTGTTTTATGATTATTTTGTAGACTCTTTCACTATCAAAGTGATTTATTTAATAAAATTCTTTGCTATCTTTCACTGTTCTTTGATAGGAGCTTCTATACATATATATGTATTTAATTTCTTTTAAAATATAATTTTAATTTTTAATATTATTTGACTTCCCTTTGACTTTGTACTATAATTTTCCAATTTAAAAATGGCTATTCTTAGAATAAAGCATTTAATAAATATTTTTCTATCTATAAACACAATCTATAGATACATTCTCCTAATCGCATATGCATCTTATTAAAAAAATAAAATTTTTAAAATTTTACAGCTCCTTGTAATTTATTTTTAATATATATATATATTATCTTTAACTTTTTTATTTACACTTGAATGATTTTATAAATTTTTTGTCTTCTTTTTTTTTAATTTATCAATATTTCCTATTTCTATCTCTTTCTTTTCTGCAAGTGATATGAATTCCTTTAAGCTTTTGTTATATATAGTTTTGGTCTTATTTTCTGATTATACGATTTTCTATGCCCTGGATATTAATGGGGTATTTGGTGGGATATTTGGTGGGAAACTTGATGGGGTATTTGGGGGTATTTGGTGTTGTAAAATGATTGTTTAATGCATAAAGAGGGTATATTTTTAGGGATATGAATAAAAATTGTTGTTAGTATTCAATTTGCTTTTGTATTTTCAAGGATAATATTCAAAAGTTTATATATGTGTTCCAATATATGGATTCAATGAATTATCCTTGCATTGAAAAAAAAATGAAAGAGATAGAAAAGTTAAAAAAATATAAATATCCTTCGGGCGAATTGATTTTGTTGTTATTTTTGTATGTTTGTTTGTTATTTTTATTATTCAATATTCGTTTTGAGTTTAGACAAGAAACTGAGGTTAAATGGTTTGTTTTTTTAAATATGCATAGTACTAAAATAGTTTCCAGAAGAAGAATCAAACGTATAAAAAATTTTGTACTTGATGTGTTATGCGCCTTCTATTTTCTGATGTTCTTTACTATATAATGGAATAAAAATGCATGATAATAAGTTTTCCGGAATTATTGCTGTTGTATATATATATATATATATATATATATTCTTTGATAGTTGGTTTTCTTCGACTTTTATCGAAATAGAAAATAAAAAATTATTTATAGAAAATTGATTTTTATTTTTTGCTTTTTTACTCTATTCTGTTTGTTGTTTTTCTTTTAAATTAAAGTTTTTCTTTAAAATATTTTATCCGGTTCCTTTTATTATAAGTTTTTAAATTTATATAAAAATTAAATTTCCTTTGTTTCGTCCTTTTTTTTCCACTTTGAAACCCCAAAATCTGAAATGAAAAATTAAAAGAAAAATTTATTTATTTAAAATTCGTATAAAAAATACAAAGAAGTGATAAATAAATTAAAAAAAAATAATTTAAAAAAAAAATGAAAAACTCAAAAGATTTTCCTAATGTATATGTACATGAAAATTTATATTGATTTTTATAATCTACATATATGCATTAGTCAATAGATTCAGGCAATTGCCAAATAAAAATAATGAAACATGAGTTTAAATAATTGAATAAATAAATAATTTTCTTTAAAATTATTTTAAATTTTCTTTAAAAATAAAAATTTTAAAAATAAAAATAGTGTATCTAAAGATTTTTTATAAGAATATTTAATTGAAAGTGATACTGATAAGTATTTTAAAGATACTTATATTTAAAATCTAAAATTATATATTTATGCACTCATAACTTTAAAAGACACCTGATATCTATTGAATATTGTTTTTTTTTTGTTCAATTATTTAATATTTAAATATTTATAAAATTTTTTAAAAGTTTATTGAAAAATTAATTATTAATTTGGAAATTGCAGTATATTTATTACCAATATTTTTGAATATTAGTCATATTATTTAAATAAGATTCTTAATAAGTTTTAAAGTCTAATGTTTCTTATTTAAAATTGATAATTTGAATATTTTTTTTTTAGAAATTTATTTATTTTAATTGTTTAAATAGTTTTTTTAAGAATCTTTATAATTCTAGTAACTTTTAGGAAGGAACTAAGATGCAATTAAATTATCCTTAACATACCCAAGTGTTTCCAATGCTAGATCTAATTCATTTCTTAAGGTTAAAACATTGAGACAGAGAACTTAAAAATCTTAAAAAAATAAGAAATTTCAATCAAATAACATCATGCGCTGTGGACGACCCGGTTTTTTTTTGACTCAAAGATAGGGCTTACCACAAAATAAGAGGAATGGATCGCCAGACCAAGAAGTAAGAGTAAAGGGCTATTTTTCTTAAAAATCTTGAAAAAGTAAGAAATTTTAATCAAATAACATTGTGCGCTTCGGCGGACTCGGTTTTTTTGACTTAAGGATTGGAGTTTTCCACAAGATAAGAGGAATGGATCACCAGACCAAGAAGTAAGGATATAGGGTTTTTATTCTTCTATACACAAATACTTTATTTAATAAAATTGAGATGCTATAGTAATATGAACCACTCAATGGATAACCCTGTATTGTGCATTATGCTATATAATATTAGATTCATATTATACTATTTAAATAAAAATTTTTTATATTTTCTTTTACGGCGTTTCGAATTTTACTATCTACGGCAGTGCCTATTTTAAATTTGTCTATTTAAAATTAAAACTGAACTTAAATATTTATCTTTATCTTAAATATTTATTTATTTAGCGCTATTGCACTAACCACTTATCACCAATCAAATAACCTAGTACATAATAATTTTTTTGATAAGTTTTTGTTGCACCAAAACAATATTTATAATAATTTAATAGAATTTTGATCATTAAGAATCATTCAATTGTCAAAAATGTAATATTATACTCTTATTAAAGCTCCCTAAAATACAGAAAATAAAAATTTGATGGTGGATCTTGGGATTTGCTACTTTTTTAATATAAAAGTAAATTGCTAAAATGAGAGAAGCTTTTCTTTCAGTTAACCTTAATCCAGCAATTTACTTTTATGTTAAAACACTTAAATACAAAAGATCTGTTATCATCTTTTGGTTAATGATAATTATACTTTCCTGAATTATTATCTATTTCTAAATTTCTATATATATAATTCAGTTTTAATATATATGTTTTAATTCTTCGACAAGTGTAAACTTCTTTAAATTATTGTACTATAATTTTGGTTTATTTTTGACTTGGCGAAAACATACATACATTAATTAGCGCTCTTGAATATATTTATTACCTACATTATGTTAATTTTTAAAGAACAATTATCATGTCATGTACTTCCCTGGCCAGTAATATTACTGGCACTCGTTTTTTTCCACTCTTATTGCATCAATATTGCATTTACTCTTATTGCACTTTGTAAGACTAATATTGTATATATAACTTGACTTGAAGTAAACTGAGTAGAACATACTTTTCTTAAGTTAAAAGAAGCTAACCTGATGTTTAATTCTGACCCCAAATTTATATAGTCTAATCAATCTTCAAAATATCCATTAGCCTACTTTTGAATAGACTATTCATTCCCCTGCTTTTAAATGTATTCAACTAAAGATTAATTTTAATAATTTAAATACTTCCGACTACTTATACAAAAAATAAAATTAAAATGTCTTTCAATAATTAAATTTTTCCAATTATTAAAAATTTTTAAAATACTATTCAATCAAATAAAATTGTTCAAAAGAAGTGTCTAACATCAATATCAATGTTCCTAAAAATAATTTTAAAAGTAATTAAAAAAAAAAAAGTAATTTAGAAAAACTAATTGAAAAAGTTTTATTTTGTTTTATAATTACAGAATATTAGATACTTTATTTTATAATTACAGAATATTAGATTCTTTATTTAAAAAAAAACTTTAAGTTAAACTTAAAATTTTGTCCATTTGTATACAAATTATAAAAGTAATTAGAAAATAATTTTTAAAAATAACCCTTTTTTTTTGAGGGGGAAATTAAAATCATACCAATCAAACTTTTATACAATTAAAAAATTTGTTTAATTATAACAATTACAAGATATTTAATTACTAATTTTTTAAACAACCTTTTTAACATATCATTAGCATGGATAAAACAATATTTTTTAGTCCCTCGATTCTGATTCCCGTTAAATTTAATTTACCCTCGGAATTTTTAAATTTATTTTAAAACTAATCACAAATAAAAACAAGTAAAGCAACAGTCAGTCGGTGCAACCGACTTAGAAATACCCTACACCTATTTGGTTCAAATTTAAGGACATATTCATAAGTCATTTTAACACCATAAAAGCTGCTATTAATTTGATCGTAAGACATAGCCAACCAAATTAACTTTATAATACTAAAAACATTTTCTAATTACACTATCTATTAAAAAATATTACAAATTCTTACTAATTTATCTATTTAAAAATATTAAAAAACAAACAAACTTGAAATAAATGAAAATATATTTATTCCAATTCAATTACAAAATGAAAAAATTCTAATTATTAAATTTTGTGATAAAAAGATAATCAAAGCATAATATATTTAATAATCCAAATTTTTAAAAATGCAATAATTTTAAATGGTTAGTTTATATGCCTAATAGAAAAGCTTATAAACGCATAGGAAATAGGAAATAACGCACAGGAAATAGGGGGACACATAGGAAATAGGAAATATATTTTTTGGCTTCGAAATTAAACTCGACCAGAACCAATTCCCATGGCACTTTCCTTACTAGTAACTTAGTGTTAAATTTCATCAAAATACCGGCATTATTTTTTGAGTTATGGTGTTTTTAAGATATATGTTTGCTAGTCCTTGAACTTTTCAAGGGTTCCAAAACCCGAAACCATGGTACGATTTCGCCCATATGCAGTCCCGTCATACTTTCAATACTAGTTAACCCTTGTACACAATTGGAACGTTCTAGCTTAATTTTAAGTTAATTGTTTTAATAATTTCGATGATAAGCTTTTACACATTGGGGGGGTCTAAGAGAGGTTCTGAACCAAAATTGAAGCTTCTACATTTGTTTCAAGTTACTATCTTTATTAATTTCGAAAATATGCTTTAAGGTCCTCGGAACTGAGTGGCTGGTCCCCGACCCACTACTCCAATGGGGCCCAAATTTCAATGACACTTACGAAATAGGAAGGGACACCCTGATACCAAATTTGGAGGTTCTATTTTTATTGGTTTCGGAATTATGCTCGTTTGGTCTAAATTCGATCAAAAAGTTCTAAGTTCCGAACCCATTGTCCAATCCTCACCTTACGTAATCACCGCAGTAGTTTCATTACCAATACCCTACAGCACAAATTTCATGAAGATAGCCTCATTAGTTGTTGAGTTATCGTGATTTTTTATATATGTTCGTTAGCCCTGACACCGACTAAAAGGTCCGGAATCCGAACCGTTGGGCTGATTTCGCCCTTATATAGTCCGCGCTGTACTATAGTACTAGTTAACCCTTGTACACAATTTGAACTGCCTATCTTAATTTTAAGTAACTATGTTTAGTAATTTCGATTAAAAGCCTTTAAAACTTGGGAGGTCTGAGAGGGTTACAGAACCACCACTCCAACTGATCCCAAATTAGGGGAACACGCAAGAGATAGTAAAGAACACCCTTGTGGCAAATTGGAAGCTTCTACATTTTTTTAAGTTGTTATCTTTATTAATTTTAAAGATATACTTTAAGGTCTTCGGAAATGTGTGGCTGGTCCCCGACCCACTACTCCAATGGGGCCCAAATTCACAAGACACTTAGGAAATGGGAAGGGACACCCTGATACCAAATTTGGAGGTTCTATCTTCATTGGGTTCGGAATTATGCTCGTTTGGCCTAAATTCGATCAAAAAGTTCTAGGTTTCGAACCCATGGTCCAATCCCGACCTTACGCAATTCCCAAAGTAGTTTAATTACTAGTAACCTACAGCATAAATTTGATGAAGATAGCGTCATTGGTTGTTGAGTTATCGTGATTTTTTATATTTGTTCGTTAGCCCTGAAACTGATTAAAAGGTCCAGAATCCGAACCCATGGGCCGATTTCGCCCATATGCAATCCCCGCCGTACTTTCAGTCCTAGTATCCTACAGTTAAAATTTCATCAAGATAGCTCCATTATTTTTTGAGTTATCGTGCCTACGGACGGACGGACGGACGGACATGGCTATATCGACTAAGGCGGTCACGCTGATCACAAATATATATACTTTTCCATATCTAGCTCGCTTCCTTTAGGTGGTTACAAACACCATACCAAAGTTAATATACCCCTTTACCTATTCTATAGGTGTAGGGTATAAAAAAATTATTAAAAATTACTTTTTTCTTTGACGTTAATTCAATTGCAGTATAGAATTAAAAAATGTCAAATAGTCTAACCAGTTTAAAGTTTACAAAACTCGGAAGGCTGTGTCGTTTAACTGTATGTCCATTTGCGCCCCATTTTAATTACTCCCAGTAACTTATTACAAAATATTAATTTTACATGGTACCAAAATCATGATTACAAGTCAGATTAGGTTTTGATTTGTAAAAAGCACTAACTTAATTAAGGGTTTTAGTGATAAGTGGTTATTCTAAAATCTTCGATACAAGGTTGCAAAAAACTCTTTTATTAGCTCTGTCTTCAGTAATAATTGTTAAAAGCTCCTTAAAACTATTCGTGACTTCGATAGCTATAGGTATAAGTATTATTTGATATAGGGTCTAAATTCAATATTATTAAATTTCACTAAAACTAATTCTTAAATCTGGATCCGTATCAAAAGCTGAAAAATCAAAATCTAAATTTTTAAAAAAATTTCGGACACGGGATATAACCTCATTTTTTAAAATCCATAATCCCAAATCCCAAATATTTTCAAAATTAGATGGCAAATATTTAGCTATTTTGCATTTAAAAAAAATAAAACACAAAGAATCTACTCTTATTATAACACTTATTCTACTCATCGAAATTGAGTGAAATTCTGAAATAGAAGGGTTTTTAGAGTTAAGCTGGGGGATATACAACTTTTACAGAAAATTTATTGTAGAATGTTTATGCGAAATTATGCATTGGGAGGAATCTTAGAGTTAGATTCAAAAACAGGGTATTCCCTTTTTCCCAAAATTATAAATCCAACTCTAAATGCCTCTTAATTCAAAGAATCTCGCATATATACATAATCATTAAATATTCTTTAAAAAGCGTAAAACCCTGAATTCAACTCGTAAGCTCTTAACAGGTGGGGAGTACGTGTATATAAAAATTTCAATTACATTAAAGATATAATATTTGTTATTCTGCAATGTTTGATGTGTCAAATAAAAATTTTATGAAATTTTAATTTTCGAGCTTTTGATATTGCGCCTTTAAATCTATACGATTACTTCAATGGAGTAGACTACCAAAATTTTATTAAACTTTTAATTTTACATTACTCCCAACTAATCAATGTATTATATATATATATATAGGTATGCTCAAAAGACAAAAATAACATTTCCAACTTTTCAGTTTACCACCATACACGTACATCTTACGTCACATCACATAATTGTTATAATTTAAACTCATGTGGGGGAGACTTACCATCAAAAGACTAACGAAAAATAAAAATAAAAATGGTAAGTTTTAACTAAAAATAAAATTAAACTTTTAATAAAAATAAACAGAATACAAAAAAAATCAAACAAACAATTAATTTATATGCTGTACATGAAAATTAGGTACAAATTATACACCACGTTAAATAAGAATTATACCGAAAAAATAACAACAATACATAGTTATATATATGTATATATTATATAATATATATATATATACAATAAAAAGATATCACAATTTCAATTTTATTTATCCATAATTATCACATTAAAAATTTAACTCACGTGTTTTTTTTGTTTTAACTTAAAGATACACAAATTTTTAAACATACAAACACACACACATAAACATACATAAAATTCCATCAAAATTTAATTTTTAACTCAAGGTAATTTTATATAGGTCGACAATATAAATTAAATCTTAGGTATAGATGAACATATATGTAAATAAACATATATTTTACACATTAGGAGTAATGTGAAACTGCTTAATATTTTATGTGATTAAAATTATATTTGGGCGCTATTGCACCAAACTCACTTAATGGGTTATAACTCCCTAAAGTGAATTAAGAACCACTTGTAAAGAGATTTATAACCCACTTTTAAAGAGACTTATGTCTCAAAATTTTAAAGTGAGTTCCCTAAGAGGCTTATGATCCTAGGAGTTCTGACCCTGTACCAGAATTTCGATTATTAACAATCATTCAATTGCCAAAAATATTATATTTTGATCATTTGATAAGTAATAACTGATAAGTGATCGGTGCGATATGGCCCTGGGTCTAGGAAATAATAATTTTTTTTTATAAGTGTCAAAATTCATATGTTTGCTGTCAAATACGGTGTTGGTGTAACTAAAATTTTGATAATTTGATTATTTTATGAATGATAAATTGATGATGCAATAGGACCTTGGTGACTATTATGTTATACGGAATTAATTCCTTAGGAGTTTTATAATCTTGCTTCCTTCCACTCCACACCGTGTTGGTAAGTGAGTTTTGCTGTCAAATACGGTGTTGGTGTAACTAAAATTTTGATAATTTAATAATTTCATTAGTAATAAGTTGTTGGTGCAATAGGGCTCTGGTAATTATGTTTTATGGTATTATTTCCTCAGGAATTTTGTGGTTTTTTAAAAATGATTCACTTATAAAATTAAAATTAAAAATAGAAGCTGGCCCAATTTAGTTTTGTATCGTAAATATTACAGTACGGTGTTTTGAGTAGTGTATTTCCAAGATTACTTAAATTGTGTGCTATGCTATAGTTATAAGGTTAAAAGTTTGATTTATTTTCATGATCTTATAACATTTTGAAATTAATTAGGTCTTTCCGGGAAAAAGGTCTTCCATTTCCAAGAATCCAAGAATATTTTTACTTTATGCTTTACGTTATATGGTATCGCGCTTACTATACTCGCTTGGACAAAATTCGAGTACATACGTATAATCACACTTCTCGAGCTTTTAAAAAAAACTTGCGTGTTTTCAAAATATTCACCTACCTTATATTAATTGTTAACACTGAAAATATTCTGTAAGATTCGTTCATTAAAATCATCATTATATATTAGTCACATCAAACATTAATTAATATCAAATATTTAATATATTATAAGTTAGAAATCATTTAATTTCATATTTTCATACATTCATTTATGAAGACTCTATTCATAAGAAATCAAAAGATATTTCAAAAAATTATAATTAGTTTTCATCATAATTAAAAATGCATTTATTAAAGATAGTTTCTATTACCATACACCATATTGGGAAAACAAGTGAATTCAATCCTTAACGAATATTCATTACAAATTCCTTTTACTCTTTTACCAACAAATCCACTTTATTCTTACCATTTTATTCTAAAACATACTACGGTAATCACTGCTGACATTACAAACACCACCAAAAATCTTTAAAATAATAAGTACACATTTATTATTTAATAATACAAAACTTATCAATAAGTCATTTGTCCATGTTAACTGTAAGATACCCCGCAAACCCGTTATTGTATTTAAAATACAATCTAATCCCCAAAGTGAGTCCGAAATTTTACTAACTGCACCAACACACGTGGCCTATTTCTTTTCTCGCCTATTTTAAGTTTTAGCTTCGTAGCCGATTTAGATCCAAAGTATTTGGGTTTTGTTAGTTGCAAAGCTATCTATTCAGGTTTTTAAAAACCTCTGCGGCATGTACACTTAGGTTTGCCCCAAGAAACCTCAAAATTTGCAAACAAGTTTGCCTGATCCTAATTCAACCTCCTTGCTTAATTATTTCTTAATATATGTAATCCAGGGTTCAAAAATGTACATGGCATCTACGCGAAAATGAAGCTCTTATCATTATTAAATTTCACACATCTATCATGCCTAGATTTATGTGTTACAAACGGAAGAGCAATTTTATTACACCCGCGACTATCGTTAAATGAGTATAACCATACTTTACTATTTGTAAAATTCATATTAATATGAAAATATATATACAAATACATATATTTATATATTTTCACTTCTACAGCAAAAATATATTAGTAAGAAAGAGAAAAATTACTATATAGTTGAAAAGAGATAGAATAATAAGGAAAATCAACAATTAAATAGTTATTACATAAAATGATGTCTTGAGAGATGAATTAAATGAATTATTAGAACTATGATTATGTAAAATAAATTTTACATTTTCTATATAATTCTATTATATCTTATACATAAAACATACATTATACATTAAAACATATCCTTGAAATAATATCCTTGAAAATAGCTTAACATTTATGCTTTCAATAATGTTTATTTACATTGGTGTCTAGTTTAATATTTCTTTATGGGATAATTTATAACAAATTTAAACTTAATTGTTCTTAAAAACCACTTTTTAATATAAATTATCTAAATGAATATTTTATTATTAATTTAATATGAATCTTGAAGATACGTGCTATTAAACGTAACTACTTATGTGTATATACATTTGAAAGTAATTGTAAGAAATCCTTTGTTAAATAATATTTTAGTGAGAGGGATTTTTAGGAATTTTTAAGATATTTAAGTTTATTATTACTTATTATTTAAAATAAGATTTATGAAGATGAAACAAGTATTATAAATTAAATTTTTAGTTTAGAATCAGGTTTTAATTTTGTCAGATTGAGTAAATATAGATGTAGATTATTGAAGGATTTTAAAAATCATGGAGTAGACATAAAATCATGATAACTTTGTGTTTAATTGAGATTATATTAAGCCCAAATAGCTCCTTTAAAATTATGATCTTCAAATCTAAGCTTGAGATGATCTCTATTTATTTGGAACTTTAATTTTTTTTTTATTTTTAGATTTTTCCAAGCCGAGGTTTATACCAATATGTAAATGGAAAAGCATATACTGAATCAGTGACATGTCATAATTCCTTTTGTTATTTCATAATTTTACTTTGAAAATTTTAAAGTGTGACATGTTTCTTGAAAAAAATATCATAACTCCCTAAGGGATTTATGACACAAAATAAAAGTTTAAAGTGTGTCACAACTCCCTTTTTCATTTAAAATAAAAATTGAAGTCTATGGGCCATGGGTCATAAGTTTTTTTTTATAATATTTTAAACTTGGCAATAATTTAAATTAAAGCTTGAGCATCCGGCGCTGCTTCGATTCGTCTACGCGTTATTTGCCCCTTTTCCAGAAGGCTTAAGGGACCCCAAGTGCTTTATGACATGTCTCCCTAAAGGAGTTATGACATGTCACCTACTGAATCATACATATTTTAAAGTTCTTAATGACTTTTTACACGACTAACTAGTTTCAAAAAAGAATCGGTTTAGTGAACTATCACTCTGTACCCTAACTTTCAGCGTAATTCTATATTTTATGCATGTACTACAGCATATAAAAAAGAAGATAAAAAAAATGTGATTACAAATATATAGAGAAATATATTGACTTTTGGGTCGAAATGTCCGGGTGCCAATTCAATAATCTCAATTTTGTTTTATACAATAATCTCAATTTTCTTTTATTGTTTACAAGTATGAGGTGTGCTATGGAATTAAAATTTTAGAGTTCAAAAATTCAAAAATAAAATAATTAAAAATATTGTTGGAACTCCCTGCTATGAAAAATTGGCTACTACTAACTCTGATTGAATAAGTTGATGGCTTATAAGAATTAAGCCACAAGAACTATAGTAGAAATCGTGTAATAACTTATCTTGTAAGATCTTTTTCTGGTGGGTTATGTTCTAGTATGGCATATACTTCCCCAGAAGGGTTACAAGTTATCACGATGACGTCATCACATAACGGTCCTTTTTATCTCAAATATTCCGAATATATAAATTATTAGTGGCGATGCCGCCATGTAGTGGTCGAAAAATGCATTACAAAATTTTCCTTGAAGTATTATAATTAAACCGTTAAATTTTTTTTCCATTTCCATCTTCCTAGCTCGTAGCCCCTATGCGGAAGTTTACCCAATTTATATACTCTGACTGGAGTTCGAAACCAAAGACCGGGCAAAATTTTAAAAGATTATTTTGGATAATTGATAGAAGCACTGTTAGCTTTTGAAATTCAAATGGAAAATTATCATCGAATGCATTGTATATAAATGCAATTACAATTAAGATTTTTCGAAAATGATTCCCATGTATTTTGTCCAAACAAATTTTTAATAATTATGCTGCCTTTTTTTTTAACTTTTTTCCAAATTGCAAATTTAATTCAATTCAAAAAAAAATATTGCATAAAAACAATTTTTTTTTCCACTTTTTTTGCTCAATTTTACGTACATTGGGCATATTATTATTCATTAGTATTCTAAACCATATTTTAGCCTCGGTTCACAACATAAACTTTACTTTTTATTTATAAAAAAAAAAAACAAAAAAACAAAATTTTATTTAACAATGCAGTCTGATATTTGCATACTTTTAATTTTTACACAATTTTTGCACAAATTTTCTTCCCTTTCAACTCTTTTCGTTTTTGGATTAAAATGCAATAAGGTGAAAACGTTCGAATAATTTATTTGCAAACCATTATGTGGGTGATTTTAATAATGGCTATCAATACAAAACATGGATTGCTGCAATTGAACTTTGTTACAATGGCATTGGTATGTTGAAGGCTTAATTATTATACAGAATACGATTATTGCAAGGTATCCATTATATGAAAGTCAATGAAAGGCAAATGTTAAGGATTGTTGTTAAAGTTCCGGACAAAAAAAAACTTTCGAAGGATAAATAAATATTATAAGAATCTAAGCTAATAGTGTAGTACTACTTTTTATGAGTCAACTTTTTGTGCCAGGTTTTTGATTTCCACTTAAAAAAGAAGCGCTTTATCTTTTTAACAAATGTAAGTCGATATTATGATACTGGAACAAATTTCCATCCATTTTTAACAAATTTTGAAGCAATGGGATGGGAGCAATGGAACTACCAAATCTATATCAAAAGTTCTTGAAAAGATGATCAACGGCACCCTGAAATAGTCCTAACAGTAATCCCCTCCCATAAAAAAGCAAATAACACCCTAAAAATTTGTATGTGAAAGAATCATTCATAATTTTGAATATAACTCCCTTATAAGTTAGAAGTTCGCACATACATATATATATAAAAATTCCAAAACCAGGGAATACCCCGACTTTGAATATATATCTAAATTCTAAATAATACATATTTCATTTTAATTTTGGCCATTATTTCACATTCTTTCGAGTATATTTAATTTTAAATTTAGGGTGTTATTTCGTATTAAAATAATCATGATTTTTTGGGGAATATTGCTTAAGGAGTAATTTCCAAAATTTGCGATTAACAACAAAAACTTTTACTTAAAAATAAGCCGTTGTTGCGGCAACACTCCGACAAAGTTCAAAGTTCCGACAGAATAGAAAAATTGCCTTCCATTATTCTTTTATCACTGTTCTTAGCTTTATTTCTGCTCATCAATGAAGACAGTTCCTATGATCAGAAGACTGAGCTCCATTGTTCCGATATGACTTTTAGTTGACAGTTAGGTTCAAAAACTTTAACATGACGTATAACGGTTAAAAAATATTCAATAACTGCAACAAGTCAATATTTTTCAATTAATGATTTCAAATATCCATGAAACTGATATGCTACTTAGCGAAAATAATCACTTAAGTTTCCAAGTCTTCAAATTTATATTTTTAAATTTTTTCGAAACTGTTTCGAAAATTCAAATTTTTGCATTTAACCGATTTTAATATTCCATTGTAAGGTGTACAATCGAATGATGAAATAAATTGTAATATTTTCATTTCTATAAACTTTTCAATTAAAAAAACAAAAAGTTGTGTGATGGTTTTTTTTGCAATCTGCAAATTCAAAAGCTATAAATGTTTGCCATAAAAAAACTTCATCAGCATTACAAACCAATGATTTTATAAACAAGTTAACAAAAATAAAAATAAAACAAACAAAAGTTTACAAAACATAGAGAATTGAAATAAATGAAAAAAAAAAAAAATTGTAAAATTTGTATTCTGGTGACATTTTTCAAAGAAGAAAAACTATACAATATGTTACCGGTAGCTTCTAATAAGCATATATACATATTCAAATGGAAAGTGTTGTGTAGATTTTTCAAAATTAGATTCGTCAATGATTATATTGTTTACATTTTAGTGCATTTAATTTTATTTTTTTGATATTTTAAATATTTTTTTTTTAATTTGACCATTTCAATCGGACAAATTTGGACAAATCGGACAAACTGAGTTGAATGAAATCGGACAATTCAATACAATTTTTAAGAATCATACATTTAATTATAATGTTAAAAGTATATAAGGTTATTAAATATTAATAAATTTATTGTCAATTTCAAAGTGCATACCTTTAAAAACAAATAACCTTACATATTAATTGTCAATAATACATTTATATTAGAAATCTGACCATAAATTTATAAGAATTGTATGGTTCAGTGGTTAGCAAAGTGGCTATAATAAAAGTATATATGTATTGATAAAAATATTTTTTTTTATTTTATATTTTTATGATTTTAAATAGGTCCTGTTAATGCCACTAAGCGCTTGCTCTGTTATGGTAAAAATCAAAAGTTTGAAAAGTTATCTTAACAAATTCTTACTCAATTATTACACAGTAGAATTTTGTAAGAAAATAAGCACAATATATAAAATATAAATTGTTATAAATTGTTTATAAATTAATTAATTGTAAGTCTAGACCTCATGGTAGTAGAACCCATTTATGAAAATTTCATGAGTACCCACCAATAGTATATGAACCAAATTTAAGTTTATTCCCGTTCCAACGGTTGAAATTTGGGATGGTTTTTTTGGTGTAGGGGTCTAGATACTATAGAATCCATTAATGAAAGTTTTATAAGTACCCGCCGGTTATAAATTTGAAATAGTTCTTTTGGTATATGAAAGCGATGGTCTGATTTGGCCCATATTTGAACTTAACCTTACTATTTACGAAAATTCATACCAAATTTCATTAAAAATTTTGAAATTCGAAATTTACGCGAGTTATCATATTCACAAAGGGAGTACAAAAACTCCAAAGACAATAAGTGCATAAATAAAACTTGGTAAATTATGATGTTAATTCCTTATAATAATAATGTTAATTCCTTATAAATATAACAAAAAAACTTATGATGTTAATTCCATTTGAAAAGATTCTTTCTATGGAGGGATGCTGTGAATTAGGAGGGATTTTAGAGTTGAATTGAAAAACAGAGTACGTATATATTGGCTTTTTCCAGAGTATTTAAAGAGTATAATCGGTTACAAAATCAGTTATATTATTTACAATTTAAGGTCTTTAATTACATAGACTTTAATTCACTCCAACTAAATTATTTAGTACAAAAAAATAATTCGTTAATATTTCTAAAATAAATGATGGCATTAATGTTTAATCAATTCTGACCATAATTTTTTTAAAGGCCCATTCTAAACAGAATTAATTAAATTATGGACTTATTTCCTAAGGAACTATTGAACCTCTCCTATTTCATTATTTATTTAGGTTTCAACAAAAAAATTAGTTATTTGTTTTAAATATTTCCTCAATTTTTAGCTGTCTTCATTGATCTAACTATATTTAGTTATTAAAACTTATTAAAATTTTATAATAAATATCACTCAATTACAATTAATCTAATGTAATATTAATCAGGCATAGAATTTATTATTAATTATAGTTTAATTAAAAATTTCCATGAATATATTTTTTTAAATAACACCTTATTTTGTATTGTAAATTATTTAAGTTTTATTTTAAATAATAAGAACTAACTCACTATATTATAAATTTTTTTTATGAAAATTACTTAAACTCATTATATGATACATTTCTTATTATTATTATTATTATTATTATTGTTATTAATATATATACAATTTGGTCCCCCACTTCTTAAACTGTATAAAATATTTATAGATTAATATTTAAATTTTACAGATGAACACATTTTAAATTTATTTTTGTGAAAATATTTAGATTTAAATTAAATAAAAAAGTATTCAATTAATCATATTCTTGCTATCACTCAAAAACAATTTTGTAAGTATAAACTACTCAAGTAATTATTCAGAAACTTTGAGAAATTTATTTATATTTTGCAAACTACAATTTTCAAAATTTTTTTAATAACTACTTAATTTATTAAATAAAATTAAGTACCACATTAAAATATTTTCACGTATTTTTTCTAAAAAATTATTTAACAATTTGTCATCGTTAAAAAAACTTTAATAATGAAAATTACCACTCAATTTTTGCACTCAAAAAAATTATTCTTGATTAAAAAATGAATTTAACTCACTTTTAAATTTGTAATTAATTGAATTTTAACATATGTCTTTAAAACTCATGTATTTAATTGTTTAAAATTTCACTTTTTCTTTCATTAATTTTTAATTATTTTATTTAAAATATTAAATTAAATATTAAACCGTTATTCCGCTACCGTTGCATTGTTTCATGTGTTATGCGTTCATCCGTTATTCATTTATTGAATAACTAAAAAAATAGTTTCAGTTTTCACTTAAAAATTCATTCATCACTCAACTGTTGGTGACATTAAAAAAAAAAAACAAAAATAACAAAATGGCTAAAAAACAAAAACAATAATAAAACCATAAAAAAATTTTTAATCACTTTTGTGGGGCGAAAAATATTAACACTTATTACTATTAAATACAATATTTGAATGCATCTAAATAGGTAATTGTGTTTAAATTTGGTTGAGTAAAAATTCAAACCCGTAAACATATTTTAATATTTTAATACGATTTACAGTTACAATTTACCGTTAACAATGTAATAATAAACTGTCAGTTTTGAAAACATAATTTTACCGTTTATTTCGGTATATTGCAACATTATTATTAACCATTCTTTTTTGTTTTGTGTTAAGTTTTAATTATTATTATTCGAAATTAACAAAGGTCAGTACCTATTAAGTATTGTTTTGATATATTGTACATAGGAAAAAGTGAAATTTTTAATTTTTATTTTTGTTTTGTATTGATGACAATTTAACTGTAAAATGCATTGCAAGTTTTTTTTTATTTCGTTTTTGATTTTATGTTTCGCAATTGCGTATTTTATACCGCGTTTTCTTAATCTTCGGAAAATTAATTTTTATTTTGGATTTATTTTTAAAAAAATGTTTATTAATCATGCATGTAATGTGCATTTATTTGTTCCTATTTATTAGACTTTATTATGGTATTCTTTTGTGGGAAAAGCTATATGGAAAAAGTCCCCAAAACTAAAATGAAAAAAGTTCCCAATTTTAGATATTTGTTTTCAAATGCAAAACGTCCCTAAAATACCCTTATAAAAAAAGTCCCCAAAAGAAAGGAAGTAGTCCTCAAATTAAATGCTTTATTTCTGACACTTCTCATACGCGAAAAGCCCCTAAAATACACTTTTTATAAAAGCCCCCAAAATAAAGGAAAGAAATCGCTAAATTAAATTCTTTGTTGCTGACATTTTTCATATGCAAAAGGTCCCTAAAATACACTTTTTATAAAAGTTCCCCCAAAAGAGATGAAATAGTCCCCAATTTAAATGCTTTGTTGCTGACATTTTTCTTATGCAAAAATTCCCCAAAATATCCCCTAAAATAAAGGAAAAGAGTGCCCACATTTTCCTAAAATTTTATTTAAAACTTGGGGACTTTCGTTTCGGGTACTTTTTGTATGCAGTCTTTTGAGTGAACGAAATTAATAAGTTTTTGCTGATTAGCTGAACTTAAATTTTTAAACATCCTGCAGTTAAACTGTACGCGCAATTCATTAAAGTTAATTACTTAAAAATTGATTACAAATAAATACAACAAATGCGTTTTAATTGTCAAAATTGAAGATATAATATATTAATATTAATGCCAAAATTGATATGTCAAAGTAACATCAAAAGATGAAAAATATTAAGTTATTATTTTGGCAGCTACACTTATGTCAAAATGAATGAATATGAATGAATTAATGATTTTTTTTAATTTTAAGTAAATTTTGTGGTAAATTAAAAAAAAATTATCATGTAATTTCCGGATTATTAACTTCCGAGTATTCATAATTGCATGAATTTTTTTGATAATATTTTGTATATATGTATAAATGAATTATAAATCATCTTTAGTTCAAGATATTGTTAAATGAATTTTTGTGAGTAATAATTTGATAGATGATACTTTTGGAATATATTTGTGAATAAAGTGTGTATACCTTTACACAGGTAAGTAATTATTTTTTTCACTCTTAAAAATTTAAATTTAGTAAATTAAGTTTATAAACCAAAAAGAAATCCTAATATATAAATATTACTTAAATATACAATTAATAATAAGTAAATGAAATGCATATTATTTTAATCACTCAAAAACTTTCATATGATAAGTTCAATCATATTTTTTTAACTCACTTTTAATTTCATAAAACAAACATAAAATAAAGGTAAAAATTAATAATAAATAGGTACTTTTTTATTTCTTGTAACTCAATTTTAAAATAAAAATGTAAATAAAACGAGAATTGTAAAAAAGATAATCTCATAAGTTATACACGCTTATCATATCACATTTATAATATGAGTGCAGGAAGTTTTAATGTAAACTTTTCAATTTACAAAAAAATAACTACAAAATTTTAAAATTTTTCCATTCATTTACCTGATAAATTTTTTTTATACTTCAAAATTTTTTTTAATGGTATATATTAATAAGGAATTGCACATGATATGTACACATATAAGCCCACCTGTACGAGTGATTCACTTTTTATTACAAACTTTAGCTTTTTTTTAATTGGGTTTTTTTTTTACTTTCATCACTTTAACATTGAACTAAATGTTTGGTTTATTACCTAAAAAATATTTTACGTTTATTTTAATTAGATATTAAATATTACATACAAGGTGTCCAATAATATTACTTTAACAGTAAATTAGGCCTATTATAGTTATATAAATTACATTTATAACTTGAAAAATTAAAAATAACTTTAAATATTTCCAATGATTCTTTTCAATTACTTATTATGTGCGTAATCTATCGCATTGCTTTAATGGACATTTTTTAGAAAGCCTTGAAATACGAAGTATAGAAATTGCTAAATTTAAAACTTTTATGCGATAATTGGAAATTGTTTGAATTCACCAAAAGTTAATTTGTTACTAATAGCCTTAATAACAATTATTATTAAAAAATATCGGAGCCCATGATGACATTTAGAGGAGATCATTTTGTACTGAATATAGCTTATAAATAACTGAAGTGAATGAAGAAAACTTATCTTTAAATATTCACTAAAATTTCATCTACACTCACTAAAATTATATCTACACAAGTAAACTTTAAAGATTAATTTCCAAATCTTTTACAGCTTTACAACCCTTGATCTGACCGATAGCTCAGTGGTAAAATGGCGGTTTTTTAATCGAAGAGTCTCGGGTTCAAACCCTGGTTGGATCATATCTAGAAAAAACCATATAGTGTATAATACAATAATTTAATTATAAGTCCAAATGTCAAATCGGCAAAGGATTAATATTATTTTTTACTATTTTCTGGTATTACAAATAAATAAATAACCAACATTTGATGACATTCATTTGCTTTAATCCATGCACATTATTTTGTGTAAACCTCTTTTTGATAAATATTAAGCATTTTTTCGTTTACTAGTTTTCTACTAATGATGCACCTTATATGGATAAGAATACATTAAAATAAATATCTTATCTTGTAGTAACTAAGAATAATATTATCTCAAATGTTATTAATATCTTAAAAATTTCGAAAGATTTCTAACATGTGGGTAATAATAATATTTAATGTTTTATTTTAATTTGTCTCATTAAAAAAAAAAAAGTTTAAAGATTAAACAAATGTTGTAAAAAAAATACCATAATTCAAATGAAATATTAGCTTAATGTACTTGACATTGACTTAATGTGAGTTTCAGATCGGAATGTGAACTTAAAAAAGAAAATATAACAAAAATAAAGATTTTTCAAAAGTAGTAAACAAATTTTTATATTTTAATGAACTTTAAATGTCCGTAAGTCAAGGAAATCAATTAATTCTTAAAAAATATTTTATATTAAATTAAATAAATATAAACAAGTTCTTGATCTTTCATTTGAAACAAAATAAAAAATCATTTTCTAATCCCATTCAACCCCAAATTACGACTATTACTGCCATCAATGGACCTAATATAATAATAATTAAAAACTAGGAAGAGTGTAGTAGAGTAGACTGTGTCAACTCTGGGATACCCGTATGACCGTTATATAAACATTATATCATTATTATTATAAACATTAATTACTTTAACAAAATTTCAAACATACCAGCTTTATTAGGTGGAGTGTAATGCTCATATAAAAGAAGGAGTTATATGGCAGCTACTCGAACCCTACGCGACCAACCAAATTTTGCAGAAACTTTGGCCATTACACTAAACTATTTTTGGCAAAATTTCAGACACCCAACTTCAATAGGTATAGAATAATGAACCTAATATAATAATAATCAAAAACAAAGATTGGTAACACTAAGATGGCATTTTTTAAAATTTTTATATTTATTTCAACCCTAAAACTTAAGACCTGTCTATATTTTGATAGACTTATTAAAGTTTAAATAATCTAATTAAAAAGCTTTGAACCTGATTGAAGGCTTTACATTCTAAAAAAATCATGATTTAAATTATATAGTGCTATTATTCTGATGTGAATTAATATTAATAACACCTGGGAATTAATTACACTAAAGGAAAGGAAATAAACTTTTAATCATCTTCATTTTGACATGTGTCAACAATAAAACATTTAAAATAATGAGGGCTGCCATTTATAAAACTTCCTTCTGAAAAAGTTATTGAAATTCTGAATTTAAATTCAACTCGAATTTTGCTTAAGTACACAAGTATTTAAAACTTCCGAAGGTATTCCTTGCTGCAGAAACTATTTATGCAGTCGTATATAGGTCCACAACACAGTTTCCAAAATAATAATCCCACCCAAAATTTCTGGAACATTAACCAAATGGTAAAAGGTAATATTAGAACTGAATCCAATTCAAAAACGAAGAAGAGTGTAGTAGAGTAAACTGTATTAACTCTGGGATAACCGTAATATAAACATTACATTAATATTATTATAAATATTAATTACTTTTGGCAAAATTTCAGACACGCAGCTCTAATAGGTACAGAGTAATGCTCATATAAAAAAAGAAGTTGTATGGCAGCTACCCGAATCTATGGATCAAAATGGCTAGATTTAAATAGCGATGACGGCTATTGCAAAAAAACTAATTTGCGAAAATTTTAAGATGCTAGCTCCTTTAGTTTTTGGACGGATAGACATACATAGCTAAATCGATTTTTTTTCGATTCTGATCCGATCCATAGACTTGATGTTATATCTACCCCCCCTCCTTCTCTGCGTCAAAAACGTAATGGCAAATTTATTATACCCTTTGACCTATAGTCATACGAGTATAACAACACTTACAAATATTTTAATATACACATATTATACAAGTTATTAAATTTTGACATGTTTATATGTAAATTGATTATTTTTGTAAAAGCTTTAAGCTTTCAAAATTTCTTTTTCTTCATAACTAATATGCTTGGAGAATTTTGTAGACTTTATTTCTATAGTTAGAATAGGATTTTAGACCCAACAATGGGAATTTGCTAATTATAGGCTCTATTATACGTTGATATTGAAAATAAAGTTTTTTTTTGAATTGTTAAATATAAAATTGTTCCCCTCCAAATTGATTAAATAATTTTAAATATAATCCACCTTCAACTATTTTATGTTATGTTATGTCTAAAAAATTCAACTATTTTATGTTAACTACAACTTATGTAAAAAAATATACATAATTAATTAAATAATATTAAAACATTAACATTTAAATAATTTACACTTGATTAAAATACTCTTACGTATAACAAGTAATTAATTACAAATATGTAATTACAATTTCAAAGTTCCAAAAACTGTTTTAATTATGTTGTATACGCAAAACATATGTGCAAACGTTTTGTAGCATAACAATACAATTTTGACAGCATAATTTCATTTTATAATGCAACCATATTTAAAAGAGTTGGCAGTCGCTTATATTTTATTTTCTTTTGAAGTAGAAGGAGCTAGTAATTTGCATTTGAATACAATAAAGGTAGCAAAATATTTTATTTTTAAAGTTATTTACATTTTGTTGATAGTGGCTTAAACAATTTCATTTCATCATTGTTGCATCAACAAATTTTCTTTTTTTATTTTTATTTTGTGTCTACCGTCTTACCGGCAAAACAAAATTGTTATGTTGATAAGAGACAAACACTGAATATAAATTTATAATTATAAAAGTAAAGCACGTGCTATATTGGTATGTTTTGTTTTTATAAAAGGTGCTACCAATTTTATTTCATTGCATTTTTATTTAATTTAACATTACAAAAATATTGGATAATAATTGAAAAAATTTGAAAACAAATATGAAAGTTATTTAATTAAGTTAATATAGGACTTGAATTTTTTTTATTTATATAAAAGAGGCCCTGAAGAAATTGGGGGCCTGGTAGAATAACATTTTGAAAATATCTTTATTACATTCTAAGCTCAGGCTCTTCGATTTTTGTAGGTACAGAGAAGAGGAGATAGATATATCGACTAGACTGAAGAGAATGGATCTGATCAGAATTTAGGTGCCTAACCATGTAAGATGTTTCACATCGATAGTATTTGCATATGAAATGTAATTTGAATTACAATATTGAAGCGTTGAATTGCAGTTGATGCAATGATACTAAAGCACATATTTTGGTGTGAATTTCTAGATGAAATCATTTGCTGTACCGTACGTAACTCAAACAATTGCGATTTTAATTTGGTAGATGCAATGCGGACTTCTTATATGGTTACTCTCTAGTAGATTTTGCTGTAAGTCTGCATGTCCATCTAAATAAAATTTCAAAATATTGAACAATTTTTCTCAGCGGGTTCGACTAGCTGTATTCCAAGTTCTTGTTTTATGTGAGTATACCTGTGGATCAAATAAAGTTAAATAGGTATCTAAAATATTGCGTATTGCGTAACGAAAGAGATTCGACTATCTAACATACAACTTTATAAGATTATGACACTTTACCAATTGATGGAAACGATACGCGAATTTTTTAGATTTTTTCTCCAAAAGTGAAGTTTTATGCCAACTAACTTCATTGAAATTTTCAAGACCTCGCATATAGTTTTAAAGTATTCAAATATATTAGCAGCTACTTTCAGTAAACGTTTTCTTCATTCTAACCGCATTTCCGGATTAAATTTCCATAATTCCAATACCATAAATAAACACATCTACTACATTCCTTTTCTTTCTAAAGATTTACTAAATCTTCAACAATATTAATCAATCTAAAATTTTTCGTATAGATGTGCGTATATTGCAGATTCTATTTACAGACGTATGTATATAGTTTTTCTATATACTAATAAGTTTTTGCATATATTCAAAGTTTTGGCATATATTTCAAGTTTTTGCATATGTGCAATCATTTCATGTCAATCACATATTTAATAAGATAAATTTAAATAATATAAGCGTGCCACCATTTTTTGCAAATAATGCTTGTTAAAATATGGAAAAACTAAATAAAGTTAAATATGACATGAATTATAGTTTATTGTTTTTTAATATTTCCTCATTTATTGTTTTAAAGATAAAAAATTTATACCTAATTAAGAAAGTTATTTACAATAAGTAATACCCTAACATATATGTACTTAAATATAGTTTTTGTGCATCATTTAACTCTAATGTAAAATTTATTAACATTACGAATGACAGTGGAAAGCGTCAAAAGCCACTTATTGGAACTGTGCGCAGTTCATTTGGTTAATGTGCTAATTGAGCATGCTTAAACCACGCCCTTTTTGAATTAAACTTTAAAGTGGGATGTGAGCTTTAAATGTACTGCTTATTTTCAAGGACGTAATTTAGGATCACGGGATTATGGGTGTTTGGGAAATTAGATGCTTTAATATCATAAGCGTGAAGCGCGCAATCTGTATTGCTCTCACGTTTAAAAACTTTAAGTAGAGGCAAAACAATAAATAAATAAAAATGCAGGTTTTCGTAAATAAGTGTTTTAGGATAATATACCGCAGATTCTGGCCGAACACAATATCCAACGAAGGATTCTGAATACTAACAGGCGAAAAACCCATAGCCAAACAAATCAGACGTAGAGAATGGAGGTGGATAGGCCACACGCTTAGAAAGCCTTGTGAAAGCATAAAACGTATGGCATTAGAGTGGAACCCTCAAGGGACTAGAAAAGACACCTTAAAATATCAGATGAAGGATTAGATGGAGGTGTCAAGTGGAGTCCAAGTTCCCAAGAGGACATTTGATTTGATTCGTATTACTCGAAATCATATATTAATAAATTATGATAACATTGTGGTTTTGAGTCCTCCTAAAGGTTAAAACTTAATAATAAGAATCTAGATTCCGCACAATATAAGGGTTAATACTTAATACAATGAATTTTTAATGTCTTTTTAAGAAATTGGATTTTTTTACACTATAAAAAACCACAAATTTCAATACAAAACATAAATTTTCTTAAGTGAAAAACGTATAATTTAAGGTATAGTTAAACCATTAAATAGTAAAGTGTGTTAAGATGTCATAATTTTATGTTTAAAAAATTTTTATGATGACTCATAAAAAAAAAGATGACAATAAGGAAAATTCAATATACAAAAAAATAAATAACCAAACTGTAAAATATCCATAAACCTTACAGAAACTATTACAAAATTTTTGAAATAAAAAAATAGCTATTATTGACAATTTAATGACATTTTGAACATAAATCATGTTTTTATTTTCTACAGAAACAATGTGCGACAAGTGACACGCTAAAAACATCATCAGGTATATTAATTGCTGCATGCTGCGCTTGCACAAAAAACCACAAAAACATTTGTTTCTTGTCATTTAAAGTTTTAATGAGTTTTTTTTATTTTATTATACCCTACACCTATAGAATAGGTAAAGGGGTATATTAACTTTGGTATGGTGTTTGTAACCACCTAAAGGAAGCGAGCTAGATATGGAAAAGTATATATATTTGTGATCAGCGTGACCGCCTGAGTCGATATAGCCATGTCCGTCCGTCCGTCCGTCTGTCCGTCCGTCCGTCCGTCCGTCCGTCCGTAGGCACGATAACTCAAAAAATAATGGAGCTATCTTGATGAAATTTTAACTGTAGATTACTAGGACTGAAAGTACGGCGGGGATTGCATATGGGCGAAATCGGCCCATGGGTTCGGATTCTGGACCTTTTAATCGATCGAAGGGCTAACGAACATATATAAAAAATCACGATAACTCAACAACTAATGACGCTATCTTCATCAAATTTGTGCTGTAGGTTACTAGTAATGAAACTACTTCGGGGATTGCGTAAGGTCGGGATTGAACCATGGGTTCGGAACCTAGAACTTTTTGATCGAATTTAGGCCAAACGAGCATAATTCCGAAACCAATGAAGATAGAACCTCCAACCTTTGGTATCAGGGTGTCCCTTCCTATTGCGTAAGTGTCTTTGAAATTTGGGCCCCATTGGACTAGTGGGTCGGGGACCAGCCACACATTTCCGAAGACCTTAAAGCATATCTTTAAAATTAATAAAAATAACAACTTGAAAAAATGTAGAAGCTTCCAATTTGCCACAAGGGTGTTCTTTACTATCTCTTACCTGTTCCCTTGATTTGGGATCAATTGGAGAGGTGGTTCAGTACCCCTCGCAGACCTCCCAAGTTTTAAAAGCTTATAATCGAAATTACTAAAAATAGTTACTTCAAATTAAGATAGACCGTTCAAATAGTGTACAAGGGTTAACTAGTACTATAAGTAAAGCGCGGGCTGTATAAGGGCGAAATCAGCCCATGGGTTCGGATTCTGGACCTTTAAGTCGGTGTCAGGGATAACGAATATAAATTAAAAATCACGATAACTCAACAACTAATGAGGCTATCTTCATGAAATTTGTGCTGTAGGTTATTGGTAATGAAACTACGGCGGTGATTACGTACGATGAGGATTGGACAATGGGTTCGGAACTGAGAACTTTTTGATCGAATTTAGGCCAAACTAACGTAATTCCGAAACCAATGAAGATATAACCTCCAACCTTTGGTATCAGGGTGTCCCTTCCTATTGCGTAAGTGTCTTTGAAATTTGGGCCCCATTGGACTAGTGGGTCGGGGACCAGCCACTCAGTTCCGAGGACCTTAAAGCATATTTTCGAAATTAATAAAAATAGTAACTTGAAACAAATGTAGAAGCTTCAAATTTGGCCTAGGGTGTTCCTTACTATTTTTTCCGTGCCCCCCTAATTTGGGATCATTTAAACTGGTGGTTCAGGACCTCTCTTAGACCCCCCAAATGTGTAACCAATTTAAAAGCTTATCATCGAAATTAATAAAACTAGTAAATTAAAATTAAGATAGAACGTTCCAATTGTATACAAGGGTTAACTAGTATTGAAAGTATGACGGGACTGCATATGGGCGAAATCGTACCATGGTTTCGGGTTCTGGAACCCTTGACAAGTTCATGGACTAAAAAACATATCTTAAAAACACCATAACTCAAAAAATAATGCCGGTATTTTGATGAAATTTAAACTCTAGGTTACTAGTAATGAAAGTACCATGGGAATTGGTTCTGGTCGAGTTTAATTTCAAAGCCAAAGAATATATTCCTATGTCCTATGTGTCTCCGAAATCTAGACTTAATTGTAGTGGTTCAGCTATGTTTAAAGGTACTTGCTGCATTTATGTAAAATTTATTTGAATATTTAAATGAATTATATGTAAAAGTCTAAATTTGTAATTGTATTTTAGAAATACATTTATTGCATATTTTGCGTTTATAAGCTTTTCTATTAGGTATATAAATTAACCATTTAAAATAATTGCAATTTTGAAAAATTTGGATTATTAAATATATTATGCTTTGATTATTTTTTTATCACAAAATTTAATAATTAGAATTTTTTCATTCTGTAATTGAATTGGAATAAATATATTTTCATTTATTTCAAGTTTGTTTGTTTTTTAATATTTTTAAATAGATAAATTAGTAAGAATTTGCAATATTTTTTAATAGATAGTGTAATTAGAAAATGTTTTAAGTATTATAAAGTTAATTTGGTTAGCTATGTCTTACGATCAAATTAATTACAGATTTTATGGTGTTAAAATGACTTATGGATATGTCCTTACCAACCAAATAGGTGTAGGGTATTTCTAAGTCGGTTGCACCGACTGACTGTTTCTTTACTTGTTTTTTTAAATGGTTCGGTTTTAATTGGAATTCAAGTTTTAAAGCATGTCATCTTAAAAATAAAGTAATAGAAATAATTCAAAGTTGTAAATACATATATCAAAATTTGTTGTGTGTCAAATAGTATAAAATATATTATAGGTTCATGAGTGGTTTATGTCTTAATAGCTTTGGTAAACCTTTGATATAACTAATTAATAAATACTTTAATACTCGACAAATTTTAAATATAAAAATTACAATTTTAATATTAAATTAATATTCAATGTGCAGACTCCTTAATGAGCCAATCAATACTTACTCTACTTTCGACTCCTCAAATTTTCGAGTAATTTTTATATTTTATAGATATCGGATCTGTTCAATTTATGTAGGCAGGCCTGTCAAATTCACAGTACAGTGACCAATACCATTACTTAGTAATCGTTATTTGCCAATTAAAAAATATTTGTATAAAGTAACCTGAGAATTCAATTACCAGTACAAATAACTTTGTTTTTACTTCATTATTTCTAGAAAGTAATTAAATTTGAATTTCAATTACTTTTGTAATTAAAAATACTTGTAATTCTTGTACAGCACAAACAATTGAGTTTTTACTTCATAATTCTTAGAAAGTATTTAAATTTGGATTTCAATTACTTTTGTAATTAAAAGTACTTGTAAGTCAATTGTACAGCACAAATAATTGAGTTTTTACTTCTTCATAATTCTTAGAAAGTAATCAAATTTGGATTTCAGTTAATTTTGTAATTAAAAATACTTGTAATTTTTGTGATAATTTTTATTTGAAGTAATTAATTACCAAAAATAACAACAAAAGTAATTGAATTTCAAAAATAATTACAAAAGTAATTCATTTTCAAATTTAATTACTTTCTAGGTACTATCAAGTAAATACTTAATTCTTTTCACAGGTAATTGAATTTTCAAAGTATCATTAGTAGATAAAACAGCATCTTCTGTCAATTACATTTTATTTTGCAAAACATCAAAACGAACTTCTTTAGAATCTCAGTTTCCATATCCCACCAAATATACAAAGTAACATAGAGGAACCTTAGGCCTAGTAATCGTGTTAAAAAGAGAAGCAATAAAAAATCAATTTAATTTTTATTTGCATTATTTTAAGTTTTATTATGTAGTAGCCAACATGTATTACTTATGTGAAGTTAGTATTGATTATGCATATTTTATTTTCTTATATTTTAAAACTTAATATTATTTCAATAGCTATTTTCAGATTTATTTTCTAATCAACATTTTCTTTTATTTACAGGTTTTTTGCATCATTGTTTGCATCTTGAATTTTTAAAAGCATTGAAGGACGACTAGTATTAGAAAATTAACGCATATAATAGAATCGAATTTAGTAGCAACTTTTGAAGATATACTTAATACCCAGTAAAAAACATGGAACCACTAGTTACCAATGATTATATCGTAATTATTAACCTTTTTGTATAATAAACTGGATTTTTATACAAAATTTTTAATAGACGCTCCCACCCACAGTAAGTACTTAATTTTTTTTGCATGTTTAGAATATTTAATTAATATTATATAAATTTTCTATAATAAAATAATACGTCTTTAAATTGTACTAATAAAGTTCTCACTAAATCAATTCCCCAACAGCCTCTCCCCCTGATATTAACTTAAAACCATTTTTTATTTTATTGTCACTCAACAATAATAAAAAAATTTATTTTGTGTTTGATTGAAAGTTATATAAATTAAAATTTATGTCTCTAATATTATCCCCTCACCCTCTACATCTTTCGAGCTTTTTAAAGTTTCCCATGAGATTTCTTTATCCAGGCACAAACTTCAAATACAACTTCCTTTAAATTAATATTGCACGAAGACACATTAATAAAATATCTAATTTTAAATGCATCACCATTACCCCAATTTTCTAAAAATAAAATAAAAATGGACTCTTAAACAATGGCATGTCCAACAATTACAATCCTAACATCAATTTATCTTAATTTAAAAAACAAAAAATGTTTCCAATTTTTTTTTTTTTACTCTTAAATGATGTCTTCATGATGATGATTCAATGGACGCATCTTAAATTCTATCTGCATCTGTACATAGTTGTATTAAAATTAAATTTATGATGTCATGGCCGAGCTCAAATAAGTTCAATTCCTATTAGATATAAGTATTAAAACAAGATTTCTCACATTTATCCAAGTTGTATATCATCAGATACACATAAGAACAAATCCTTTATATCAAGAAGGTATTAGACTTGGACCTCATTGAAATAAGAACAGGATTCAGTATAGGGTTCAGAATTGATTTTTAAAAAAGAATTGAATTCAAAATTTTATAAAATAGTATAGAAAATAATACAAAGGATGTATGAAAAAAATCCCAAAGAAAAAATACCCCAAAACCAAAAATGTAAAGGTCCCCAAAATTTTTATGAGACTTTGGGTTTAATATGAAAAAATCCCCAAAATTGGGAAAATTTGTAGGACTTTTAAAAAATTATATTTTTCATATGCAAAAAGTCCTCAAAATACAATTAAAATCGAAAGCAATTTTATCGACAATAGGTTTCAGTTAGATATATAGTTAGATTTAGTTGGTTTTCCGTAAACTTGCAATTTTTCTATCCTTCGGCGAAACCCCAGCTTTTTTCAGAAAATTTAAAAGAATTATAGGTTTTTCTATGCGCATTGTAGCATTTAAAATAATGGGACTTCTAGTCCGAAATCCCGATAAACAGTTTATTTGATTCCTGATTTTGTAAACAACTCTAAACCCAACCCCCCCCCTCCCTAACTTTTTTCATAAATATAATAAGTCCAACCATATTTTGGAATTCTGATTTTGGAGATTTTTATAAAAAGTTTATTTTGGGAACTTCCGGCATATGAAAAAATTGGGAACTTTTTTCGAATTTTTTTTGGGGATTTTTTTCATACGACCGAATACAAAACTTCCGAAATTTTTGAAAAATTTAAGTTGAATGATATATGGGATAAAATTTTTTAGTATCTATTTGTTCCCTTGTCACGAAAACTTTTATTGTTAGGCTAACTTTGTTGTTGTTGTTGTTATTGTTGTTGTTGTTGTTTTAGTACTAAAAAAACAAAAAAAAATGTCCAAATCCTTTAAACACAAAATAAAAATTATATCTGAATTTTGTCTATTGCATTGAATATCTTGGTCCATAAACACTGAATTTTATGCTGCACACTGCTGCTGTTATATGTTGTGTCTTTAACATTAATTTCTTTAATGTCAGGCAAAATTGTATAAAAGAAAAGACATTGGTCCCACCTTTTTCGTTTCTTCCTTTTATCTTGGACTACCACTTCTTTTATATCCTTTGTATACTACAGTTCTTTTAAAGCATTTATTCCTATTTCTTTAATGCTATACCAATTCCTTGAACCCATGAAATATAAAAAAAACAAAAATGGAATATTAAGAAGAGTGTACTTGATATTGAGATATGCGGCAATAAACACAATGTTCAATGGACGCATTTAAAGATTTTTTACATTTTTTATGTCCCATTATTTGTCTTGTAAGAACATAAAACATAAAATTTTAAGAATATAGCACTTGTCTTGTTTTAATCATAAATGCGATGATGCTGTATAGGAAATGAATTTGAACTATAAAAAAAACGAGGAAGAGTGTAGTAGAGTAGACTGTGTCAACTCTGGGATACCCGTATGACCGTAACATATACATTATATCATCCGGTTAATTACTTTTGACAAAATTTCAAACATTCAGCTTTATTAGGTGTAGAGTAATGCTCATATAAAAGAAGGAGTTGTATGGCAGCTACTCGAACCCTTTGCAGTAGACCAACCAAATTTAGCAGTAACTTTGGCCATTACACTAAACTATTTTTGGCAAAATTTCAGACACCCAGCTTCATTTAGTGTAGTGTAATCCTCATATAAAAGAAGGAGTTGTATGGCAGCTACTCGAACCCTCAGCAGTAGACCAACTAAATTTTGCAGTAACTTTGGCCATTACACTAAACTATTTTTTGCAAAATTTCAGACACCCAGCTTCATCAGGTGTAGTGTAAAGCTCATATAAAAGAAGGAGTTGTATGGCAGCTACTCGAACCCTCTGCAGTAGACCAACCAAATTTTGCAGTAACTTTGGCCATTATACTAAACTACTTTTGGCAAAATTTCAGACACGCAGCTTCCATAGGTATAGAGTAATGCTCATATAAAATTAGAAGTTGTATGGCAGGTACTCGAACCCGTGGACCAAAATGGCTGAATTTCAAACTCGATTCCGTTTTTTGCATAAAAACGAATTTGTGAAAATTTCATAATCCTAGCTCCTTTACTTTTTGAGTTATCGTGATGACGGACGGACGGACAGACGGACAGACGGACGGACGGACGGACAGACGGACGGACATACATAGCTAAATCGATTTATTTTTCGATTCTGATCCGATCCATACACTTGAGTCTATATCTACCCCCCCTCCTTCTCTGCGTCACAAACGTAATGGCAAATTTATTATACCCTTGGACTATATAGTCATACGGGTATAAAAAAGGGAATACAAGACAAGAACTCGGGAGTATCTTTTGTATGTGCTTAGGGTTTTCTTTTTTTTTTATATTTTTTTAGTTCAAGAATAGTTGTACAACTTTTATTACCACTTAATACGAATAAGTATAAAGATGACAACTATTTCCAAAAAAAAAAAAAAAAATGGAAAAGGGGGAAAATTTATTTTAATAGTTTTTGGGGATAAAGACGTGTAAAAAACACTTTATGATCCATGCATACTGTAATAAATACACTTTTTAAACTTTAACACAATTGGTCAACTAAGAGTGTATTTTCTTATTTTATGATCTTTAATTTTTAAAAAAAACTTGTAATTTTTTTCCAAAAAATTTTTTAATTTTTGGAAAGTTCTTTAGATTTTTTGGAATTGTAAGAATTTTGAACTGAGAAACTTCTAAATTTGCTTAGATTTGTAAAAATTCCCAATCATATTGAACTTGTATTTTAGTTCCTTTATTTTGATTCCATAAGTAGATTTAACAGCAGAAAAATGAACTCCTTTAGGTCGACAAACGCGTTCAGAACCAAAGTGGTCTAACTCGAAAATGGTCAAAAAAGGTACAATGGTTAAAAAATAGCACATATGTAACTGGAAATTGACCTTTTCAAGTATATCAACAGATTTTATATCTAAAGAGGGTTATCCCACTTTGGTTCTTATTCTTAAACTGTAAAAGTACACACATTGCATCCCAAATTTTTCCTTTTAATTTAATTATAATTTCCCTTAAATTAAGAATAGCACCTTTTTTAGGGGAGCATATGGTTATTTTGAAATTTTTTATGCTTTATGAACTTTCTACTGCTCTTGTTATACTGAAGGTTTTGAAGGATCTTTACCGAGAAAAATCTCATTTAGAAAGTATGGGTTAATCTCCTATTTTCTGCCAAACAGTTATTTTAGTTTTTGATCATTATTGGCTATAGTACCTGAGAAATATGTTGGAATCTTTTACTTTAGAAAAATTTGTTCATTATTATAGAGCCTTAAGACAAAGAATTATTTCAAAAAGACTTTACATAAGCTTATGACATAGAACAATAGTGATATGAGGTCGCTAACCGTAGCAAATTTTTTTTTTTGCATCAGTGAATTCCTACAGATGTTGAAGATTCTATCTTCATATTGCTGTTCGTTCTCACAATAGTTTTGATTAAAAAAATTCTAGATCTGAAACTATTACAACGAATCTTAGTATGTACTAAGTCCTAAGTAGTTATATTAAGAGCCCTTCTGAGCTATATATAATCTTTTTTAGTCTTTCTTTTTGATTAAAGCACTACTTCACAAAATTGGAAAACATTAGCTTCCAATTTTTTTTTTGACCAATCGTCTATCCGACATGGGTAAAAAAATTTCAAGTCTATTAATGGAGTCAACCGTTTTTATTTTAAACCGAAAAATTTGAAATACTTTCACAATAGCCCAATTTGGTGATTCGTTAGAACAAAGTTGTTAGTCTAGAAACACTCTTCGTACCCAAAATTTTTATTTCCATTTTTCCATGAAAACCTTCTGTGCAGTTTAGGATTCTATACGCTACAAACAAACAAATAAACATTCGCTTTTATATATATAGATAGTAGGTATCTATTTTATTGCGTAAAAAATTTGTACATTAAAAACCAATTTTTAATTTATTTTACCATGACCAAAGTACCCAAAACCTTAGGTAACCTAAATGAATTTCTTCATTTAGATATTTGTATTCAATTTGTAAAATAATTTATTATATGTTTCCAAATAAATTATTAATTTCCATTTCAAATTATACTGCAAGTTCCTCCAACACCACAAGCATTTAGGTTCATACTTGAAATATGACTTTGAATGATATATTTCAATGAAATTTTTTATTTTTATACTGCAAAACTTAGTTATATACGCAAATATCGCTCCATCATGTGTGTCTTCATCCCTCCAAAATTAGGAGTCCCATTAAAAGTATATATGCCTTCTTATTTAAAGTACTTGTTTTATTTTTTTATTTGGAATTCTCAACATTTTTATTAGGCCACAAAACGTTTAATGTGTATGTAAAAGTAATAAAATAAAAAAAAAATATGTTGTATCTTTTTTTATTGCAACAATTTATTTTCAACAGTATTTACTGTTATTTTATAATTTTTGCATTTAAAAATCAATGAAAATTGCAAAAAAAAAAAAACCCTAATGAAAATTTTTTCAAATCATGAGTGTGCAAATCATTTAAAAATTCAAATCACAATAAACACATTTTCTAACCTCATTATTTTGTTTTTTTTTGGCACTTAAAACTTTTATCCATAGCATCCATACGTTAGCATCTTAACATTGTAGTATAGGGTATGGGAGTGTTTCGGGCGGGGAAAGAGTGTAGAAATTGTCTATATGGGGTCTGGTAAATTGTAAACACATCATATTCACGTTCATGATGTAGGTATACGATTATATGTTGTACATAATACATTAAATTGTTTTTGGGTACTCGGTTTATTAATAAAAGATAACGGTTAAAACTCATCAAATAATCATATTTACAGTTAAAAAAACACACACAAAAAAAAATAATAGCACATTAACTTTAAGTAAAAATAAAAAAATAGCGCCATCAATTTTCAAAAAAAAAAAAGAATAAACACAAAAAACAAGCACGCATCTCCCTACAACAACAGCAGCAGCAACAACAACAAAAGTGGGTGAAAAGTGAAATTTCATTGTTGCCTTGAGAATTTCTTTAGTACCTCATTGTTGAAAATTTTTTTTTTTTATTTTTTTATTTATTTTATTACAACGGTATAATGTGAAAACGTGAGAATCCTTTTTTATTGCCATATTGTTTGTTTACCTTTTTTTTTTTGCAAATGATTTCATCACTCCCCTCCAGGTTAGGACGTCCCTTCATTATATTTTGTTCATGTTATGATTACTAAATTTTGTTGTTGAATATAACGGAATATTTAAAACCCAAAGTAAAAATGAAGTTTTAAAATTGTATATTTTAGGAACTTGTACTTACTTAAAGAAAATTGAAACATGTTCCAGAGTCATTTATTTTTTCGGATAGGATCCCGTTATATTTTGTTGTTAGGTGATGTACGGTGATGATAATATTGTTTGTTTTTTTTTTTTTTTGGTAAATCGTATAATTGTGGCCACAAAATAAAAATTTCCATCATTCCGTCGTTAGTGGAATAAAACAAACAAAAAAAAAAGAACTGAAGAATTTATAACGGAAAACGAAAACAAACAAGTGATGAAAAAAAACATGGGTTTTTAAAAAAGCACATTTACAAAATTATATAGTGTTTCATACTTAGTATTTTATCGAAATATAATGTTGGAGCTTCAATGTAAACTTTTAATTTAGGAAATATATACACTGGTGACTAAGTTACTGCTTACTTATAAAAACAGTATATTTTTTATTTTTAATTCCTAATAGCCCTTAATGGGGAAGGTTGCCGAATTTTTCTTTGAATTGCACAGTTATTCAAGTTTCAGCTGTTTAAATTTAGCAAAAATTTAAATTTCCGGGTCCTTATAGCTCCTAAACAGGGGGCTGACAAAAAAAATTGTTAACCGACTCCAAGTAATTTCTGAAGATCTAACTTTTCCCAAAATTTCAAGGCCCTAGCTTGGCCCGTTTAGAATATATGTGTTGCCAAAAATTTTGCAAAAAATGAGTTTTGTATAACGGTAAATTTTAGTACCATATGGCAACCTTAAACATTTTCTTCTTAATAATTTATAAAGTTTATAAAATCAGCCATCTTTTACCGTTTTCAGATTGATACACTTAGGAGAACTCTTGTTATAACAAATTAAAAATAGGACTTTTTCCAACTTTGTGGAGCTGTAGCTCCGTAAAGGGTGGGGTTACAGAAAAAAGTTTTTCTATTGAAATTATTTTTTTTACAATATTTATCCAGGGTTAAAATTTAGTCTATTTCAAACGGTGCAAAAGTTTTTGTAAACATACGGATGAAAGGACGAACAGAGTGAAGCTACATTGGCACATTTTTACAAAATTTTTCGAAAATGTGCTAAAAAGGAAGAACTGCAAAATTTATAACGGAAAATGAAATCAAAAAATTAAAACAAAATGTTTAAATTGTTTTTTTTTTTTTATTTTAACTGTTAACTGTCAGGGGTGAACATTATTTTCGAATTTATTTTGTTTGTTAACATTGTTACCGCAATTTGTTTTAAATTACTGATGGACGTAAATTTGTTAAAAGTCATTTGTTGTACATATACATATATAAATTTACTTTTTTTAATTTTTTGTTTGTTATTTTTTTTTTTTTTATTGTAGAATGTAGAACATGAAAATAAAATTTATTAATGCCTAAAATTAATTTTATTTTAAGGATTAGTTGTAAGTTATTACGCTTTTAGAATTCAGGATTTGAACCTCTCTGACCATATAAGACTATAAATGTTATTTAATTAGAATAATTTGAAAAACAAAATTAATTTATTTTGACTATTCTCTCATGGAGTGTTCCACGCTTTTCACTATGCTCTTAAGGAGTGTTTATATTCAAGCTTTGATTAAAGCCATAGACCGAATTAAAGTTTACCTTTTAAAAAAAATTTTTATTAATAGTATTTTTTTGTTTCACTTGAAACGGAAAGTGATACAAATTTCTATTTTGAATGTTGAATTGACTAATAATATAAATTTGTTTCGATTATTACAATGAATGCTTATATAGAATGAATCTTTTATGACGGTTTCTATCCATCAGGTCCCAAAAGGATTGTCCGATAAATATTTCACTGATCATAAGGTCAACGTTCATAATTATTTGAATCAAATCTTAAACTAATTTTATTTATTGAAAATTATACAAAAAAAACCAAAATAGAACTATTTTATCAATTAAAAATAATATTTATTATTTTATTATATTATAAAATGTATTATTGCACCTGCTTGACGCAGCTCTAACATAAACACACCCTAATTTTTGAAAATTCAAATATCAAATGTCAAATGTATGTGAAGTGTCAAATGTGAAATCAGTTTTTTATATAAAAATTTCTATTTTAATTACATAATATGAAAAACTATGTTTGTGCCAATATTTGCAATTATATGCAAATTCTTTGATATCACAGGCTTTGATACATATAAATATATATGTATGGGTAATATTAATGTTTTTTTCATTAAAGATATAAAATTATTAATTTTTGATTAAGCCATTAATTTGAACTCAATGACTAATGGTATTGGGTGTGGCTGAATCGAATCGAAAAACCGAAAATTTTTTTTCACTTTCACTAGGACTCAAACCCAGGCCTTTCGCATGAAGTGTCGGCACTGTAACCAATGTGTCACTCAGGCGTTAAGATTATGTAAAATTCAATTCATTACAATTAATTCTTCAAATTTTTTTAATAAGTTATATAGAATAATCAATATCAATTATTTCTAGAATTTAATTAAAAATTAAAACTAAAAAATAATTTCATTTAAACTTACATTACTCAAATTTAAATTAATATTATTATTCAAATTTAAATTATTGTTATTACTTTATTGTAGAGGTTTTATTTTTGATCATATTAATTTAATATGATAATTAATTTGATATGATAATTATTAATAAAATCCAAATCACAGTTCTTTCTAAATTTGAAACGTTTGCTGTTTTTTTTTTTTTAATTTAAACTTTTCTTTAATAACAAATTAAATTCTTAATTAAATGCTTAATAACTTTCTAATATTATAGATTTTTAAATATACTATTGTCTCACATTTCCAATTTTCATGTAATCTTCACCACTAATACCTTTGATTCTTTCCTTAAAACAAAACAAAAATTCAATTCCGCTTTTTAAAATTAATTAATAAAAATATTTTAAAATAATTACTACAATATAATATGTAATTCACTTAAACAATTCGTTTACCGGTGTCACTTTGTGAAATATTCTTATAATACTAAATATTATAATTTTAAATTATAATGTCTAGACTTCACAAGCTCATTTTATTTAACATTCACTCATTCATTCATTTTTTTTTTTGCATTAAATTATAAAATTACACAGGATTCTCTTTAACTTGTCATAAGTCATAACGCACGCATTTATACTACTAGTATATACGTATATACTTTGATTGTCACTTAGACGGTCCACCTTCAAAAGAAAGTTTTCAAAAAACAAAAAACAATAAACATCAAACATATCAAGACAATGATGAATAAAAAATTTACCTAGACATACTCATATCATTTTCCGCCTAAAACCCCAAAAAACAAAAATGCATAAAAGTTATCATAAGTTTAACAGAAATTACCTGTAATTTAATCACAATATAATATTTTAAAATATCACCTGTACAAATAATTCACATATATTTTATGTCGATGCAAAACAATACCGATGCGATGCGATGCGATGCGGTAAGTCATCACAAATTGTGATAATAAATGATTCACAACACTTAACTACTGTATAAAATTGTGAATACTTTGAAGTAATATTCAATTTCTTTTATATTAAAAAAGTATGCAGCATACGCCAGAATGCATTGCATTGTGATTTACTTGCTTACTTCCCTCTTTCTGGTATAAATTCCCAATTAATATTTAAGTGGCTACAGAGTACAAGGTTTTATAACACCATTTGAACTTTTTGAAGATCTTATAATTTCTGACAAAGTTTTTTTTAATAAATGGTTTTTTTTTGAAAAATTTTCTTTTTTCCGGTTTTTATAACATTTTCAAAAAATTTTGAAAAAATGTGCCTAGATAGTTTCACTTTGCCTGTCCGTCCTTATGTTTACCAAACTTTCATACTGTTTGAAATAAAGAAAAGAAATTTTAATTACGCATGGATATCGCAAAACATAATTCCATGGAAGAACTTTTTTCGGTAGCGCCACCTGTTACTGAGTTAAAGTCGGGAAAAGCCATGTCTTCAAATTAATATAACAAGAGTTCTCTTGAAGTATATTTTCAATTTAGAAAAGGTTGCAGACAGCTTCTTTTTAAGCATATGTAATACAAATATATAGAGTTGTCATACTGTACTTTAATTTACCGTTATGCGAAAATTTGGATCCCTCATGTCTTCTGTTTAAGCTAGAACCTAAAAAATGGGAGTATGAGTCTTTGAAAAAAATATTGGTCGTTTCCAAGCGGTAAGGGCTAAAAAATTTAAATTTTACTATCTTAAAACATCTGTAACTTGAATAAATTTTCCAAATTTTTAACTGCTACTGTCCAAATTTTTTTAAAATTAAAGCTCAAATATTATAATCTAGCATGTGTTAAATGCTAAAACAATAACAAATGCATTTAAAGGGTTTCCTTAAAATTCCAGAAATGCCTATTAATTTTTAACCACTCTTACGTCTATAATAAAATTTTAAGAGAAGATCCAAATTTTGTTACAAGTCACAAGTTAATATCTTAAACCTGAAAGTTTGTATAAATTAGGATTTAAATTAAATCTTTGAGAATCAGCATAAATTTGCTCAGAAAAATATTTGAAGCCTTTTCTCTTAAAGGGCTATTAGGACTTAAAAATTCAAAATTTCATATTTTTAAAAATCAGAAACTTAGGCGATTTCTTAATGTGCAATGTTAACATTGATACTCTAACATTATATTTCGAAATATGTTAACATATGAATTGATGTTCTTAGTATGGATTTCATTATTATTCATAATTTAAGATTAATTAATGAAATAAATAAGTTATAATACTTATCAATTTAGTTTTATAGATACTTTTTACAATATATTATATAGTTTTGAAAATGAGCTTTTTTAAAGCCCTTGCTTTTTTCCTCATTTATTTTTTTTTACAAAATTTTGTATAGTTTACCTTGATTCTTAATAAAAAAGCTTTGATGGTGCAATGTTTATTAATGATTTACTATGGTACATTATGTACTCAGTACTGATGCTTGTCATTTACCATTTCTATTAATATTTATTTCAATGTTTTGTTGCTTTTGTTGCAATATTTCTTAAATTGTTACCGCATCCAATTATAACTCTTTAATAAATTTAATAAATTTTGTTTTTTTGAACCATGTGATGCACTTTTATTAAAGATAAAACTGCAAAAGAAAAACCGCATCATTGTTTTTAGTAATATATTTATATTATTATGTAGTAATACTTTTTTATTATATCAATTTAGTAATTGAAAAAAAATATGCAATAAAACAAAATGAAACCCATGTAATTATTTTAGGATGCATTTATTATTTAAAAAAAAAAGAAAATTTAATGGTAATAGTGGACAATATTATCCTAAAACGCGTTTTTCTAGACTCTACCCGGTCTATCAATCAACTATGATTATTTCGTAATATAATATTATAACGCGGTTTTTAAGCTGCAGTCAAATCACTTAAATTAAGCGCAATAAGCATAAAAGCTAGATTGAATAGCACCGTGTAATTAGGTAATTTAATCTGAATATGAGATATATTATTGAGAGGCGAGCCTTCACAGCCGAATTCAAAAATAATTGAATTAATTCCTATCTGCAAGGTGTCTCGCCAATAACCTACTCATAGAACTAAGTGTTATTCCAGGGTTAGAAAAAAATAAAAAGTTCCTTTGGAGGTAGGTTCCTTTCTCACCGGTTGGGGAATATGAAACTTAAAACAATTTTTGGGTGCCTGAATAATTTAATTTAGATTTATATCTATAAAATTGAAACCATATGATATAAAATGAATTTCAGTACTAAATTAAAAGCTGGATCAATTTCCTCCTTAAACCTTTATCAACGATATCTTTAGATCACTTAGGACAGGATTTGTGGAGTGTGAAATTAAAAATTGACAATTTTTTATAAAAAAAAATCATATAAAACTTTTTATTCAAAAAATAACGGTATTAACATAAGGTAAGCCTAAAGTCTATTTATTGTATTGCATAAAAATTACAAAAGCTTAAACATTTTTTACCATCTAAAATTAAAATTTCCCCTAAAACTATAAAATTAAGTTCTTTAACTCACAGTTAAGTTTACATCATACAGATGAACATCATTATCTGACCGCTGTGATCTTCAATAATATTAATATTCTTCATCAAAATCCGGAAAGAAATTTTATTTTAAATTTATCTTCTATACAATAATTGGGTAATTTTTTTTTTTTTACAGTTATATTAAATACAGTTATCTATGATTTAAAAAGTTTTATTTTTTCTCTTTTGTTTCTTGAAACATAAAATTTCCATTAATTGTTTGTAAGTTTATTTATCTACTGCAGAACTTCAACTGAATTGAATTTTGCAATTTTCAATTGTATATAATTGAAATAAAATTATAAATGCAATCAAAAATCTTTTTGTTTTTACTATTTTTTATTTTTTTATATGAAAAGTATGAATCATAACGGTAAAGTAGTAACAAGAGTACAGTTAGTAGTTAAAGTTATTAAAGTACTTACGGGAAATACATTCGAAAAGCGCCGCACATCAGTTAAAATACAATTTTTATATTTAATCAAAGCTTCTGGAGGCCTCGGTGAGTTAGTGGGTAAGCATTTGGCTTACTAATAGAAGGGGTGCGAAATTGATTTCCGTACAGGTGGTGAAGTTTTTAATTGAAAAAAAAAATTTTTTTTCTTTACAAATCTCCTAGGTAACTAAATATAATTTATAATAATTATGTACAAATATATAACAAAATAATTCAAAACAAAATAAATACCATTACATATAAATTAATAGAAAGTTTTGGAAGTATGCTTCACAATGCTTAGCTTACGTGCTAGCTTGATATCTCCCATAAAAACAACAACAAATTTAAGCTTCTAGTTGAGTAGATAGATTGGACCTATAGAAAAATAATATAAAACAAAAGCCACTTTTTATAAATAGCGAACTAACTGGAACAAACTGGACCATAAATAATGGATAGGACTATTGAATGGGTTGAAATAATATATAAACAACTGATGAAAAAAACACAGGCCTTTTAAAATTCCACAGTAAGTTTTGGGTATAGAAAGAGTGTCTTGAAAAAATCTTATACTAATTCTTTCGAACTTTTACTTCCTTCAATTTTAAGAAAACCCTTTATATTTAAGAAAAAGCCGTTAACACGTCATGTTAAAATTAAATGTTGGAGATCCATATTTTTTTGCATAACCCCCGTAAAAAAAAAAAAAATTAAGATTTATCTTTCAATTATTTGAAAATTGAAAGCTTTATCTTCCAAATGCTGACTCCGTACAGATCCTTAACGGAGATCCTTCTCTGAAAATTTGAAGTTCATAACTTAAACCGTTTGGAAAAAAGATATAAGATAAGGCATCAACAATTTTGCAAAAATTGAGTTTTTCATTTTCATAAATTGAAGTGCCATATGGCAACCCTATATACTTTTTTGCTACATATATTTATAAACCTTATAAAAGCCGCTACTTATCTTTGACATTATCAAATTGAAAATATGTATATATCATTCATTTCAAATGGTATAAAATTTTGTAAATTCACGGACGAATGGGCAGAGTGAAGCCAAAAGGTACAAATCTTATATCATGGATATTACAAGATATCTCTATTAGGAAGTACCTCCTGCATCAGTATTGTCATCACATTATTATTGTTATCAGTTATCACAACATCACTTAAGTTGTATATTTAATAATCAATACCAATATCAGTACTTAAATCAATCAAAATAAACTTTTTTAAGAATCATATAGTAATAATTTTTTCATTTTAACATCACTATTTTCATTTTTCATTATCATCAAATTTATTAATATACCGTTATAATATACTGTTAAATGTTTTAGAATTATCGTTATGTCATCAAATCCAACAAAAAAAAAAAAAAAAAACAGAAAAATATGCTGATAATGCATAATTAGTAATAACTACTGTTAACATATAGGTATGTCAAATTTGTATATTTGTTAATTATTTAACGGTAAATGATTCCGTCATCTAAATCAAAGAAACATATGCACATAAATAATACTAAAACATTTACCAGTCAGTTATGATAATATACGTATTTATAACGGAATTTACCTCTTTTTATTATTATATTGACCTTGGGTGACCTTTAATGTATATAAACTTATATGTTACATATACCTATTAAAGTTATGGAATATTTTCTGTATGAATTGTCATTATGTGCTTTTATTCTGAGGAATTGAAAATGATTAAGTGAATTATGACGCACAAAAAAACAAAAGTGTTTATTTATTTCAACTCTTTTTTTTTTTTTTATTTGGGTACTTAATTAAATTTTTTTTTCATTTATTTTCTTTAATTCATTTGTTTGTTGTCTCTTTCACTCTTTTAGCTTATTTTTCAGTTTATGATTTAACAGTTCATTGAATATTTTTATCAGATATTATCAAAAAAAAAATTGAAATATATAGTTTCTATGGTTATAAGCTTTATGATGAATTTTTGAACATGAAATTAGAAGGGTATTATGAAAATGGTTTGATAAAAATTAAATTCGGACGAGAAATTTTACTTTGAGTACCTAGTTTTGATAATCGAATGTTTCTGAATATCTGAATTTTAAAAGCTTTAAATTGCCTGCATATCTATACTAACTATGTATGTTCTAATCAATTTATAGTTATTAGAATCTTAATAACTTACAGTCAACTAGTTTTTGTTTTGTTTTGTAATGGCTAAATGTTCAACTGTTAGGCTAATAAGCCTGTCTATAGCTGAGTCGAGCCGAAAGCCAAAAAATTTTTTCACTTTCTCTTGCATTTGAGAATCCAGGCTTTTCGAATGAAATGTCGGCACTCTAACCACTATGCCACCCAGCCGTAGGTATCTATTCAACTGTTAGACTAATATGCCTATCTGTAGCTGAGTCGAGTCGAAAACCAGAAAAGTTTTCCACTTTCACTTGCATTCAAACCTCGTCCTCGGAACTCTAACCACTATTTTACCCAGCTGTAGGTATCTATTTAGTTTGATAAATTTTCTGAGCTGGTTGTCGTGTACCTTTTGCTTAAAAAGAAGTTGTAATACCTATATTAAACTCTGATGTCTTATTATTTAAATTTTCTAGTAATTTTTCAAGATTTAACTATAACTTCTATTGGAATTCTTTGATTTTAAATATAAATTATATTTTATATGTTGCTTTTCTCAGATAATTACTTTTTAATTGTGTAATTGGTTAAAATCAAGGCTTGTATTAATCGAGGTAGTGTGAGTTTAAAGCCTGCACAGTTAAATAACGTAAATCAAATCGAATATAATAAGTATGTACTATGTATGTATATAAACAAAATAAATAATAATGCGATCTTTTAATTATTATTTAATATTCTTATTCTGAAACGGGACACAGAAGGGTAGGCTAGACTATCTTATTATAAGGCATATGGAAAGGTACTAGACTGGGACTGTAAATGAAATAAATGACTTTTTTATTTTATTACATTAAAAATCCTTAATCTAAATTTTATAAGATCATCCTATAATTGACAAAGATTTACAAATATTTTTCATTTACAAATATTTTTCCATTTAGCGTTTTTTCCCATATATAACACGGATTTTTATATTTTTTTTCGGGTTTGAGCAAAAGAGAACGAAAAAAAAAACTGAATAAGAGAATAAATAAAGTAAAATAAAGAGAAAGCCTTTTTTTTTGTATTTTTGGATACCAATACTGTTAATAACTGAAATAAAAAAAATTTTATCCGATTAAATAAAAATGGTGTTTTGAGCACATTATTACAGTTATTAACACAAATTCTGTGTTTATTTAATACTATTATGGCATAAAGGACATTTTTAAGTTTTTTGAGGTAATTTAGTATTAAGATGTATTTTGGAATTAAAATTTTAACTCACAAAATCAATGAAAACATCAATGAAAACAAGCTGTGAAATAAAGCCATGACCAAAACAAAACATTTGTATATGAGGTACAAAATTAGGAAGAACTAGGAAATGTCATCTCTCTTTCAATTTAATCTCCGACTTTTTGAGAATAACAACCTGGGGGATTTAGTGCTGAAGAAGTCGAAAGTGAAACTATAAAAAAGAAATAAAACCCTGGGGTTATTTTAATATGAAATAACTCCCTTGTGTCTTATATTTTATTTATTTCAGGATGAAAAACAACCTAGGCTTTATTTCGCAAGGCCTTTTTTAACGGTATTATATAATGCGTTAATTTGTACTAGTACGATGATTCTATGATGACAAACGTAGAACTACCACAAATCTTGTATTTTTGAAAATCATTAACATTTTTAACGAAACTCTTAATTAATTAGAAATTAATTTAGGTGTCTTTCGAATTTCATGAACAAATAAATGGGCAGTACTTTTATTTTCTTTAATTTTTTTTAAAGTCGAAATTTAAAAGATTTTGTGAAGATTAGGCTGCTTATAGAGTTTTTAAAGTAACTGTCGTATCAGAATTTTTCTCTTTGTATATTTTTAAAAATCTTACAATATTTTTAGTATTAGGAAAGGGTAAATATTTTTTGGATCAATGAATTTTCAATTGTTAACCAAAATTTATATCTTAATTTTCAATTTGTATGAGAATTCAATTAAAAGTATGTCTTTTAACAAAAAAATTTTAGTTTTCAAAATCTTCCTTCTCTCTTTGTCATCAAAAAAAAAAAAAAATGATTATATACTTTATATAAAATTTAATATATACTGTATATTCGACAATTATAATTGTTATATAATTGAAATTTAAGCCTGGGTGGCACAGTGGTTAAGGGCCAAACTTTCATGTGACAGGCTCGGGTTCGAATTCTAGGGAAAATGAAAAAACTTTTCTGGTTTTTGACTCGATTCAGCTACTATTCACCATTGGGTTCAAATTAATATGGCTTAATCAATAATTAATAATTATATATATTTAGTAAAAAATTCATTAATATAACAATATAAACAAATGAAAAATATAAACAAATAATTTAATTGAATAATATAACTCACAGATATAGAATACCATAATATAACTCTAATACAAAATACTACAATATAAAAAAAAATAAAATTTTATCTATTGAAAATCTAAGACGTTTCTACATATTATAAAGCCTAGTACTATCTCATGTTTAAATTGTATGTGGAATTCATTAAGAACAATTCTAATAACACGAATATAATATGACCCCCTGTTCCAACATGTACCTATTGTACAGGTAGGCTTATTAGTCTTACAGTTGAAGATTTAGCGCTTAAATATATATAACGTCATATTTGTTTCTATCCTATGGACCTATATAACGTCAGCGAATATTCTGAAAATATTTAAAGATTCTCAAGGATCTATACAACCAGTTTGAGTACAGGATCAAACTTAAATTTTAATATTCTTCAGCTCTTTAGATCATTCACAATCCAATTAAATTTTCAATTTCCATATGCAAATATTTTTCTCAAGATAAGTTTACGTAAGTACCTGTTACACACATATATATATAAATAATTCCAAAATTTGCAACAATTTTGAATTAAATAAAAATAAAAATTAAAGTTCTATATAATAATTTGCTTTAAAAATGTTTTTATTCAAAGAAAAATAAATTCAATATATAATTTCTCCAACCATTTTGTCTATTTTATTCAATTTCTTAAATAAACACCCAATTTTTTTTTATTTTGAATGATCTCTTAACCTATATGAGTTATTTCTAGTTTTTATATCCCCTCTCTATGTATTATTCATTTTTTTTATACCCTACACCTATAGAATAGGTAAAGGGGTATATTAACTTTGGTATGGTGTTTGTAACCACCTAAAGGAAGCGAGCTAGATATGGAAAAGTATATATATTTGTGATCAGCGTAACCGCCTTAGTCGATATAGCCATGTCCGTCCGTCCGTCCGTCCGTCCGTCCGTCCGTCCGTCCGTCCGTCCGTAGGCACGATAACTCAAAAAATAATGGAGCTATTTTGATGAAATTTTAACTGTAGGTTACTAGGACTGAAAGTACGGCGGGGATTGCATATGGGCGAAATCGGCCCATGGGTTCGGATTCTGGACCTTTTAATCGAATTTAGGCCAAACGAGCATAATTCCGAAACCTATGAAGATAGAACCTCCAAATTTAGTATCAGGATGTCCCTTCCTATTTCCTAAGTGTCTTGTGAATTTGGGTCCCATTGGAGTAGTGGGTCGGGGACCAGCCACACATTTCCGAAGACCTTAAAGCATATCTTTAAAATTAAGAAAGATAACAACTTGAAAAAAGGTAGAACCTTCCAATTTGCCACAAGGGTGTTCTTTACTATCTCTTGCGTGCTCCCCTAATTTGGGATCAATTGGAGTGGTGGTTCTGTACCCCTCTCTGACCTACCAAGTTTTAAAGGCTTATAATCGAAATGCCTAAAAATAGTTACTTAAAATTAGGATAGACCGTTCAAATTGTGTACAAGGGTTAACTAGTACTATAAGTACAGCGCGGACTATATAAGGGCGAAATCAGCCCAACGGTTCGGATTCCGGACCTTTTAATCGGTGTCAGGGCTAACGAACATATATAAAAAAAGTCACGATAACTCAACAACTAATGAGGCTATCTTCATGAAATTTGTGCTGTAGGTTATTGGTAATGAAACTACGGCGGTGATCACGTACGGTGAGGATTGGACAATGGGTTCGGAACATAGAACTTTATGATCGAATTTAGGCCAAACGAGCATGATTCCGAAACCAATGAAGATAGAACCTCCAAATTTGGTATCAGGGTGTCCCTTCCTATTTCGTAAGTGTCTTTGAAATTTGGGTCCCATTGGAGTAGTGGGTCGGGGACCAGCCACTCAGTTCCGAGGACCTTAAAGCATATTTCCGAAATTAATAAAGATAGTAATTTGAAACAAGTGTAGAAGTTGCAAGTTTCGCATATGGGTGTTATTTACTATTTCCTGCTCGTCCCCATAATTTGGGATCAATTGAGGTGGTGGTTCAGTACTTCTCTTAAACCCCTTCAAGTTTTAAAAGCTTATCATCGAAATTAATAAAAATAAAAATTATAACTTAAAATTAAGATAGAACCTCCAATTGTGTTGGATTAACTAGTATTGAAAGTACGTCGGGGACTACATATGGGTGAAATCGGAACACGGGTTCGGGTTCTGGAACTTTTGATCGTTTGTGTAAATAAAAATTTAATAGTGAGGTAAGTAATAATTTCCAAATAAAAAAATATATAATAGTATATAATATAATAATTCATATTATTACTAATTCGGTAATTATATAAATTCTTTTTTATGTTATTTTATGATATGTATATATATAATATATTTTATATTTATCAAAATAAAAATAATAAAATAGATTTTCAATTTAATAAAAAAAAATTTATTATTTTATAAAACTTTGCGAATGTACCTACCTAAATATTATACACCTCTATGCATTTATTAACTTATAATTATATATTTTGTATGTATTTAATTAA
>OY720445.1:28522592-28809855 GCA_963082915.1 Dolichopus griseipennis
AGAATGCTTTTAGGCGAAATTAAATTCTAAAAACAAAACAAATGATGAAAAAAACCAAGGGTTTTTAAAAAAGCACATTTCCAAAACTACACAATTTTGGGTAATACATATATATAAAAAAATTTATATTTATTAAGAACAATAATGAAATCTAATATTAGAATCTAAGCCCAATTAAATTATTAAAACCTGTTGGCATGTGTCGAAATATAATGTTGGAACTTCAATAAAAAACGGGTGCAGGGTCACAACTCCCAGGATTATAACTCATTTAGTGTGACATAAATCCCCAAGCAACTTAAACTCATAGCAATGAGCCTTAATTCTCTAGGCGACTTATGACCCTTAGAGTTTTAACTCAAAAAAGTGGGTCATAACTCCCTTATACAGTTCTCAACTATGGGGTTATTAATAATATTCCAAAAGAAACTTATGACCCACTTGTCAAGGGTGTTATGTCTCACGTAAATATTTTAAAGTTAGTCAAAGATCACTTAAACACTTATGTCAAACTAAATGAGTCATATGCCCCTAAAGGACTTATGACACTACACCGATTATGATTTATTTACGTTCACCTTAAGAAATCGCCTAAGTTTACTAATTTTTAAAAGTTTGTTAATGCTTCTTAAGCTCTTAATAACTCTTGAATAGGTAAGGTTCCGAATTTTTTTCTGGACAAATTTATGTTGATTCTTAAAGATCTAACACCTAATTTTCGTATTACAGAAATTAAATTGTGACCTCCCCCCAAAATTTAGATCTTTTCTTAGAATTTTTTTATATAAGCAAAAATGATTACAAATTGTGAGACACTTTCTTCAATTTTAAGAAAGCCCTTTAAAAATAACAAAAATATTTAACTTAAACTAAAACGGGCTTTCACTTTTGTATATTATTTAAAAAAAAATTCGGACAGGTATTCAACAGATGCTTTAGAGTAGCAAAATATCAATTTTAGACTTATTACAGCTCTTTAAGAGTAAGCACCAGCTCTTTAAGAATAAGCTTCAAGTGTCACAAAGAAATTTTCTTAAATAACTCATAATAATTTCTCATTTTTAACTTGTCCCAAAATTCTATATAAATTTGTACCATAGAAGATGTAAGAGTTCTAAAATTTTGAATAAATTGAGTCTCGCAATTCGGTAAATTAAAATAACGTATGGCAACCCTTTATATATATATATTTGACATTTATACAAAAAGAACTTTCTTTTACCGTTTGTGGATTGAAAATATAAATTATGGAACTCTTGCTGTAACAGTTTAAATATAGGGCTTTTCTTGACTTTCGATGGTTGGTAACTCCGTATCGGGTGGGGTTAGTTAAAAATTATTTTCTTTTGTTCAACTGGTGTTAAAATTTTTGTAAACAAACGGACGAACGAACAAAGTCAAACTATATAAAAAAATATTTTTAACAAAGTATTTTAAAAATGTGCTAAAAAGCAACTGAAGAAAAAAAAGGATATTCGTACTTGAACAATTGTACTGTAATAACTAACTAACAGTAAAAGTAACTAACCAACATAATTTTTTTTTTTTTTTTTACTTTATGCATGAATATATACAGTTAAATTTGTGACTGATAACATATATACATACCGTTATTACAAAATTGAAAAAAAAAAATAAAAATTAAAAGAATGTGAAACGAACTGAAATAAAGAGTATATAAAGGCGTAGATCCAATACTGAATGATTGAAACAAACTGGATGATAATAAAAAAAAGATTGAAAGAACTGAAAATTGAAAAAAAAAAAATAATAAGTGTATTTTTCATATCAAAAGCTTTTAAGCTTATTAACCAGTTAGCCTATGAAACACTTACTTATATACAATTACTTATATACACTTACTTATATACACTTACTATACACATAGTTATAATGGTGCAGGGTTAGAACTCATAATGTCATGAGTCCCTTAGGATGATAAGTCACTTAGGGGGACATAAGTCCTTAACGGACTTATGACTCATAGCAGTGAGCTATAACTCCCTAAGGGACTTATGAATCTGGGAGTTTTGACTCAGCGTGGTGGGTCATAACTGCCTTATACAGCTCTCAGTTTAAAAATTATTGGTAATATTAAAAAAATATTAATTTTAATTATGTAATACCAGTGACGGGTACATATTTTGGGGTTGGATTCGAAATCAGAGTATGTATTACCTTTTCCAAAATTAAAAAAAACAAAAATAAGTTTACATTGAAACAACATTTTGAAAGGCTGTTTGGAAAAAAGCGTAATCCTGATTGTGTAACCAAAGTCTCGTATACATGAATTCGTAAATACTCTGGAAAAAGGGTAAACTTTGTTTTTTAAACTAAATATGCTTCCTAATATAGTATCTCTCATAGATAAATATATAAATACATATATCAGTGAGGGGTATTTTACTTATATATATTTTTATATTATCATGCTTTAAATTATAAAGATCAGAAAAGACTTTCAGAAATTATTTCGAAAAATTTTGACTTTAATATATTACGCTCAATCACACAATTTAAGTTATATGATTTTATAACTCAAAATTTAATAAAGAGAGTTATAACTCACTTAATGGGTCATAACTCCCTAAAGGGACTTATGACCTTGGGAGTTCTGACCCTGCACCAGCTATAATAATAGTATTCAATCAATGTACACAGTTTAATGTACAGTGTCAAAACAATTTTTATTTTGAATTTTTCTATTGAATATCGCTCTATTGATTTTATTAGACAGATATTTTGATTTTTCTACTCACTTTTTTTGAATTAACCATAGAATTAAAAAAAAACGAAACCAGTCCATCGTCCATATCTACCATCCTTTCAAAAGTAATCATTTCAATACAAAATTGTGAATATTAAAAATGATCAGAAGAAAAAGAAGAGGAGAAAAAAACATTAGCAACCATTAGAAAGATTAAAGATTCTGTTTTTTTTATTCTGTTGTCTTGCAAAAAATTCAAATAAAAACTGGGTAATGGTGTATTGATAAAAGTAGAATGTAAGGCTCTGTTCTAATATACGTTAACGAATAATATCGATTTTGTTCCACAACAGTGATTTTTATCATTGGTTAATTTAGATTATGGTGGTTTGATATTTAGACAAATGGTAAGACTATTTGATAAAGATTGAGGTTTTTAAGTAAAAAAATTGTTATTAGGCATTTAATATTTAAAAGGAAAGTGGTTATATTGATCTAAAAGCAGTTAAATAGATTTGAATATTTTTTAAAGTCTAAAGATTTTAAAGCCGGTTTATTAAATTATTATAATGTATGTGGCTTGATTATTTTTTAAATGGGTCCAAAAATTAGTGGTCCAGAGATTTGAAAAGAGTTGTAAATATAAAATGGAAGTGAGAATTAAGTAATGTGAAGCAAGGTATAAAAGACTAACTATTTCGGATAAACAATATAATTTCAAACATAGAATAGGAATCATCGAGTACAAAATTAAAAAACTTAAAACGTTCTAGACTAGAAAAGTTCCCCAAAAAGGGAGCGTATAAGATGCCTGTACTTCTTTGGCCCGTACTATCGTTTGCCTGTATTTTTGATCATTTGTTATTTTAGGAACATGAGGAAATAAAATACAGGTAAATGAAATACATTAAAAAAAAATAAAGTTACCCTCCAAATTCAGTAACCCTTGCGATAGTTACCTTCCAAATACCTAATGGTGCCATATAGGTATTTGGAGGGTATAATAACTTAAAATTATTAAATTAAGGTCTAAATGATAATACATGCAAATAATTATACAATAAATTCAATTGAAATGTGAAAAGAGTGGAGATAGAGGTTTATTTTAACTGTGCCCAGGAAAATGAAATCTCAATTTTTCCCTTTTATATTTCAGAACAGAATAGAATACTGCTTTTTTTTTAACTTAGTTCTCCTAATCTCTGACTGCAGTACTGATTGAAAGTGTTGCAATAAAATGGGACTAGGTTCACCTAAAACTAATTCCGTGAGATAACTTCTTTTTACATCAGTATCACAAAAGGAATATGAAAATTTATAAAATAACTCAAATAAAATAACTTCAAAGCCTAAGCAGCGGACTTAAACTGTTTGTAAACAAAATTATGTATAATGCTTTCCTGAACAAAAGCTTATCAAAAAAACTTATTAGAAAAAAAATTGGGTTTATCCCCTTCTTAATGCAACTTCTTTAATTTCCATTAATAACCTAATACTTACAGTAAAGCAATTTTAATTACCTACATAATTAATTATTTTAATAAATTCAATTACTAAAGCTAAACTGTATATTATGTTTATACTTTATTGACTGCATTACCTCCTTTCTAATTATTTTTTTTATCAAAGACATCAATCACTTAAATTTTTAGCACTAAATATCAAATATAATTAACTTTATTTGTATACTTTTATTACCTTGTAAATTTCTTATCCTCCTAAAAATATGCAATTTTTTAATATGTTAAAAATAAAACAACCTTCCCTCTATTGAATTAAAAATTTATTAATTATGTTGTTAAAATTGTAATGCACAATTTGATATTAAAAATGGGTGAAACATTTTTGAATTGTCACATTTTAAATCACTTGATTTTAATTAAGTCATAAAGTTTTTAAATAAATAATAAAAATAAAAAAACAGAAAAATAAAACAAAATTGAAATAGAAGCACCTATAGGTAAGATGAAAAATATTTTCAAGTGAACACTGTAGTTCACAGGTTCATTTAAATTCATTATATAGTAAAAGTACTTTATGCGGTTGATTATTTTCATTTATATATAATAAGGAGTTAATATACTTAAAACTATATAATATTATTTTTAAATTGGATAAACTTTAACGTACAACAGCATCCTACATTTTGTACTAATAAAGTTTTCATTATTTCTCAGTTAGAAGTAGGTAACTATATATGTATATAATATAAAAACTTTCTCTGCACTCATAAATTTAGTCGTGTATGATAATGAGCAGAAAATTATATAATTTTCAAATATTATTATATTTATATTTTATATATATATGTATTTTATACATATAAATTTATAAGTTTATATTTTGAATAAGGAAAAATTTTTGTATCTAAAATATTTTATCTAATAAATTTATATGAAGGTACAAGGTAGGTTCTACGTACAATTAAGTACTAAGATTTTCACCTTGATAACTTAGTCATGTGCAAATATTAAAAATAAACCTACTAGCTAAAAAATTTTTATATTCTTCTATTCTTTCGAAAAGTAGTTTTTATATTAACATATTAGATATTAGTATAAATATACCACTGTTGCATAATTATTTAAGAGAATATAATGTTAGACATAATATTTTCCCAACTATGTGTTTTATAGTTTGGAGAAATATTAAGGTACAGTAAAATAAGAATAAATTTAAGTGCTCCTACATAATAATAATAATTATACTTTAACTTAAAATTTCAAAAAAAAAATACCATTGGTACTTAGGTTAACACATGGAATTCAATAAATTTTAAAATTATTGAAAAAAGTTATAATAACCATGAGACTATGTTAAATTTTTATAGTGATAGTGTCTTATTTATAAAATATTAATTATTTTTTCATCACATATAAGCCTTTTAATCTTGAGACGAAAGGTAGACTTTGTTGTATTAATATTTAATACTCTTTGTATTAGGTACTATAAAATATATGATCAGGAGTGTCCTTCAAAAACCGAAAACATGTGGCCATATATAAGGAATTTTGTTAATATGTAAAAAATTTAGAAAATTGAATTAGAATCAGTTTTTGGGACTAACACTATAGTCCATATTACCATATTATTTCTTAAAAGAAATCTGAATTTTAATTCAGGCTTTAATTACTTCTGCACTATCTTCGACAAATGGTCTTTTCTCTTAAATTAAAGAGAGTCAAAGCTCTGAAAAGACATATTAAAATTTTTGGCGGCAAGTTATTTAAAAAGTTGCAGGATCTACATATCTGAAACATTGCTTGAAAAAGCCTTATAAAGAACTCTTTCCGAAGACTTGTATAATGTTATACAATATCAAACAAATCGAGTAAAGAATACCTAAGGAGAGAAAAATTTAAAAAAGATTCTGGTAAAGACATTTTCAACTAGTGACGTCACACGTTTTTTTTATATTCATAAAATTCAAAATTTTTTTAATTTTTCTGTTAAGCACGCTGTACCCACTTTGTTGCATATCATAGAAAATTATATGCGTCCTCGGAAACTGTTGTTTTTAAGGCTTTTGTTAATTCGTGTCAAGAGTCAATAGCTATCCAAATGAAGGTAGAATGACTTTTTAATTAAGTTGTCACATTAATTTTTTGTATAGGGCTTTTTGAAGCCCTTAACTTCCCCGGCGATAACTTGGATCCATAAAACGCTTCATCACGTGACCTATCCTATCTATCGAAAAATTTAAAATAAGATCAGTTACAGTAAAGTATATGATCAGCTCAGATTCAAGCCGAGCAATGTCCATATAAGACATTTTTTTCAGTATTCAAGAAAGTGTGAGATGCCTCTTAATATTAACAAGATCCCATAAAGAAAAGTAAAACTATTTTTAGTAAAGCAACCCCACTTTAAGCTTTTAAATCCCAAAATGATAAAAAAATATTGAATTTCTAATTTCCTGCAAAAATCTATCGTAAAGTCAATTTGCCAGAATATGGACATTCCACGTTTTAAATCGGAGCTTTTAAAGAAAATTATAAAAACTTTTCAATGTTCCATAGTATTTCTTTAATTTTAAAATGTAAAAAAAAAACAAAATTTACTTAAAATTCTTTACCTAGTTTGTTTATTAACCCACAAATAAGAGAAAAATCTTTTCTTAATAAAAAAACCTTATTTTCATTTTTTTGTCTTTTAATTTACTCCATCTTTGCCATTTTAATTTTAACAACCACTCTTTAATTACAAAAAAAAAAAAACAAAAAATTCCAAAAATAACTTTAAAAAGTAGAAAAATAAACAACACAACCCTTCTGTTAAATTTACATTATTAATGCAAAACCACCACCTTGTAAAAAAAATACGAAAAACTAACAACAAAACTTTTCCAAGTAGAGCATTTTTTTTCTTTTTTAAATGCAACTTAACAAAAAATAACTGCAGCAATTTTTTTTACTTACTTATCTACTTTTCTAACAATAACAGTAAACTTTTTTTACAACTAACAACTAAAGCGAAAAAAAAAACAAGAAGAAATGCACAAGTAAAAAACAAAACAAAAAAAAAACCATCTAAAGTGCGTAAACGTGGCAAAAATACAATAAACTTCCCAAAATATAACAGTAAAAATAACAAAATTATTTAAAAAAAAAAAAATAATAATAAATTTAAGGACTCAGGTGCAAAAGTTTATACTTATAAAAAAAAAAAATTTATCCAACAACTTTCATCAGAGTTTTGATTTTCCGATGGCAACACTAAAACAATTTTTTTTTTTTTTTTTACAACAATGGTGACTGCAAAGTGCAAATATAAACAAAAACAAACACAAGATAAGGAAGTTACAACAGTTTTTGTGTCATATTGTCAAAATAAAAAAAAAAAAAATGAAAACAAGAAAAATATGACAGTTATTTGAACTTTCAAAAAATGTGGATTTTCTATTAGAAAACAACAGTGATGAAATTCAGATCATTTTATAATTGGTTTCGAAAAAGCATACACAAAAGTTTAGGTAGGTCATTTTAGGTTGTCATGGTGATTAATTTATTTGCTTTATTATTTATTCTTTATTATTTATTTTGCTTAATCTGAAGTCATTTTCAAGTTAATTTGACATTTAAATAATTTGCTGTATAATTATTAAGAATCAAATATTAATCAGCAAAAGCTGAATGTATTCAATCTGATTGTACCAATGATAAAATATTGAAAAAAATTTACTTCATATTTTATGAGTACTCATAAACTCATATATTCTATCAGTACTCATGTTTTGCGTTGTTTAAGTACTGAAACTTTTTAAATGAGTAATTATTTATTATTTAAAGTCTCAGTACTTAAACATAAAGATTAAAAGTTAAGTAATTAAAAACTGACTCAAAATAGAAAAACAATAACTGACAGTTAGAATTGATCAATTTAATTTTGTATGGAACTGTGTAATTGTAACTTTCAAACTAATTTAAAATGTACCTTATGGCCTGTCAGTATATCAATCTATCAATATAATCGTATATTTATGTAATTAATTTTATCATACCTAATTAGTTCTAAACTTAAGATTGTTGTTCAGAAATGTGCATTTATTAAAAAAATATTCACTCAATTCTAATTATTTTGATCAAATTTTGATTTTACAGATATTTTATAAAATATAAATGTGTTCAAAATGTTCAAAAAGGTAGTTGTTTGTTTTTCTTATATTAAAACTAGAGCAGAAGTATTCAAACTTCTAAGGCAACATTATCCGAATCCCTAACCACATCTTATAAGATAATTAATAAAAGAAAGAAAAGAAATTATGGTACGAAATAAATTCAAATAAAATTATTAAAATTAAAAATTTAAGTAATTTGGAAAAAAAAATGTAAAATAGGAGAGATTTTAAAGTTGGCTTCCAACTCTGAGTTATACGGTTGTTTCAGAATATTTATAAATATTATAATAAATAAATCTGTTTTTGAAACGAAATATAAATTTCCTTCTAGAGTCCCGCATATTCAAGTAATGTTCATAATTCGGAAATAGGGGCAAACCAATTCTGCAATCATCTCTAATAACTAAGTTAAATAAAATTTAATACCTTCTATTGAAATTGAACTTATTTAATTTTTTTATTTTAATATTTTTATTGAACTTATTTCGTTATAATAATTGAAAAATTTTTTATCGAATTTATTTAATTTTATCCAATCGGTGGCGTAGTTGTTAGGACGTCGGCCTTTCAATTGAAGATTCCTGGGTTCAAACCCTGGTAGGATCATATCTAATTTAAAAAATATTATTTATTTCACAATAGATTTATATCATAATATTATAATTAAATACCTGCCGCAACTAAAAAGGAAGGGCTGAATCATTCGTTTATCACATAGTATGTGGGAGGAGTTTATAAATAAATAAAATAAATATATTGTCTTAGGATAATATGCCGCATATTCTGGTGGAACACAATATCAAACGAAGGCCTCTGAATACTAATAGGCGAAGAACACATTGCCAAACAAATCAAACTTAAGAAATGGAGGTGGGTAGACCACACGCTTAGAAAGCCTAGTAAAAGCATAACACGTATGGCATTAGAGTGGAACTCTCGAGGGACTAGAAGACGCGGCCATCCTAACATTACATGGCGCAGGACAATTTATCAAGAAATGGCTAAATGCAACATTTCCTGGGATGACATTAAAATATCAGCGCGTGGATTGATTTGTCAAGTGGAAGTCCCATGCTCCCAAGAGGTGTAAGGAAAAAAAATGTATAGCAGTCCTTTTCTCAGCGTCTCTCATAAATCCAGATTTATTAAACCTTTTACACAGCGAATTTATGCGGAAACGATTATAAAAGATAGCCAAAGTCTACTCACTTACTTGTTTAATTACACCTATTACTTACTTTTAAATAAAGGATATCCTTCAAATTAATGCCTACTTTGGGTTTGAAAATTTAATATTTTTTTTTGTATATTGGGATTTGGAACCCAAAATCCGTGTAAACTTTATATGGGACCCATGCAAGCTTTACAACTGTAAATTCTTATAACAAAAATCGTATATTTTTCTGAGAAAAAACTTAAGAAATTTTAATATAAAAGTACAAAAAAAAATAAGTTTGACTAAAAAAAACTTAAGTATTTTTTGAGAAATTCTCGAAAAATAAAACTTCAAAAAAACAAAAAAAAAAAAAATTATTAAAATTTATTATTATCCTGTCAGGATAATAATATTATTCTAATCCTGTTTGTTATTCAAGTAAATTGCATTTTCTTCTAAAGTAAAAACTATTATTTGTTTCTCTTATATTTTCTCCTTTTTTTTTTAGTCTCTCTCCCCTTGTTTTCTCTTCTCCTCTCCTGTTCACTTTTTTTTACTCCTAAATAATATGGAGTCTCTACTTTACATGCAATAAAAAAAAATATAATTTTTGCAATGAGTTTTTAAGTAGTTTTTTCTCAGAATATGCGATATTTTTCTTAAAAAAAAAACAAAACAAAAAAAATAAAACGAGAGAGAAATATTATGAGAATTTATGAGCTTAAAAAAATTGTTTTTTTTTCATACTCAAAAAAATGAGCAAAAAAAATAAATAAAAAAATTTAAAATGAAATAACAATTGCATATTTACAAATTATTACTATTATTAAAAAATAAAATGCACCCCCAACAAAAATTTTTTTATTAAAGTAAACAAAAATTAAAAAATAAAATAACTTTAATATTTTAAAAATTTTTTTATTTTGTTTTTAATTATTATTATACAAAAGTTCAAAGGCTTTGCTTTAAAATGAAATTATTTAAGAGTTTTTATTGCATTTTCGAAATTTTAAATTTACTATGAGTATGGAGTTTAATCTGTTAAGATTTATTTTACAGATTTAAAGTTGCAATATAACAGATTTAAATCTTATCGGTGATTTGAGCAAAAGTTAGAGTCAAATTATCAAGGAGTTTATGAAATGGGATTTAAGAAACTGATGTTTGATATAGAATACTTGAAAAGGCTTGATTCAATAGTCCTTGAAAAGGCTGGATCCAATAATCCTTGAAAAGGCTAGATCCAATGATCCTATTAGCTAATAATATGAAACTTGTATAGCACTTCTCTATAAATTTATATATAAACTTTCAATGGGAGGCGGAATACCTTTACATAATTAAGAAAAATTATAAGCAAATATTATAGAAATCCGCCATTATATAAACAACTACTTTTTTACAACATATAAATAATTGCAATTATTTTAATATTATATATTTTAAAAATTTGATTGAAAATTTTTTTAATTAAATTATTTGTTTGTGTTTTTAAAATTGTCCACTAGGATAAATTCTAATCAAAACCTAGAGAGAATATTATTGATTACAGCGATAACACTAATTCAATATTGTAACTACTGAGTTAATGTAATTTCGTTTTTTTGTATGTAATCTTATTAAGTAAAGTAATTTAAATTATAGTTAACGAGGAAGAGTGTAGTAGAGTAGACTCTGTCAACTCTGGGATACCCGTATGACCGAAACATATAAATTATATCATCTGGTTAATTACTTTTGGCAAAAAATTCGATTTATTTTATTACATTAAATCGATTTATTTTCCGATTCTGATCCGATCCATACACTTAAGTCTATATCTACCCCCCTCCTTCTCTGCGTCACAAACGTAATGGAAAATTTATTATACTCTTTGTATGAAAATTTGTGTATAGAGGTTTTTGGGTACGGAAAGAAATCGTGGCCCAAAAATTTTGCTCTAACGGACCGCCAAGTTGGGGCTGTTGTGCAATTATTTAAATTTCTTTGTTCTAAAATGAAAACGGTTTGACCGATTGACTTCAAATTTTGTATACGTGATGGTCTTTGAGAATTGAGTAGACACTATTAACATTTTTGGAATTTGTTAACCCATGTCGGGCCGACGGTTGGTTAAAAAAAATTTTGGGTCCAAATTTTGTCCGATTTTACGAAATTCTGCTTTGGCTTAAAAGAAAGCAACAAAAAAAATTTTGTTGAGTTCCATTAACCCATTGCGGCTCAACAGCTTTTTATAGGTTTTTTCAATACTTTACTCTAAATTCGAAACTGTTTGACCAATTGACTTTAAATTTTGTATACGTGATGCTCCTTGAGAATTAAGTTGACACTATTAAAATTTTTGGAATTTGTTAACCCATGTCGGGCCGACGGGTGGTCAAAAAAAATTTTGGTCCAAATTTTGTCCAATTTTACGAAATTCTGCTTTGGCTTAAAAGAAAGCCCCAAAAAAAATTTTGGTAAGTTCCATTAACTCATTGCGGCCAAACAGCTTTTTATAGGTTTTTTCAATACTTTACTCTAAATTCGAAACTGTTTGACCAATTGACTTCAAATTTTGTATACGTGATGCTCCTTGAGAATTAAGTTGACACTATTAAAATTTTTGGAATTTGTTAACCCATGTCGGGCCGACGGTTGGTCAAAAAAAATTTTGGGTCCAAATTTTGTCCGATTTTACGAAATTCTGCTTTGGCTTTCAAGAAAGCCCCAAAATAAATTTTGTTAAGTTCCATTAACCCATTGCGGCTCAACAGCTTTTAATAAAGTTTTTGGTTATTTTACTCTAAATTAGAAACTGTTTGACCGGTTGACCTCATATTTTATATGTGTGAAGCAACTTGAAAATGGAGTTAAGCCTGTTAACAGTCGGTCCTACGATTAGTCAAAAAAATTTTTTTGAAGTAAATTACGTCAAATTTTGGAAAGTAGTTTGTATTGCTTTGAATTACAGAAAGTTTTAAAAATTACTAGAATAATCCTAGAAAAATCTTTTTAAAAAGATTGCTTTCATACATTTTAAAATTTACATGTGTAAACCGTGTGTAATTTTTGTGTTAACTTTTTGCAGTATTATTCAACCATTAAGAGGCGCAGCAACGCGCACCGGGTATTAGATAGTATTTTATATTTGTTTACATTGTAATATAGAGGTATTTTTTATTAAAGATATGTAATTATTAATCATTGATTGAGCTATTTATTTGAGCCCAATGCCGAATGTTAGCTGAGTCGAGTCGAAAACCAGATAAGTTTTTTCACTTTCACTTGGATTCGAAAACGAGCCTTAATTATTTTTTGATACTTAAGTATTTCCAAGTAAATAAATACTAAGAAATATTAAGTATCAAGAATTTAATTATTTTCCAAGTATTAAAATATTTTGCAAATATTTTCATTCATAAATTCCAATACTACTATGGAATTGAAAATCATACAAATTTTTAATTCAAACCCATTTAATATAGAATTTTTAATTAACCTTATTATATATTCTTATTAGTTATATTGTATTGGTCTTTATTAATTTATGAATGGAAAATATTATTATATATTTATATAAAATATTTTTTTTAATTTATTCATTTATTTAAATATATTGCCTACCACATACAATGTGACAAGTAAATGAATCACCCTTCCCCGTTAAGATGTGGCAGGTATTTTTATTTAATGAAAAACCGACGTCCTAACCACTACACGATCGGTCAGATGGAATATTTATATATTATAATTAAATTTATTCAAACATGTGGATAAAATTTTTCAATTTGTCTATATTTGATTTTTTTTCAAATACAAATAGTCCTAAATTTTCCAATTAAAATGGGTTTTTATTAATCTGCCTTGTTACTTAGAATCCTGTAGTCGATTCAACATATTTAATATAAGAATAACTAAATACAGTATGGAAAATTAAAAATGTTGGACTTTTGAGCTAGGTAGCCCTAAAAAATAGTCTCCAATAATTGAGGTACCATTTTTTTTTAATTTAACTTATAATATTTTTCCTATATCTGATCAATAATGCAGAAATTAAAGTGGTGTCTTTTCAATCGAAAAGTCTGGGGTTTAAATCCTGATCATATTATATTTAATCATAATTATATCAATATATAATTATGATTAAATATAAAATATCATAATTTATATCAATAATCGTTTATATCGTTGTGGCACAGTGGTTAAGTGCCGACCTTTCATACAGAAGGGCCCGGGTTCGAATTCTAGTGAAAGTGAAAAAAACTTTTCTGGTTTTCGACTCGACTCAGCTACCATTCGCCATTGGGTTCAAATTAATGGCATAATCAATAATTAATAATTATAAATCTTTAATAAAAAAATACTTTAATATAAAAATATAAACAAATGCAAAATATAAACAAATAATTTAATTAAATAATATAACTCGCAGATATAGAATACCATATAAGTTAAATATAAAATATTACAATATAAACAAAAAATAGAATTGTAAATATTGAAAATCTAAGACGTTTCTACATGTTATAAGGCCTAGTACTATCTCATGTTTAAATTGTATGTGGAATTCAATAAGACCAATTCTAATAACACGAATATAATATGACCCCCTGTTCCAACATGTACCTATTGTATAGACAGGCTTATTAGCATAACAGTTGAACAGTTAGCGCTTAAAAAAAAAAAAAAAAAAATATAAAATAAGCTAAACTGCCACACTTGAAAGAAAGGCAGATTCACTCACTTATCACATTGAATGTGGTAGGGTACTGTATTGTTATTAATTATTCTTCGATAAAGTTCTCGTAGACTGTTAATTTAGAACTTTAAACTTATAGTTAATATTTAATTTTAGACAAATTTAAATATTAAAATTTCAAATAATAACGGTATTTAAAAAAAAAATTTTAATTAAAATTTTTATCAAAAAAATCTGTTTAAAAAATACAACAATTTTCTATAAAATAAAAAAAGTTTAATGCAAGATCAAAAATCTAATTTTGAGCCAAATTTCCTTCAATTAATTTTTTAAGTAAGAGCACCTTCATGCAAAAATAATGTAACAACAGGGTGTTCCGAAAATTTAAAAAAAATTAGCTTTCAAAAATTTTTAATGCAGGTACGGTTTTTGATTTTTTTAATTAGGTTTAAACTTGTCAAAAAAATCTGTTTAAAAAATGTATCTATTAACAAAAGAACCCTTTTGTATATTAAGGAGGTGAGGTTATAAAAAACTGTAGATACAAAATATTTAAAATAATTAATAAAAAATTAAAAATTACAATTATCATAATAATAATTATTAACACTTTGTATATATCAAATGTTAATTACAACTTGTTTAAACTTTTAAGTATATCAAAATACAACCAGTTTCATTTAATTTTTTTTTATTTATTTAAAATAGAAAAAGCTTTTTTTTATTTAAATAGGTACACTATATCAAGTGAAACTTCGGTTTAATGGCATTGCTTGTTTTTTATGCTTTTTAATTAAATTCGAAATAAAGTTTTTATAACATTTATAGCTATAATAGAACTTAACACATATTAAAATACCATTTTTAAATTTTTGTATTCTAAACCTTAGTACTCAGTAAAAGAGAAATGCTTAGGGAATCTTCATCCCATATTTATTTATTTATTTATTTATTCAGTGCGGTTCCCTACCACATACAATGTGATAGGTGAGTGATTTAACCTTTTCTTTTCAAATGTGGCAGTTAAATTTACTTTATATTATGATATAAATTATTACGATATAAATTATAAATTCTATGTTTTATTAGATATGATACGACCAGTGTTTGATCCTGATACCCTTCGATAGACAAACGACTGAACAAATGCGCCTCTGATCGGATTTTTATCCCATATTAAATTTATACATACATTTAAAAATGTCAAAATTTTGCAAGAGAAACTTTGCCCTAACCGGTATTCGGCAGAGACAAATGTTCCATTTTTTTTTTTTAATTTAATTATCTTTCAACAGATGTCGCTTAAAAAAATTTCTTCAGCATTCAATAGTCGGATTAATTAAATGTACGAGAAATATTGACATTAGCTAGAAATTTAATGAAAACATAAGGAAAAGATTTTAAAAAAAAGTAGAGTAATATCAATATAAATATTGAATACAAATAATTATAATTAAAAGTTATTAAAAAAAGTATAAAAACAAGTGATGAAAAAGCCAAGGGTTTTTAAAAAAGCAGTTTTTCAAAATTATATTGTGTTTCATCCTGAGTAATTTATCGAAATATAATGTTAGAGTTTCAATGTTAACGTTGTTTAATTGAGGAAATATATACACTGGTGACTAAGTTACTGCTTACTTATAAAATTTTTATTTTTAAGTCCCAATAGCCCCTAAGGGGGGAAAGGTTGCCAAATTTATCAAGGATCTCACCTCACTTCAAATTGAATTTAGCATAATGATAAATTTTAGTACCGTATGGCAACCCTACACATAAATTTAAAAAGCTAATAACACCAGCTGTCTTTTACCTTTTTTCAGATTGAAAATATACTGAACAGAACTGTTGCTAATAAAAATTTAAAAGTAAGGTTTTTCCAACTTTGGGGGACTTTTTCCTATAGCTTCTCCCGTTACGGAGTTCTTCTATCTAATTATTTTTTTTGTGATACCTATTCGTGGTCAAAATTTTTTATTTCTATTTCAAACGATGTAAAACTTTTTGTTAACATACGGACAGACGGACAGACGGGCAGAGTGAAACTATGTAGGCACATTTTTACAAAATTCTTTTGAAAATGTCCTAAAAATTAGTATTTATATTTGTTTTGTTCATTTTTTATTTATTAAATGTTGTGACAATACTGACAAATTGTTGAGCTACCAAATATTTTTCTGTAATCTAAAAATTTCTGTAGAATTTCTTCTTCTTCTTCTATAGTTTTACAGTCCTTGATGAACCTAAGCTTCCGCTATAATTCTCTTCCATACATCCCGATCTTGTGCAACTCTCTTCCAATTTCTTATTCCTAAAATCCTTAAGTCATCTTCAACAGCGTCTTATACCTCTAGCACCCTGCATTTGGTGGAGAAACACTCTTTTTGTTGTTCTGTTATCCGGCATTTTTATAACATGTCCTATCCATCTTAACCTTTGCGCTTTTATGAATCTTATTATGGTTCTATGTTCAGTCAATTGTTAAAGCTCGAAATTATTTCTTGATCTGTATGTATCATCTTCGTTTCTAACCGGTCCATATATTTTTCGAAGTATTTTTTCTTTAGAATTTTTACAACTTAAAAATTTCTTAAGCATTTCTTTTGAGCTGAGTACTATACTTGAATAAAAAAATAAATTTTTAAAATTTTTAATGATGTTTAAAATTGTTAATAAAAGAATAATAAAATTTACTATTTAAAACTATCAGTTATAAACAAATTGATCTAGATCAATAATCCGAAGTTTATCCAAATATATACTTGGAATATTTTACTATACTTCCATATTAATTTCAAGTTTTTATTAAAACAATTTCATAAATTTTACTTTATACTTTTGTAATATATATATATATATATATCTACCTATATTATATATATTCAGGGTGTTTTCCGTAGACATTGAAATAACTTTGTCAGTATGATTCGATATATTAATCATACAAGTCATCAGAACATAATTGTAAAAAAAAACACTGTCAAGTTCAATTTTAAATAAAATAAAACCGACTAAAGTATAAATTTATGTTGGAATTAAATTTTATTTAAATTAAATATTAATATATGTAGGTATTAATTACTAGTATTCTATTAATAATAGAATAATATTTAGAAGATATTAATTAGTGTGTGATCATATTAAAATATGAAAGTCATAATATTTTTATATTCGATAATTTGCTTTTTTTTAAATAATTCAAATTGTCGATTAATCATTTGTAAGTATTACAATTTTTTTTAAAATATATATATATATATATATATAATTATTATTAATTTTAGATAATAATATATATGAACCAAATGATATAAATTCGAGTCAACCATGTAAAGTTCCAGATAAATTAAATGATAATTTAATAATTGAAGATTATGAATCTGAATTGATATTAAAACCTGGACAACTTGTTGCACAAAATACAATATTAAAATATTCATGTCCAAGCAATTACAGTTTAAGTAGTGAATTTGATGCAAATGTTTGTTTAGATGGTGATTGGTTACTTCAAGATCATCCGAATTGTTTAAGTATATAATTTTAAATTAAAATTTGAGTATATTTGAGAATTGTAGGAAGAGTAAGTATAAAATGTAATCATTGAGTGGTAATTGTTCAAAGGAATTACTTATAGATATTGAATTATTTAATTGGAGTTTTGTGGATAAGGTCTAATTAGTAATTTGTGTAAAACCTTTAAAAAATACCGAAAAATTAATTTAACTGGGATATTCCATGATTACCTTAGGCTCGGGCCATGGATTGTGATCTAATCTATTTAAGTGATTACTAACAATAGTAATTGAACCTTTACAGAAATAACTAATTGAATTATTTACAAGGAGTTTTTTTAATTATTGTTTCTGTGTAAGCTCCAGTGGAATAAGAACTTATGTTAGTTTTTTAAAAAGTAATGAAAATTCACTGATTATTCCGGTTTGGAGAGTGATTACCTAAATTATTATAATTATTTATTTCAATCCAATTAGAGAGATCTTGTATTGTACAAGATAGTTGAAAAACCTAAAATATTTGGGATTAGAATTTGATTACATTATGTTAAAAAAATTTCTAAAACAGATCAACAGCTCGCACTCATTCAGTATTTTAGAACAGTACTTATAAAGTGGTTTTAACAGCATACAAGTACCCAGTACTTATAAAGTGGTTTTAACAGTATAAAACCACTTTACCACTAAACCAAAAATTTTAATAATCACCTAGGTACTTGTTTTTTAATAATGGTACTTTTGTTTAATAATGATTTATACTCATTGAGTATTTTAGAACAGTACTTATAAAGTTGTTGTAACAGTATATAAGTACCCAGTACTTATAAAGTGGTTTTAACAGTATAAAACCACTTTACCACTAAACCAAAAATTTTAATAATCAACTCGGTACTTGTTTTTTAATAATGGTACTTTTGTTTAATAATGATTTATACTCATTGAGTATTTTAGAACAGTACTTATAAAGTTGTTATAACAGTATTCGAATTCAATAAATGATTATAGTCACATTTAGATTATATTTAAATAATAGGTATCGATTCAAATAACAATATATTTTAATTCTATTAAAAAAAAATTTTTTTCAGAAATGTGCCCACCAATTGAACGAAAGCTATTAAGAACAACATGTACATATAATCGTATTTATGTATCTTGTGATGATTATATGAAACCTGGAACAATATCAAAAGTTAATTGTGAAGAAAAACTATCATTATCATGGAGTGATAAAATTCCAACTGAAGAACAATGTAAAACAAATGGAGAATGGGAGGCAATTAATTTTAAATGTAATCAAAAGAAAAATTAATTAGTAATATTAAAAAAAAAAGAAACCCCAGTTAACTTAACTTAGATTTTGTATTAAAAAAAAAAACAACAAAAAATGTAAATTAGTCATATATAATAATATATATATCTCGGGGAATTCCAAATAATTTTGGTTTTTCCATTTTGTTATTTAGAATGCATAATTAAATGTTAATCCATACTTATAAAAATAAATTTATTACTTTAAACACCAATTTTGTTTTTGTAAATTGTATTTCAATTATTGCTTCTTTTTTTTTTCGAATATTGAAACTTAAAAAGCTTTCGCACAATATCAATTAATATCATCATTTTCTTTCTCTCTCTATCTTTCTTTGTCGGTGTTATTTGAACAAAAAAAAAATTAAACGATTTAAAAAATAAATAAATTAATTAAATAATTTTTAATTTATTGTAAAATATTAAATTTTTAAAATAGAAATTATGAAAATGTATACCTAAACTTAGTTCGAAGTATAATACTGAGTAAAATGGTACTCAAGTACATTTGTAAGAATCGCTATCTGATACTCATTACTATGTCAAGTACTTACAAGTATTACTTAGATTTTAATACTTACATAATTTGAGTATAAGATTCTTAAATTCCAATAATTAAATAATTTAAGTATAAGATAAAAGATCAAGTAAAAATTCTTGTAATACCACAAAAAGTAATTAAATTTTAAGTTTAATTACTTTTGTAATTATTTTATAATACTTAAGTATTTTCGAGTATTTAAGTACCATAATAAATATATTTTAAAAATCAAAAATTCAATAATTTTCCAAGTATTTAATTACTTTCTGACAATTACAAGTACTTTTACTTATTTCTATTACTAATACTTAAAATTTTGCGAGTACCGAAATCTATTAGTATTTAATTACTTTCTGACAATTACAAGTATTTTTACTTGTTTCTTTTACTAATACTTAAAATTTTGTGAGTACTGAAATCTATTAGTATTTAATTACTTTCTGACAATTACTTGTTTCTTTACTAATACTTAAAATTTTTGTAAGTATCAAAATCTAAGAAATACTGGTATTTGAAAAAGTAATGATTATTAGATAATGTTACTGGTAATTGAACTTAGTATTTAAATAATACAGGACTGATGTAATCAGCGTTTTCTGAATATGTGGTAAACAAAGAGAGCGAAGAATTTAGCAGGTGATTTCTTGGATACTGAACCCAAAAATAGTTTCATATTGAACCACTGAAAGGCAGTTATTAGTCTATTTTGTATTAATAATTACAGAATATGGAATATTGTAGTTGATTATTATTATTATTATAGTTGATTTTTTTAATCAAGGTTCTTTTGATTAATAATGGTTTATAGGGTACTTCTGAAAGTAAAGCCCTTATTTTACAAAAAAAAAAATTAAATATGTGAAAGAAATTGAAATGTAATTTCCGAATTCCTTGGGATGGGAGTATAAAAAATAAGTTAGTTGATCTTGCGGGTAAAGAGATTTTCAGTAATGGATAATTTAAAACAAAATATTTAAAGATTTAATATTTCTAAAAGGACTGATCCTCCACATGGTTTCCTTTCAATGTTCTAATTTTAATTATCAATGCATTAGTTCCTGGGATATTTGCACTCTTATGAGAAGCTCAAACTAAGGAGAGATGTGAAATGAAATAATTAATAAACTTCGTCCGTTAGCTGAAAATTAATAAAATCCATTGAATCGTCAATTAAAATTTAATGAATTGCATTCTTTACGATAACATTGAAATTAAACAACCGATGAACAGCTGCTTAAGTACAAAATTCTCTTATTAGTTAGACTTTCTGACTTATTTTTTAATTATATATTTATATGTTTTCGGAGTAATTTGATAGAGTAATATAAATAGGGACTACCTGATTGATAATTTGAGATTCATCACCTGTAGTAATAATATTTTTGTTATTCTTATATTTTTCTAAAGTTTTTAGAATTGTATTAGGTATAAAATTCGTTTGAGTTCGCTTTCCAACGGAATTCGAAATATTTTTGAATTATTTCAAATCAGGTGCCCTGAATTAAGGCCCTGCGAAATAAAGCCTCCGAGGTATTATTTCGCGTTTAATGAGAAATAACATCTTATCTTATTTCTCATAGTAATTTATACTGAGTAATTGAGTAATTAATACTCCGGGGCTTGATTTATCATATTTTGGGGGCTTTATTTCTCAATTACTATTAAATGGGAAATAACACCCTGGGGCTTTTATTTTACAGGACCTTAATTCAGAGTACCTTCAAATCATAATGCCTTTTAATTTCCATTAAACTATACGTGTTTTGTCATTCACATTCAATTCATTTAATGTTCATGCCTTTATTTTTGCCCCCCTTACCACACTTACCATCCTTAGGAAAGCTAAAGTAATTATTTAAAAAAAAAACTAATTTTTCCGTAATTTTGAATAAAATTTCTTTTGAGTATTCTAATCCGGATTTAAAATTTATTTTTAATACTGTATTTTATATTTTTTCAGGTACCAATTACCTCATTCTGTAGTCTATGAATAAAATGAATTAAGCAAGAAACCTAAAGCATCTGGAATAGGAAAGCTTTTCTAATATTTTATTACCTGAAATGTAAGAAAATCATTCATGCATCGCTGCATTGCACATTGGGAATTTTTATAAATGTTTAATCATTAGCAATTGAAGATATCAAAGCTATCACATAAAAAAAATAATAATTTATGTAATGGCAATCAATTAAAGTAATTAAAAAATAAAAACAATTATATTTAATATTTCAGCTAAATGGTATCTGAATATTTTTTAAAAAAAATTGCCTTTTTTAAGGCTTAAAAAATTTTTAAAGAAAGAGTAATTAAAAAAATTCTAGAAATTTCTTAAAAATATTTAAAAAATAAATAAATAAATAATTCTTAAAGTATTTTTCGAATTCAAAATAATTATAATATTTTTACTTTTACCTTTTGTAGGTATTTGGAGCACCTACCAAGAAATCTAAACTTGATTTCTTGATGTATAAAATTCTTTCAAAAATTTGCTGATTACATCTTGGGCGTTTTTCAAATGATCTTAATAAATGTTGAATAAATCAATTTATAAATATTTTAATCTATTTCTTAATACATTATTTAAATATAAATAATTAATATAAAATATAATAAATAATTAAAAAAAAAATATGAAAACAAATTAAAAACACTTATTACATATTTAAAAAAATTTCAGCTATAAACGATCCTTCCCAAGATCCTTCCAAAACATCAAATATATTTTGAAAGTTGAAAAAATCTGTTAAAAATAACAAAAAAAAATTTCCTTCAAAAATGTCAAAAAAAAACTATTTTAAAATCAAGAATTTTACAAGGTCCGTTGTTGAAATTCATAAAGTGCAAATTTAAAAAAAATTAAGAAAAATTGCATATCTTTTATTTAACCAAATTTTGCATATTTTCAGGCGAAACATATGTGTTTTTTAGTGAATGGCACAGTCATCTGGCGGTGATATTTTATTTTAGTACATTTTTTTTTTTTATATCCGAGACACACAAATTATTTTAAATATTTTTTATATTTTTTTGTCTAAGATTATTTATTGATTTTTTTTAATCGATTGCGTTTTAGGAGGAAAATAAAGTTGTTTTAGAAAATTAAACGTCAAATTAATAAATTATAATTTATTTGAGTTTCTCATATTTTATAATTATTTAAAATACAATTTTAAGATTTAATTATAATTTAAAATATTTGGAAATAATAAAAAAATTATTTAAAATATAAATGTATGGTTGACTTTTTCCAATTCAAATTTTAGAAATGAATTGTTTGATTTATACTGGAGTTCTAATTTGAACTTCATGTAAATAATTCTGTATAGTTTTGTTTCTCAATTAGTTCACTGTTAATAAACAAATAACATGTAAATAAATAACATTTTATTTTGTTGTTCTGTTTTCTATTTAGAATTAGCCACAAAATTCAAATACATACTTATTTCAGTTTTAATTTCGATTCGGTCAAAACAAAACATACTCACTCAATTCTAAATTCCACAATGGCTATGTAAATAAAATCTGAAAATTCAATCTGCAAATTATTTTTGAAAAATTTGCCTTATTTTACTCAGTGAATTTATACCTTTAAATTACAATCTTTGAAGTGAAAACATCCGTAAATTACATTTTTGTCAAGTTTGGACCTACGCCTTTCAGGTAAAAATTTTGGGATTTGGGACTTAAGATGAGTGCTCTGACTTTGAAATGAGGACAGCTTCCTAAAAACACAGAAAAAAACTTGAGTTTACAATTTTTGTAATTTAAATTACATTTTAAAATCACAAAATTTACTAGGCGCCCATATTCTGAAATTAAGAGCAGGCAAATTAAAAATATTTTTCCAAAATTTGACTGATTTTGTCCTCAGAATTGATAATTTTAAACTTAAATTTGTGAAGTGAAAATATCCCTAAATTTGGTATTTCTCAAATCTGAAAGTTAGGTTTACAACATTGAATCTCTTTTGGGATTTGGGGCTTAAGATGAGTGCCCTAATTTTGAAATGAGGACATCCTCCAAAAAAACACAAAAAAACACTTGAGTTTTCAATTTTCCTAATTTAAATTATGTTTTAAAATCAGTAAATTTACTAGGCGCCCATATTCGGAACTTAATGGCAGGCAAATTTAAAATATTTTTGAGAAATTTTACTAATTTTGTCCTTAGAATTGGTATTTTTAAACTTAAATTTTTGAAGTAAAAATAGCCCTAAATTTGGTTTTTCTCAAATCTGGAACTAAGGGGGTCATGTTTGAATCTCATTTGGGATTTGGGGCTTTAGATGAGTTGTCTGAATTTGAAATGAGGACAGCCTCCAAAAAATAGAAAAAACATTTGAATTTCCAATTTGCCTAATCTAAATTACATTTTAAAATCACAAAATTTACTAGGCGCCCATATTCGGAACTTAATAGCAGGCAAATTTAAAATATTTTTGAGAAATTTTACTAATTTTGTCCTTAGAATTGGTATTTTTACACTTAAATTTTTGAAGTGAAAATAGCCCTAAATTTGGTTTTTCTCAAATCTGGAACTAAGGGGGTCATGTTTGAATCTCATTTGGGATTTGGGGCTTTAGATGAGTGCGCTGCATTTAAAATGAGGACAGCCTCCAAAAAATAGAAAAAACATTTGAGTTTCCAATTTGCCTAATCTAAATTACGTTTCAAAATCACAAAATTTACTAGGCGCCCATATTCGGAACTTAATAGATGGCAAATTTAAAATATTTTTGAGAAATTTTACTAATTTTGTCCTTAGAATTGGTATTTTTAAACTTAAATTTTTGAAGTGAAAATAGCCCTAAATTTGGTTTTTCTCAAATCTGGAACTAAGGGGGTCATGTTTGAATCTCATTTGGGATTTGGGGCTTTAGATGAGTGCGCTGCATTTAAAATGAGGACAGCCTCCAAAAAATAGAAAAAACATTTGAGTTTCCAATTTGCCTAATCTAAATTACGTTTCAAAATCACAAAATTTACTAGGCGCCAATATTCTGAAATTAATAGCCGGCAAATAAAAAATATTTTTGAGAAATTTTACTAATTTTGTCCTTAGAATTGGTATTTTTAAACTTAAATTTTTGATGTGAAAATAGCCCTAAATTTGGTTTTTCTCAAATCTGGAACTAAGGGGGTCATGTTTGAATCTCATTTGGGATTTGGGGCTTTAGATAAGTTGTCTGAATTTGAAATGAGGACAGCCTCCAAAAAATAGAAAAAACATTTGAGTTTCCAATTTGCCTAATCTAAATTACGTTTCAAAATCACAAAATTTACTAGGCGCCCATATTCTGAAATTAATAGCCGGCAAATAAAAAATATTTTTGAGAAATTTTACTAATTTTGTCCTTAGAATTGGTATTTTTAAACTTAAATTTTTGAAGTGAAAATAGCCCTAAATTTGGTTTTTCTCAAATCTGGAACTAAGGGGGTCATGTTTGAATCTCATTTGGGATTTGGGGCTTTAGATGAGTTGTCTGAATTTGAAATGAGGACAGCCTCCAAAAAATAGAAAAAACATTTCAGTTTCCAATTTGCCTAATCTAAATTACATTTTAAAATCACAAAATTTACTAGGCGCCCATATTCTGAAATTAATAGCAGGCAAATTTAAAATATTTTTGAGAAATTTTACTAAACTTTGCCTTAGAATTGGTATTTTTAATCTCAAATTTTTGAAGTGAAAATAGCCCTAAATTTGGTTTTTCTAAAATCTAAAACTAATGGGGTAAGGTTTGAATCTCTTTTGGGACTTAGGGCTTTAGATGAGTTTTCTGAATTTGAAATAAGGATAGCCTCCAAAAAACACAAAAAACATTTGATTTTCATATTTTCGTAATCTAAATTACGTTTTAAAAGCACAAAATTTACTAGGCCCATATTCGGAAATTAATAGCAGGCAAATTTAAAATATTTTTGAGAAATTTTACTAAATTTGTCCTTAGAATTGGTATTTTTAAACTTAAATTTTTGAAGTGAAAATAGCCCTAAATTTGGTTTTTCTAAAATCTAAAACTAATGGGGTAAGGTTTGAATCTCATTTGGGATTTGGGGCTTTAGATGAGTGCGCTGAATTTAAAATGAGGACAACCTATAAAAAAACAAAAAACATTTGAGTTTCATATTTTCCTAATCTAAATTACGTTTTAAAAGCACAAAATTTACTAGGCGCACATATTCGGAAATTAATAGCAGGCAAATTAAAAATATTTTTGAGAAATTTTACTAATTTTGTCCTTAGAATTGGTATTTTTAAACTTAAATTTTTTAAGGGAAAATAGTCCTACATTTGGTTTTTCTAAAATCTGAAACTAAAGGGGTAAGGCTTGAATCTCGTTTGGGATTTGGGGCTTTAGATGAGTTGTCTGAATTTGAAATGAGGACAGCCTCCAAAAAATAGGAAAAACATTTGAGTTTCCAATTTTCCTAATCTAAATTACGTTTCAAAATCACTAAATTTACTAGGCGCCCATATTCGGAAATTAATAGCAGGCAAATTTAAAATATTTTTGAGAAATTTTACTAATTTTGTCCTTAGAATTGGAATTTTTAAACTTAAATTTTTTAAGGGAAAATAGTCCTACATTTGGTTTTTCTAAAATCTGAAACTAAAGGGGTAAGGTTTGAATCTCATTTTGGATTTGGGACTTTAGATGAGTTGTCTGAATTTGAAAAGAGGACAGCCTCCAAAAAATAGGAAAAACATTTGAGTTTTCAATTTTCCTAATCTAAATTACATTTTAAAATCACAAAATTTACTAGGCGCCCATATTCTGAAATTAATAGCAGGCAAATAAAAAATATTTTTGAGAAATTTTACTAATTTTGTTCATAGAATTGGTATTTTTAAACTTAAATTTTTGAAATGAAAATAGCCCTAAATTTGGTTTTTTTCAAATCTGGAACTAAGGGGGTTATGTTTGAATCGCATTTGGGATTTAGGGCTTCTGATGAGTTGTCTGAATTTGAAATGAGGACAGCCTCCAAAAAATAGGAAAAACATTTGAGTTTCCAATTTTCCTAATCTAAATTACATTTTAAAATCACAAAATTTACTAGGCGCCCATATTCTGAATTTAATAGCAGGCAAATAAAAAATATTTTTGAGAAATTTTACTAATTTTGTCCTTAGAATTGGTATTTTTAATCTCAAATTTTTGAAGTGAAAATAGCCCTAAATTTGGTTTTTCTAAAATCTAAAACTAATGGGGTAAGGTTTGAATCTCATTTGGGGCTTTAGATGAGTGCGCTGAATTTAAAATGAGGACAACCTACAAAAAAACATTTGAGTTTCATATTTTCCTAATTTAAATTACGTTTTAAAATCACAAAATTTACTAGGCGCCCATATTCTGAAATTATTAGCAGGCAAATAAAAAATATTTTTGAGAAATTTTACTAATTTTGTCCTTAGAATTGGTATTTTTAATCTCAAATTTTTGAAGTGAAAATAGCCCTAAATTTGGTTTTTCTAAAATCTAAAACTAATGGGGTAAGGTTTGAATCTCATTTGGGGCTTTAGATGAGTGCGCTGAATTTAAAATGAGGACAACCTACAAAAAAACATTTGAGTTTCATATTTTCCTAATCTAAAGCACAAAATTTAATAGGGGCCCATATTCGGAAATTAATAACTGGCAAATTTAAAATATTTTTGAGAAATTTTACTAATTTTGTCCTTAGAATTGGTATTTTTAATCTCAAATTTTTGAAGTAAAAATAGCCCTAAATTTGGTTTTTCTAAAATCTAAAACTAATGGTGTAAGGTTTGAATCTCATTTGGGACTTGGGGCTTTAGATTAGTGCGCTGAATTTAAAATGAGGACAGCCTACAAAAAAACAAAAAACATTTGAGTTTCATGTTTTCCTAATCTAAAGCACAAAATTTACTAGGCGCCCATATTCGGTAAATAATAGCTGGCAAATGTAAAATATTTTTGAGAAATTTTGCTAATTTTGTCCTTAGAATTGGTATTTTTAATCTCAAATTTTTGAAGTAAAAATAGCCCTAAATTTGGTTTTTCTAAAATCTAAAACTAATGGTGTAAGGTTTGAATCTCATTTGGGGCTTGGGGCTTTAGATTAGTGCGCTGAATTTAAAATGAGGACAGCCTACAAAAAAACAAAAAACATTTGAGTTTCATGTTTTCCTAATCTAAAGCACAAAATTTACTAGGCGCCCATATTCTGAAATTAATAGCTGGCAAATTTCAAATATATGTAAAAAATTTTACTGAATTTATCCTTAGAATTTGTAACTTTAAATTTGGTTATTCTCAAATCTTGAACTAACGGGGTCAGGTTTGAATCTCATTTGGGATTTGGGGCTTTAGATGAGTGCGCTGAATTTAAAATAAGGACAGCCTACAAAAAAACAAAAAACATTTGAGTTTCATATTTTCCTAATCTAAATTACGTTTTAAAAGCACAAAATTTACTAGGCGCCAATATTCGGAAATTAATAACTGGCAAATAAAAAATATTTTTGAGAAATTTTACTTCTTTGTCTTTAGATTGGTATTTTTTTGATCTTAAATTTTTGAAGTGAACATAGCCCTAAATGTGGTTTTTCTAAAATCTGGAACTAAGGGCCTCAGGTTGAATCTCATTTGGGGTTTGGGGCTTTAGATGAGTGCTCTGAATTTTGAAATGAGGACAGCCTACAAAAACACAAAATAACACTTTAGTTTCCAATTTCCCTAATCCAAATTACGTTTTAAAATCACACAATTTACTAGGCGCCCATATTCAGAAATTAAAAGCAGGCAAATTAAAAATATTTTTGAGAAATTGTACTGATTTTGTCCTTAGAATTGGTATTTTTAAACTTAAATTTTTGAAGTGAAAATAGCCCTAAATGTGGTTTTTCTAAAATCTGGAACTAAGGGCCTCAGGTTGAATCTCATTTGGGGTTTGGGGCTTTAGATGAGTGCTCTGAATTTTGAAATGAGGACAGCCTACAAAAACACAAAATAACACTTTAGTTTCCAATTTCCCTAATCCAAATTACGTTTTAAAATCACACAATTTACTAGGCGCCCATATTCAGAAATTAAAAGCAGGCAAATTAAAAATATTTTTGAGAAAATTTACTTCTTTGTCTTTAGATTGGTATTTTTTTGATCTTAAATTTTTGAAGTGAACATAGCCCTAAATTTGGTTTTTCTAAAATCTGGAACTAAGGTGGTCAGGTTTATATCTCATTTGGAGTTTCGGGCTTTAGACGAGTACTCTGACTTTGAAATGAGGACATCCTCTAAAAAACACAAAAAATAATTTAGTTTCCAATTTTTCTAATTTAAATTACGTTCTAAAGTCACAAAATTTACTAGGCGCCCATTATCTGAAATTAATAGGAGGCAAATTAAAAATGTTTGTGAAAAATTTTACTGAACTTGTCCTTAGAATTTGTAACTTTAAATTTGGTTATTCTCAAATCTTGAACTAACGGGGTCAGGTTTGAATCTCTTTTGGGATTTGGGGCTTTAGATGAGTGCGCTGAATTTAAAATGAGGACAGCCTACAAAAAAACAAAAAACATTTGAGTTTCATATTTTCCTAATCTAAATTACGTTTTAAAATCACAAAATTTACTAGGCGCCCTTATTCTGAAATTAAAAGCAGGCAAATTAAAAATATTTTTGAGAAATTGTACTGATTTTGTCCTTAGAATTGGTAACTTTAAACTTAAATTTTTAAAGTGAAAATAGCCCTAAATTTGGTTTTTCTAAAATCTGGAAATAAGGTGGTCAGGTTTGAATCTGATTTAAGATTTGGGGTTTTAGATGAGTGCTCTGAAATTTCATTTGTGGCTTATTGTCTTTCATGTTTGCTAAGAAAAGACCTTATATAACATAATTAATCAATAATTTTTAATTTATTATGAGGCTTATTTCGTGAAAGAAACTAAAATTTTTGAGATACAAATATTTCAAAAATCAGATAAATTAATTTATACTTAATACTCCTTAATATTTCATACTTAAAACAATCTAAAATTATTTTGATTTCAATCCTAAATACTTTTTTACAGTTCAACTTCTTACTTAATTACTAAATTTTTAGATCTTTTAGAACATTGTTTGTATGTCTATATTTAACTGAAGAAAGGTGTAGATCTGAAACATAAATTAATTATTTATAGTAATTATCCCAGTGTTTAATACAATTTATTCAAAATTTGTTAGAAACTCTCTTACTAACAAATTTTCATCTGCTTACTTTTAAACATTAACTTGTACAAAATGCTAAAATCCCTTAAAAAATTAAAATCAAAAGAAAATTTCAAAAATGTCCAAAACATTTTTTTTAAATTCATCTATTTGATATGTTGTTCAAAATAAATTGCATATCGTTACTTTTAACAAAATTTTGCATATGATCAGGCGAATCTGATATGACAAATAAAATTTCTAATGTATAGCACTGTCCTCTGGCGGAGAGATCTTTTCTTTTTAGCACTAAGCTGGTATACAAGTGTTTTAGAGCGACTTCTATTGGATTTTTTGAAAGAAGAATTATATCTGAGACATAATAATATTGATTTAAAAAAATTTTTTTTTATAATTTATTTGTTCTCTGCAAATTTTCTCAATGCCAAGAATATTTAATTAAAAAAATTAGAGTTTTTTTGGACTTTCACATTAAAACACCAAAAACTAATTTCGGCAATTAAAAATTGATAGAATGCTCTCATATTTTTTGGAATTTGAAGTCCGATCGATATGATTTAAAACGAGGAAGATTATAGTTGCCCTTGTCAACTTTTAGATACCCGTGCTTACCCACTAACCGTTATTTATTTTCCACATGCTATTATAAATATTACAAAAAAAATATAAGAAAGTAAAATAGTTAAAAAAATTTAGCTTATTATCCCATAATTTTTGCTTAAAAAAAATTAAATAAAAAAAAAAAAAATTAAATTTTTAATTCATTATACCATAATTTTTGCTTAAAAACAAAAAAAAAAAACTATAAAAAAAAATAACCATAAAAAAAAAATAGCCCACCCCAAAAGTTGGCCCGAGCGATGTCCAACTTTGCCAACTAACTTGCCCTATTACTTTACCTGCCCAGTTTTAATTTTAACCTCGTAGCTTCATTAGATTCACAGTTATCGAATTGACAACTTTGTATGGCAGCTGCCCAAAAATGGGGTCGCAACATTTTGAAACTCCATATTAGTGCTCGATTCATTATATAACTAACAGTGTGTAATTTTCATCCTCGTAGTATACTCAGTTTCCAAGAAATTCATATTGGTGCAAAGAAGTTGTATGGCAGCCTCCCGCAAATGAAGCCGTAAAATTTTGAAACTTCATATAAGTGCTTGATTCATTATAAAACTAACCGTGTGTAATTTTCGTCTTTCTAGTATAATTACTTTTGAAGAAATTTATATTGGTTTAAATAAGTTGTGTGACAGCTCCCCGAAACCTTGGTCTGCTCTTAACCAAAAAGAATAGGGAACCTTAAAAATGTCCAAAAAATGTTTTGTGTGAATTTCAAAACTCTAGCTCTAATTTTTCAATTCTATCTCTTTTAATTAATTTTTAATTCACGAATATATTAAACCTAAGCAAAGTAAGCATCATATAATCATATTGATAAAATGATTCATTCAAAATATTACACATATACATATTATATGAATATACATATATAAATTATTTATGAAGCCATTTACTTAAAAAAAATCTTTGTCTTCTTTATACCCGTGCATATATATATGAACATCGGGTATATTAGATTTGCTCCTCCGTTTGTAACGCATCGATCTAGACGAGCTAGATATAGTGTCAAGGGTACGTATCGGCTCAGAATCGAAAAATTAGTCGATCTAGCTATGTGTGTCTGTCCGTCCGTCCGTCCGTCCGTCCGTCCGTCCGTCCGTGTGTCAGCACGATAACTCAAAAACTAAAAGAGCTAGAGTCTTGAAATTCACACAAAGTCATTTTTAGACAATTTCTAGGTTCCCTATTGTTTTTGGTTAAAATCGGACCAAGGCTTCGAGGAGCTGCCATACAACTTTTTTGCACCAATATGAATTTCTTCAAAACTATTTATACTACGGGGATGAAAATTACACACGGTTAGTTTTATAATGACTCCGGCACTTATATGAAGTTTCAAAATGTTAGGGCCCCATTTTCGGGGGGCTGCCATACAACTTCCTTGCACCAATATGAATTTCTTCAAAACTAATTATACTACGCGGATGAAAATTACACACGGTTAGTTATATAATAAATCGAGCACTTATATGAAGTTTCAAAATGTTAGGGCCCCATTTACGGGGGGCTGCCATACAACTTCTTTGCACCAATATGAATTTCTTCAAAACTAATTATACTACGAGGCTGAAAATTACACACGGTTAGTTATATAATGAATCGAGCACTTATATGAAGTTTCAAAATGTTAGGGCCCCATTTTCGGGGGGCTGCCATACAAAGTTTTCGATTCAATAACTGTGAATCTAATAAAGCTACAAGGTTAAAATTAAAATTGGGCAGGTAAATTAATAGGGCAAGTTACTTGGCAAAGTTGGACATCACTCGGACCATCGGACTTTTAGGGTGGGCCAATTTTTTTTTTTGTTTTTGTTTTTTTGTTGTTTTTTTTTTTTTTTTTTTTTTTTTTTAAGCTTAAGTTATGAGACAATGAATGAAAACTTTTTATTTTTTTTTTTGTGATTTTTTTTTTTTTTGTTAACTACGTCAAAATTATGGGGTAATGAGTTAAATGTATAAGGGAAGTAAATTACGGTTTATTTTATACACCATAGTGGGTATGCACGGGTATCTAAAAGTTGACAAGGGCAACTATAATCTTCCTCGTTTTTGCTTATCTTAAATAAACTACGCATCATTTAAATTATATGAAATTCTAACTCGTAATCGTACAAAAAAAAATACAAAAAAAAAATAAACAAACAAAAAAACAAAAAACAAAAACAAACAAAATTCATATAATTTCATGTTACAAGGTGCATAGCTATATTTCAAATTTTTGTATGAAAATATTGGAGTTAAAAAAGTTAGCTGTTCGAGAGCTACCCGAAGTTTTGGTCCGATCTTAACCAAAAAAAATAGGGAACCTAGAAATTGATTGAAAAAGATTTTGTGAAAATTTCAAAACTGTAGCTCTTTTAGTTTTTGAGTTATCGTGCTGACACACAGACGGACGGACGGACGGACGGACGGACGGACAGACACACATAGCTAGATCGACTAATTTTTCGATTCTGAGCCGATACGTACCCTTGACACTATATCTAGCTCGTCTAGATCGATGCGTTACAAACGGAGGAGCAAATCTAATATACCCGATGTCATATATATATGCACGGGTATAAAAATTACTCACACATTTTTTATGTCTAGTTAAAATGCATTAAAAACTAAAATTATAGTATTTAAGAACCCCCCAAAAAAATGGCCTAAAAATCTAAGATACTATTTTTCCGTTTTCATAATTATGGTCGATGACAAGGTGACTCAGAATCGGGAACATGGTTTTTTAAATCACGCTAACTTGACTCCAGTTTTTTAAGAAGAGAGTAATTTAATTTTTAAATAAATGAACCGTTTTTTTAAAAAAAAAGTTGTTTATTTAAATATATACTAAAATTTGACAAATGACATTCACAATTATTATGATGTGACATTTTTAATATCAGAGGGGCTCCACCTGGAGTCTTTAAGATTATTTTATATAAAAAGAAGACAAAAGGTAAAACAGCATTTGAAAATAAATAGCCCTAAATACCAGTAGTCCAATCAAACACAAATTTTAATTAATACTATCTTTTGAATAAATTTTAATACATATACATACTTACGATATGAAGGTCTTTGCCTGTTTCTTTATTTTATTTTGTTTCTTGCTAAAATTTTTTTTTTGTTTAAATTTTAGAATTTTTTAATTACTCTTTCTATACGAATGTTTTAGCCTTTAAAAGGGCCGTTTTTTTTAACAAAGCACTTATATATTATTTAAAGTACATAGTTACATATTTATTGTTATTAATTATTATTATATAATATAAATTAAATTATGATGAATTCGTTACAACTCCAATTACGTCAGTTCATTACACTTTCATTGAGTTTCCATTTTGATTAAAATTGATGTTCATTAACAATACCTTTGCAAAATTTGCTGGGTCCGACACTGTTCTAACTAAAATTAAAAAAAAAATATAATATAAAAAAAATGAATTTTAAAGTGAATATATATACAGAATGTTTCCTAATTAGGTGCACTGCTCTATACCACTCCTTAGATAATTGTGAGTAGATAATTTTGTGTATGCAAGTTCAGATAGGCCTCTTCTAGTTTCCAAGATATGTGGATTTAATTGAAATTTAAAAATTTTTTTTTAGTTTTCATAATTTTACTCTTAACTCTGTTTTCAGACTACTTATGAAAATTTTGTAAATTGTAATCGAAAGTTAAGATGTCCTCTTTTAATCTTCTATCGTTTTATATCTTTAAGACTTTCAAAACTTGAAAAGTAAGCTTAAATTTAAAACTCGTTGGAATTTTAACATTTTTTTTGTTTTTTTTTTTATCTACTCATAAGTATTTATGCAGTGGTATATATCAGTGCACTTAATTAAGAAACACCCTGTATATTAAAAAAATTCAGAAGAGTTAGTTTACCAATGTATAAAGTGATTAATGATCATATTTACTTCTTATATCACTTTCTTTTTACGGACTTTGTTGAGCTCTTCTAGATCCAGATGGATTTAAGAATTTTCTTAAAAATTTGACAAAGTTTGGATTGAGCATTGAGCTCTAAAGTATGTAGGTCCATTATTTCGCAAACGCAGACCATAATTAGTGAAATGCATTACCTTGTACATAGTAATCTAGAAAATATGAAAGCTTAAACGCTAATATCCTTCCTTCTCACCTCATCCTATATATTGTGCAATAATTATACCAAATATAACAAAGGCCCAAAAATAACTCTTTATTTTAAATTCATAAAATTAAATTAACTTTCCAAATATATTTTTTTTAAAAAAATTCAATGAATTTCAATAAATTGCATCGTGGACAGTGGACAAAGCAGATTGAATATAAAATAAAATAAAAATTAATTAAAATATTTTTAAATTAATTTCCAGTTTTTTTTTTGTTTAATACTTTTTAATAAAAATTAAATGTACAAAACGAGTTTCAATTTCAATTTTCCAAAGTTCAATTTTTCACTATATACTGACTGTTTCACTTTTATTATGTCATAAAACCTTTTGCTCCAAATTACGTGATTTTTCTTTTTTCTTAATCCAGAAATCATAATACACACCAACAATATGGAAAAATTTAATTTCACTTTTACAAAATTACAACATACACACACCTTGTAATGAATTTTTTAAGAATTCACGAAATTAAGACACACAACATCATTTTGAAAAATTTAAATTAAAATTTTTTGTTACTATGGCAATTTAAATCCAAATATAGATAATTATTATTAATATATTTGTCTTCAATGAGGTGTAACAAACGCATTCAATTAAATGTGTTTTGTTGGATGTGTTTTATTTTAGAAAATAAAATATCATAAATTATCATAAGCAGGCCAAAAAATATTTTATTTAATTTTTATAAAAAAAAAAAAAAAACAAAAAATATAAAATAAAAAAAAAAGTTTTTTTTGATTGTAAATTAATTTAAATGTCTATGAATTAGTTCATTTCAGTTTTAAAAATCACAGAAGATTTTCGGGAAATTTTAAATAAATAGTAAAACATTTAGGTATTAAAAATCGAGACTATGCTTCACAGGATAAGTTGTGTAGTAAGTCTTCATTACTTTCAGTGGAAATCTGAATTGAAGGTAATGGCACAATGTACGCTTTGGTAATAAAAGCAATTTCAAATGTTCCTTGAAACGTACTCTACAAATTTACTTTTTTAGCTTTATTTCAATTTTAGAATTAAATAAAAATATTTTTTATATTTTTGTTTTAAGGTTTTGAAATCAATTATAATATCCCTTTAAATTATTTTTGCTGTATAAGAATATATATATATATATATATATTTTTTTTTAAACAAAAAATAATTTAAAATAGTGGAACTGCAGTAGTGCTTTCCCAAACTCCCCGCTAAACAAATTATAGAAACTCGGATTGTGATTTGTGAAAACGACTCGCATGTTTTAATAATTATAATTATGGAGAAGAAAACTGTCGTACGACAAGGGCAAAATTGTTTTCTGTTAAAAATTTATATTAAATTTTACTTTGATGAAATAGATTTCATGATATTTGTATATGAAAATACGAATTTATTTTATAAAAATGAATTTAATTGCATTTAAAAAAAAAATTTAAAAAAAATGCTGCTTTGGATTTAGTTGGTTGAACACAATCTACGCCTTTAAGTTTAAAATGTAAGAAGCCCAAACACCATAAAAACAAAGTTTTAAAAAATATCAGACAAAATTATATACAAAAAATTCCCTTTTTCTTTACTCCATTATTTTAAAAAGTACAAAATATTCATTATTCAGAAATTTCAAGAACTAATGTTTTTCAAAATAAAATCTAATTTAATATATTAATGAATTCCGTCATTCTATGGCGGGCAAACAGCTAGTTAATTAAATATTAAGTTAAGAAAATGTCATTTAATATTTAAAAGTGAAATTAAAATTATATACAGGGTGTTTCTTAATTAAGTGCACTGCTATATAAAAAATATTGTTAAAATTTCAACGTGTTTTAAATTTAAAAGCTTGCTTTTAAGTTTTGATAGTCTAAAAGATAGAAAACGATAGAAAATTAAATGAGGACACATTTTAGACACATCATTTCGAATAAATTTTATAAAATTTTCATAAGTAGTCTAGAAATTAAAAATTAAAAAAAAATATTTAAATTTAATTCAAGCCACCATATTTTGGTAACTAGGGGAGGGCCAGGTTAGCTCCTGTAGAAAAAATGTGCCTACTCACAAGTATATAGGTAGTGGTATATAGCAGTGCACTTAATTAGGAAACACCCTGAATAATTAATTATACTTTTACGAAAATAATATTATACATACTTTCCTACTAACACCCTCCTATTTATTTAAGACACAAACCCATAACTATTATTAATTAATTAAAAAAAATTCTATTTTTAAAATTCAATTACTTTACAGTATTTTCAAAAACTTAGAACATATATATGTGTTTAATACCTACTTAATTCTTGCATCTGTCCCATTGGTTGGCTGCTTGCAAAATATATTCCCTGTTGAACAAAAAGTATGCCAGAGCTCTAGCGATTTCTTTTTAGCACATTTTCAAAAAATTTTGTATAAATGTGCCTATATAGGTTCACTCTGTCCGTCCGTCCGTATGTTTACAAAAACTTTTACACCGTTTGAAATAGAGTAAAGAAATTTTAACCATGGGTAGTTTTCGCAAAAAAAATAATTTCGTAGAAGAATTTTTTTCTGTAGCCTCACCTGTTACGGGGCTACAGCCCCCCAAAGTTGGAAAAAGCCCTATATTTAAATTGTTATAGCAAGATTTCTGTTAGATATATTTTCAATCTGAAAACGGCAAACGATAGCTGGTTTCATAAACTTTATAAATGTTTAAAAGGCAAATATTTAGGGTTGCCATACGGTACTAAAATTTAACATTACACAAAACTCAATTTTTGTTAAATTTTTGGCCACACATTAGTGATATACGAAATTCAAAGCTCTATAATCATATTTCAACATGTGTCAAAGGTTTTTCTTAATTTTGGAGGGTGACAAAGCTACAGCCCCTGCAAATTCCAAAAAAGCCCTATATTTAAATTGATATAACAAGAGTTTTGTTAGGTTTATTTTCAATCAAAAAACGGTAAAAGAGAGCTGCTTTTATAGGCTTTACAAAAATATGTCGCTTAAATGTATAGGGTTGCCATACGGTACTAAAATTTACCATTATATAAAACTCAATTTTTGCAAAATTTTTGGTCGCATATATCTACTAAACGGTTTAAGATAGGATCCTGAAATTTTGGGAGAAGTTAGATCCTCAAATATTAGTAGGAGCCGGTTAATAAAATTTTTTTATCAAGCCCCGGGCTCGAAAATTTAAATTTAGCTATTTTTAATAACCTGTAACTTGAATATCTGTCCAATTTTTTTTATATTAATATACAAAATTTAAAGGCCCAACATTATATTTTAACATATGTTAAAGGTTTTTCTTAAATTTAAAAGCGGTTCCTTAAATTGAAGAAAGTGTCTCTCAGTTTTACCCATTTTTTCTTAGATTGTATAATTCTAAGTAAAATTCCAAATTTTTGTGGAATTCACAATTTAATTCCTAGAACCTAAAAAAATGGAGGGGGACGGAGGGGTGAGGGGGGAGTTAGATGAAGTTAGATCCTTGCGAAACTTGGCAACCTTCAGGGCAATAACAACTTTAAATTAAAAACTTTACTGTTAGCAGTAAATTTTATAAGTAAGCAGTAACTATTTCCAAGTAAATATTTCCAAAGTTAATACAATATAAATTTGAAAATGTGCTTTTTTAAAAACCCTTGGGTTTTTTTCATCACTTGTTTAAATTTTCTTAGGCTGCAAAATGTTTTAAGTTTTTAAAATAAAAACTAATGTAAAATCAGAAATTATATATATATATATATATATATATACTAAAATGCATATATTTATTGAAATTTAAATTTACCGTTATTTAATATTTAAAATTTCATTTCTGAAAATTGGTCTTGTAAATTTTGGAAATAAGATGATTTACCAACATTTTTTTAAATATAATTTACATTACTTACTTGGTCCCTTTGTGTCGTATATGTGCCTTTTTAGTGTAGAAATGTCAGCCGAAAAGCTTGGACAATCAATCGGTGCAATTATTTAAATACCAATGCTTTAATTTTACAATATTCTTAATTACAAATTAATATATATTAAATTTTTTATACCTTGGTTGTATGATAACGAATGATGGTGATAACACCAGCCAAGAAATCAAACGTGAGATTCTTCTAGCGAACAGATGCTATTTTGGATTAATCAAATAAGTGAAATTCAAAAATATCAGTTACAAAACAAATATAACGCTGTACAACCCCCTTATTGTTCCAGTATTATTTTATGGCTCAGAATCATGTCAAAAACGATGAAAATTTGTTAGATGCATTTGAGAGGAAAATCCTACGAAAGATCTTTGGTTCTGTAAATACAAATAGGTATTGGAGACATAGATATAACCAAGAGTACGCACTCTACGAAAATAAAACCTATTCAGGGGAGTAAAAATACAAATACTGCGTTGGCTACGACATGTTGTAAGAAGGCAAGAAACTGTCCTGTGAGAATTGTTTTTGAATAAAACTCATACGGTGTACGTAGCAGAGACAGACCACAACTAAGATGGAAAAAAGGAGTACAACAGGACTACCGAAATTTGGGTTTGCCGGGCTTATGGAGAACAGCTGTCCAGGATATAGTCCAATGGAGAATTATCTGAAGTCGGCCGGAGACTCCAGATTATGGTAGAGTCATTTATATATTTGGTATATAATTATATACCATTTACATAATTAATTAAAATTCTTAAACCATCCGTACTAAGTAAATAAGAGTTAAAAAAAAAATTCAAATCAGGCACTTAGATACTTTGATAGTACTTTTTGATAACTTTTTCTTATAAGGGTTGGTTCTACCAATGATGAAAAGCCACTCAGAGTAAATACAAGTTGTCGATCTCTTTTGTGAAATGTTAATCTTAACATTTGGCAAATACCCTGGATGAGATTTTAAATACAAATGTACAGTTAAGTTTTGGATTAAAGGATTAAGAAAATATTGTGCTTTTAATTAATTTGATACAATAGTCCTTTTCTAAAATGCCTTACATCGTTTAAACAATTAAAATTTCTCTCGTTCTTCGAATAATTATAATAATAGATTTATATCTGGAAAATATTTTAAAGTACAAATATGTTTTTTTTTATTAACAGTTAACGTTTTTATTTTAATTGTCTACCGTAAAAATTAATGAATTGAAAAGAAAAATAATTAAAATTAAAAAAAATAATTAAAATTTAAATATAAAATTTTTTAATTGAATATTTGAATGTGTATACACACAAATATAGGTGTTAGACTTTTGGTTTCCCAATATCTCGAATAACTCCATTTTTGTACTGAATTAGTATTTAGTATTATTTTTAAAAATACTTACTATACTAACGAGGGGTGAAATAAAGTCGGTTCGATTTTATGACCAAAAAAAGTGGAAATAGAGTCGAATTACTAATTCTATATTATTTCCAAAGAAATTTTTAAAAAGTAAGGGGCAACTGATTTCAAATCTAACTCTTATATCTCTAATTAAAAATCTCGTTAAACAATTAGGGATACAAATATTCTAGAAAAGGGAAATACCCTGATTTTATACCCAACTCTTAAAAACCAGGAAAAATATTTTCAGAACATTTATAAACTAGAAGATATTTTATAGTTGGTTATTAAATTTGAGTTCATTTCCGGAATATTAACATATTTGTATATATGCAATATTGTTAATTTATAAGAATTTAATTTAAAATCAGGATTTTAATAATTTGCCTAACAGAAGTTTAGGTACGATATTCAAAAATGTATTTCAATAGAGTCAATAGAAGGATTTGCAAAATTATAGTTTCAATATTTTGTATGATGGGGGACCATAGAATACTTTCTTGAGAAGATAAGTTCGAGGAACATCATAAGGATGGATCAAAATCAAAATTCCCCTTTTCCGCAAGTTTTCCATAATTTTATACGCAAGATAATTTTAAACGAAAAAGGCCATTCTTGTTTATTTGGTTTTTTGGATTCCATTTCCCTTTTTTGATAATTAAATCTAATCAATTTTATTTCATTTATTTTTGGATATAAGATAGAATTGCTAATTCGAATTTATTTCCATTGTTTTTGGTAATAAAGTCGCATCAACTTTATTTCACTCCCTTACGCTTTCATATTTATAGTTTAATAGAATAAAATTATCCTAAAATAGTATAGCAATAGTACCAATACTATAAAATGACTTCATAACGGGTTTTAAGTTTTCTTTGTCAATATATTTAGAGTTGAGACTATTAAGCTAAGTTCACACAAGAGATTAAAATAGGTAGAGCTCTACGTAAACAAAAGTTTCCTCTAGCAAATATGTTTACACGAGAAAAACACGTTTGTAGACATGTAGACTCATCGTAGACAAAAAATTCTTTCTATATTTGAAAATGTTTGCACGGAAGAGAAATCTCTAACAAAAAATATCTCTTAGAGTCTACGATATGTGTTCACACACATGTAGATTGCTCTACCAAAATTTTTGTCACAACTCTACCTATTTTAATCTCTCGTGTGTTCTTGGCTTTAGAGCATAGACAATATTGAATATAACTACCAACATGCACTCACAATTCGAATTACAATAAAATTATGAAATTACTTTATCCTATAATCTGCACTAAACGTTGCAGATTATTTTAAATACACACAGTTGAACGACTACCTAGCTCTAACGGTATTTTATTGAGTCTTTTTAAAAATTAAATTTTTATTTAATGTAACTTAAAGTTGCTTAGTTCTATCAGACTAATGGCGTAGTGGTAAAGACGCCGCCTTTCATCTGGAAGGTCTCGGGTTCAAACCCCGGTCAGATCATATCTAATAAAAAAAAATATCGTAAAATTTTATAATTATATCGTAATCAGATATGATCTGACTATCTAAATATAAAATAAGATTTAATAAAAATATATAAATAATTTTTGTATAAGATTATAGATGGCGCACAAAGTTAACTTTTGTGCATTCATATTTCATAACCTTGTATAATATCTACAGCCGAGTAATCAACGGCTTAGTGAATATTATGATTAAAGAAATTGAAGCCTAGTTTAAAATAAACTTGGTGAATGCCCTGTACTCCTTAAAGGAGTGCAGGGCATTCACCAAGTAAACTTTTCTGCAATATGACAAAATCCATTATTTGTATGTATATATATCATTTGTACATTTACTCTTATTTAAAAATCTTTGAAATTTACATTGCTTTATATACAGGTATTTTTAATTTTTTATTACCTACTAGCAGATTTACCCGGCGTTGCCCGGTAGCTTGCAAATTGTAAAAACGCAAGCTTCAGCCAATTTTTTGAAATACTACTTTGCTTATAAATGAAGCCACAAAAAAATATTTGTGGAGTTCCGTTAACCCATCGTGGCCCAACAGCTTTTTATAGGTTTTTTCGTTGCTTTGTTATATATATTAGAAATGATTTAACCGATTAACTTCAAATTTTGTATATGTGTTCTTCTTTGAAAATGAAGTTCAATTTTCTAACAGACTTGGAAGTTGTTAACCCCTGTCGACCCGACGATTGTTCAAAAAAATATTTGTAAGTAAATTACGTCCAATTTCTGAAAGTAGGTACAACTTCTTTGAATTAGGGGAATGCTTAAAAAAATGTTTTGTCGAGTTCTTTTAACCGATTGCGAAACAAAAACTTTAAAAAACAGTTTGAACGATTATCTCTAATTTTTCTATACATGGTGCTTCTTGAGAATTTGGTGTTCCTTGACGATAGAGTTGAGGATGTTAGGTTCCCGGCGAATAATGTTAACTGAATTAAAATGACTATTGGTCAAATGGGGATACTAAGTTTGCCATTATGTCATTATACTATGTCAATAGTAGTTATCTTGAATTGCCAACGTTTGAATAAAATATAGTCGATGGTTTAGAAAAGATTTAAAAATTTGCTTTTCAACTTATATTTTGTTTAGTACTCACCTGAAAGTTGTAATACACTCTTCCTCGTTTTTTTATGATTTGATGAGAGAAATGTAGGCTTATTTTTTGGAAAAACTGTTTTAAAATACTATGTTTTTAAGCATTATATATAAGAAATTGAATTTTTTGATTTTTAGATTTCATTTGAAGAAAACTGAAAATTTCATTGAATCTTTGTTCAAAACGCACAAACAGGTCAAAACCAAATTAACCATGTGGGTTTTAATTAAAATGTTGGAAAAAAATTTTCAATAAAATACTTTTAATCGTATAAGAAAATAAAATTTATAGAAAACTTCATGGCGTCGTCGTGGAAAACGGGTTAATCGAATTAACTAAAACTTTTTGCAGCCTCTCTTTAGACTGCAAAATCAACCTGTAAAATTGGACACAAATCGAAAACACAAAATTTTTTGAAAGTCCGCCAGGCCGAAATGGGTTAAATTATTCGAACCAAATTTATACAACTAATTTCGGTTGCTAAGAGGAACATTTGTGCAAAATTTCAAGTCAATTTGTCAAACGGTTTTGACTCGAAATCAAAAACATTGAAAAATCTTCTTTGCGCCCTCGTGCCCAAACGGGTTAACCGAACCCAACATGTCACCCCCCGGACTCCCAAAATTATTCCTCTAAAATTTGGTGTCAATCGGACCAGTGGTTTTCACGTGAATCCTGGACAAACAAACAAACAAACAAATTTTCTTCTTTATATATTAGATTAAAGTAAATTAAAATAAATTAAAATTATTGTATAATCTTACCTGAACACAAAATTTAAATCACCTCTTCCCAATTATATTACCTTTATCACAATTCATTTGAATACCTATAAACCGATTACGTAAAAGAAATTAATAATTTTAACTATAATTTCATTAAATTACTATAATTTTTTTTTTTAAAGTAATCAATGCAAATTATTACAGTACATCTATTCATCATTTTATACACAACACTCTCAGTTAACATTTTACTTACCTTTTCTAAACTGTAAAAGTAGTACAAAAAAATAAAAACAATAAAAATAAAACAACAAAAAGTACATTTTCGGTTATTAATGTCATAATGATTTAAAAAAAAAATTGTGAATTAAAGAAATTTTATGTAATTTACAAAAATTTTATATCTCATTTTTATGAGAATAAAATTTTAATGAATCATTTTTGAATTTTTTAAATGCAAAATCCTTCCTGTGTACTCTATAGTCTATACGAGTACATAAGTACTTTCAATTTTTTTTTGATTACATCAACTACATTACTTAAAATAACAGTATTTAAAAAGGTCAAATATATTTTTAATGTTGCAAAAATATATATATATATATATATATATATATAATACTTATATATATATATTTATATTAAAAATGTTGAGCTTTTAATGGTATCAATCCATTTTTCTAAAAATAAAAAAACCAAAAATTACAAAATAATATAAAACAAGACACATTATTGCCATTAAAAGTAATCATAAAAATTGTACAAAATTTCAATAAATTAACAGAAGTTCAATTTACATTTTGGTTGTTTTGTTTCGTTTTGATTTTTGTGTGTCAAAATAATTGAGAAAGTCTTAATACCAAATTGTGGAGGAGTTTTTTTATTGATAGCCTTAAGGTGTGTCATTGATTGGTTTCTTTTTATGAATACTTTGATATAAATAATCACATATATTATATGACAGTTTTATTGAAATCTTATTTACAAAATAATTATTTTGAATGTAATTATGAAATAATAATAATAGATATTGGCAACAAGGAACTGAATTATCAATATAAATGTTAAAAATTTAAATGAGTTTATATAAGTTTTTAATTATAATAGTACAGGTGATCCAGCACTATATGATGATATCGTAATATAAATGATTGTAATCATTTATTTCTGTAATCGTTTGTAATTGTTTATTGAATGAGATCAAATAACTTAACTTTCTAAAATAGATTAAAATAATTAATTTATGACAATACGATGATGGTTAAGGGTATAGTACTTAAATATAGTGGGTATTTATAATGGATTTTAAATGTACTCTTATATAGTTTTCGCAAACTGATAAAAAAATTGCATTCCAATTTTATTGGTATATGATACTCAATATTGACAAACCTAGATACTGCACTGTAGTCCTAATCTTTCTTAAATCTATCAGGAATGTCAAACAGAGTGCACATTAAAATAATTACAATAAGAAAATGATGTAATTATTAATGTAAATTTTTAAGTTCACATTGGATATTAGTTTATATAAGTTTTTGATTATAACATTGTTAGTGCACTTGCACTATATGAAACAAAGCATCATTGATTGCCGTCAGTATAAAACCAATGCTATAAAAATTTATTCAAATTATTCGTTTTATAATATATATTTTGCAATTATTTTCTAAAGTATGAATTTTGAAAAGTGGTGAGAGCTGGTGAGACAAAAAATGTAGTGTCTGTACCGCTCTTTAATTTAATTTAAAGAAAATTGTTATAATTAAAATTTATGAGAGTCAAAAACTCATTGGAATAATTATATAGTATATTGAGGTGAAGCTTGATTTCAAATATGAAATAAAAGTCGGCCGAAGAAGTCAATTATTCATAAAAATGATCTAAGCACACAAAATTCATTAAATACTAACAATTTTACTCTCATGTGCTGTGAGACAATAACCCTTTGGTTGTATAATATATGACTAATATAAATCTAGAGTTTTAAATGAGCCGACTCATTTGACAAAGTCAACTCATTGCTCACTCAAATTTTAGGTCTGCTCAAATGATTAGTTCACTCAAACTTAAGTCCTTCCAACTGTGAGCACATGTTATAAGATGAAATTATGAGAGTGAACTTAAATTTGTTGTGAAATTATGAGAGTGAATATTGGAGTGAACTTAAAATTGAAGTTGAGTGAAATTCGAGCTTTTTACAGCCCTGTTCTTACACAAGGTAAAAATAAGTTGATTGGCATAAGTATTTTTAAAAATCTTGGCATTTTAAGGTTTTTAAACACCACAAAGTTTTTATGTTTTGATAAAGGATGATTTTTAGTTTTACCTTCTTTTTGGTTACGTCATTTGCCCTAGTCTTAAGAATCTAGTATGTGCAGGACAATATTAATTTTAACCTTAATTTTACACAGTTTAAATATGGTTTTAATTTTATAATATTTACATTAAATTGAGATTATAATTTTTTGGACAAACTCTTACTTACAATGCTATTAAAGAATAGATATATCGGCTGAATTCAAAAAGGCTTAGGACGAGTATAGTCGAGGACGAGTATAGTTGCAATAGTGGCTGAATCTTGTCCTTTAAACAGGCTGAATCTAATGCACAGGCTGCATCAAAACTCAGTTTAGTTAATTCCACAACTGAATACCTTATTACCACCTTGTCTAAACCTAGAAAATTTTATTTAAGTTTTTTTTTCTTTAATTAATTTCATTGCCCTACATTTTCAGTTTTTTATTATGTACAGCTTTCCTCTCTTACTGTACTTTAAACTGTACCTATTTATCATAATTTTCTTTAATATTCCTTTGATATTTTGTAAAGAACCGCTAAACTAATTTTCAAATCAAATTAATGATCGAATTTTTTAAGCAGCAACATATTATAACTATGTACCATTATAATGTACCTGTAAAATAAATCACCTTGAAATAAATCAAAATTAAACCCTTAAGCTTTATATTTATTTCTTATTATGTTTTGTTTTAAAAGGGGATAAACATCTTTAGTTTTAAAATCTTCCATCAATTTCCTATTTTGCTCAGGTAAAAATGTTTCACTTAATTTCTTTTTTTTTTTATTTTGTTTCATCAGATAAAACTTTCATCAAAATTACTTCAACACTGTATGACATCTTAAAAAAAAAAAACAAAATAAAGAAATATTGTAAATCATGCTATTACTGTAAATTATCTGTCAAAATAAAGGTGGTTTTTTTTTTTTTAAATTATTAGAGTAAAACAAAAAATATTCATTGACTTTTCTCACCTCGCGATAATATTAATAATTTTTTCCGTTTCCTTTAAAAAGGCAGGTAATAAAAAAAAAACGAGGGGAAAATTTTGAATGAAGTAAAACATAAAAATGGTCATTAAATTAACATTGTCTTCAAAATATGAAGGATTAAGAAGACAATATTGTATAATGTATAAAAAATTACATTGTACCAGTATTACACATTTATAAATTATTTATAGAATATTTTGTATTTAGAATTACAATTTAATGATCCACCGTTGATAAAAATTTAGGTAAAAATAGGGTACACAGCACTTCCAAATTTCGGGACACTTTTTGGAAATCAATAAATTAATTAAAGCAATAGGATAGAACATATTATATTGCCTTATTCCAGCATTACAGATAAGAATTCAATGTATAGAGTAATGTAATACATATAATACAGAGTTAAAACCCTCAAACCAATTAATTCTTTTCCATTTTGTCAACGAATTTCTGCAGATACTTGAATTTATATTTAAATTTCTCTAAAAAATGTTTACTTAACGCCAGAATCTTTTTCCCGATTTGTTGAATTTTTTTTCCCAAACGATAATGCTTATTTGTGGTTGAGGCTTTTTTAATTCATAAAATTGTGTGGGGTTATATTAACCCTGTATTCATATTATTAGTATTCATTGTAGTACTGAGACATTCGTGGACGGAAGCGGTACAAAATCGCGTTTTTACAAAATCTTGTGCTTATTTTTTAAATCTCATTTTTAAAAAATCTCGCTTTTTTGAAAAACTAGTTTTTTCTCATTTTTTGCCTTAACTTTAAAATAGCTTACGAATATTTGTAAAAAAAAATTATTATTATGGTGGGATTTTAGAAATAGATTCAAAATTAGGATTGATCCAGAATATTATTTTTATGTAAATGTAAGATTCTGGATAGAGACAATTAATAACGGTGAAGACATCGTCCTTCTAATGCTCCATTACATTTTGAGTATAAAACATACATAAAATAAAATTTTCCAATACCTATAAAAGATATTTCTCAAAATCTACACTTACTGAAGCTTGTATAAAATTCCTATTTCGATACAAAGGATTCATTCAATGGCTCAAATTTGTTCATTCATTTAATTTTTCGAGTGACAATTTTTTAAAAGTTTCATAAAGATATCTTTAATTACAAATTTATTTCTAAAGTCTATCGAATATGGTTCTCAAATGACAAATGAATAGTTAAGATCTAATGTCACATTCGAATGAAATCGTAGGCAGACTTTCTTAAGTGTAAGACATAGTCTCAAAAATTGATACCCTTTAATTCCAAAGAAATGTTAATGGGATAGGATTGATAATGTGATTGATAATTTTAAAAAGTGTAAAAGAATTAATTAGATCAAGTTATACCATCAGAAGAATTCTTATTATAAATTATACATTATATTTAATCAATCCGTTTATTTTTTTTTATTCCCTATCCACTCATTCAAGGAGTGAAAGACATTCATCAAGTATATTTAGACTAGGCTTCAGTTTCTACAAATCATTATATTCACTAAACCGTTGATTACTCGGTTGTCGCTATTGTGTAAGATTATGAATACGCAAATGTTTTATCGTAAATGTGAGCCATCTATTATCATACACAAGAGCTATTTACATATTTATATTAAATTTTATCTTATGTTATGATATTAACTATTTCGATATAATTATACAATTTTACGATATAGATATGATATGATCGGAGTTTGAACCCGGGACTTCCGACATGAAAGGCGACATCTTTACCACTACACCATTGGTCAGATCCGTTTATTAATCCAAGTGCTTATAAATAATAAAATGCTTTTAAATTTAAATTTAATACAACAAAATTAAAAATATAAACATTAAACGTGGTCACCTGTTATTCAATTACCTTTAAGTACACTTAAAATTTTATGTGGGTATTAAAAACTAAAGCTTAAACCAGAATTAATAAAATACTAGTACTTATAACAACAAAAAGAAATCAGTTTAGTTTAAACTTGTATTTTTTAATTAGTTCGAGTAGATTCGAATCAATTAATAATGACTATATTAGAAATATTAAAGGGGGTTTTGAATTAAATTTTATTATCAAACTAATTTTTATATTCTAATTACTGGCTTGTGTTAGTTATATCGAAATCAGCCGAGATTGATAATAAAATAATTTGACTTGATATGAAGGAACTGCTAACTATGATTAAAAAAAAATTTAAATCAAATCATTTCAAGAAATGAGAATATAAAACAAGTATAAGAAAGAGAGTAAGAAAGAGAGAAAAAATTATTTTTTAAAATATGATTTTACGATGTGAGCGATTTATTGTTTTTTTTTGTTTTTTTTTTCTTTTTTTATCTTAAATTTTATTGATGATTCTGAAGCGTGACGTTGTTAACCTTTTTATACCCTACACCTATAGAATAGGTAAAGGGGTATATTAACTTTGGTATGGTGTTTGTAACCACCTAAAGGAAGCGAGCTAGATATGGAAAAGTATATATATTTGTGATCAGCGTGACCGCCTTAGTCGATATAGCCATGTCCGTCCGTCCGTCCGTCCGTCCGTAGGCACGATAACTCAAAAAATAATGGAGCTATCTTGATGAAATTTTAACTGTAGGTTACTAGGACTGAAAGTACGGCAGGGATTGCATATGGGCGAAATCGGCCCATGGGTTCGGATTCTGGACCTTTTAATCGATCGAAGGGCTAACGAACATATATAAGAAATCACGATAACTCAACAACTAATGACGCTTTCTTCATCAAATTTGTGTTGTAGGTAACTAGTAATGAAACTACTTCGGGGATTCCGTAAGGTCGGGATTGGACCATGCGTTCGGAACCTAGAACTTTTTGATCGAATTTAGGCCAAACGAGCATAATTACGAAACCAATGAAGATAGAACCTCCAAATTTGGTATCAGGGTGTCTCCTCCAATCTCCTAAGTGTCTTGAGAATTTGGGTCCCATTGGACTACTGGGTCGGGGACCAGCCACACATTTCCGAAGACCTTAAAACATATCTTTAAAATTAATAAAGATAACAACTTGAAAAAATGTAGAAGCTTCCAATTTGCCACAAGGGTGTTCTTTACTATCTCTTGCGTGTTCCCTTAATTTGGGATCAATTGGAGTGGTGGTTCAGTACCCCTCTCAGACCTCCCAAGTTTTAAAAGCTTATAATCGAAATTACTAAAAATAGTTACTTAAAATTAAGATAGATCGTTTAAATTGTGTACAAGTGTTAACTAGTACTATAAGTAAAGCGCGGGCTGTATAAGGGCGAAATCAGCCCATGGGTTCAGATTCTGGACCTTTTAGTCGGTGTCAGGGATAACGAACATATATTAAAAATCACGATAACTCAACAACTAATGAGGCTATCTTCATGAAATTTGTACTGTAGGTTATTGGTAATGAAACTACGGCGGTGATTACGTACGGTGAGGATTGGACAATGGGTTCGGAACTGAGAACTTTTTTATCGAATTTAGGCCAAACTAGCGTAATTCGGAAACCAATGAAGATATAACCTCCAACTTTGGTATCAGGGTGTCCCTTCCTATTGCGTAAGTGTCTTTGAAATTTGGACCCCATTGGACTAGTGGGTCGGGGACCAGGCACTCAGTTCCGAGGACCTTAAAGCATATTTTCGAAATTAATAAAAATAGTAACTTGAAACAAATGTAGAAGCTTCAAATTTGGCCCAGGGTGTTCTTTACTATTTCTTCCATGCCCCCCTAATTTGGGATCATTTGGAGTGGTGGTTCAGGACCTCTCTTAGACCCCCAAATGTGTAAAAGCTTATCATCGAAATTAATAAAACTAGTAACTTAAAATTAAGATAGAACGTTCCAATTGTATACAAGGGTTAACTAGTATTGAAAGTATGACGGGACTGCATATGGGCGAAATCGTACCATGGTTTGGGGTTCTGGAACCCTTGAAAAGTTCAAGGACTAATAAACATATATCTTAAAACACCATAACTCAAAAAATAATGCCGGTATTTTGATGAAATTTAAACTCTAGGTTACTAGTAATGAAAGTACCATGGGAACTGGTTCTGGTTGAGTTTAATTTCAAAGCCAAAGAATATATTTCCTATGTTCTATGTGTCTCCGAAATCTAGACTTAATTGTAGTGGTTCAGCTATATTCAAAGGTACTTGCTGCATTTATGTAAAATTTATTTGAATATTTAAATGAATTATATGAAAAGGTCTAAATTTGTAATTGTATTTTAGAAATACATTTATTGCATATTTTGCGTTTGTAAGCTTTTCTATTAGGTATATAAACTAACTACTTAAAATAATTGCAATTTTTAAAAATTTGGATTATTAAATATATTATGCTTTGATTATCTTTTTATCACAAAATTTAATAATTAGAATTTTTCATTTTGTAATTGAGTTGGAATAAATATATTTTCATTTATTTCAAGTTTGCTTGTTTTTGAATATTTTTAAATAGACAAATTAGTAAGAATTTGTAATATTTTTTAATAGATAATATAATTAGAAAATGTTTTTAGTATTATAAAGTTAATTTGGTTAGCTATGTCTTACGATCAAATTAATAACAGCTTTTATGGTGTTAAAATGACTTATGGATATGTCCTTAAATTTGAACCAAATAGGTGTAGGGTATTTCTAAGTCGGTTGCACCGACTGACTGTTTCTTTACTTGTTTTTTGTTACTCTTGAAATATAAACGCTAATGATGACGTTGAGATTCGATGATGAATGGTAAAATGAATGGAAAAGAATGAATAAAAATAATGTGTTATGGTGCTAATTTAAGTCAAATTTAAAACACAACAGTAGACAAAAGAAGTGAGAAAAAAAAAACACAAGGTTATGTAAGATATAGGAAAGGTTTTTGTTTTTGCTGTTTTTGTTTTTCTTTTGTAAGGAGAAAGAGATGGGAGAGTCGTATTATAATATAGAGATTTTTTCTATATATGGCACCACATAGTATCGTATAGATTGATGGTATTAAAATATAAGATAAAGTTATTTCGTATACTGATAAGGAACATTAATTTTACCATGAAGTAGACTAGAAATATCTTAAATAATATTACATACTATGTTGTACATATATTTTTGGAACATTAAAGGGCTAACTTGGACAACAATATTAAACTAAAAAAAAAAACAACAAAAGACATAAATTTATTAAATAAAAAACCTATGAATGTACCTACATTATAATATACTAGCTAATACCCGGTGCGCGTTGCTGCGCCTCTTAATAGTTAAATTGAAGTTGATAATACAGCAAAAAGTTAACACAAAAAGGACACACGGTTTACACATGTAAATTTTAATATGTATGAAAGCAATCTTTTTAAAAAGATTTTTCTAGGATTATTCTAGTAATTTTTGAAACTTTCTGTAATTCAAAGCAGTACAAACTACTTTCCAAAATTTAACGTAATTTACTTCCAAAAAAATTTTTTTGACTAACCGTAGGACCGACTGTTAACAGGCTTAACTCCATTTTCAAGTTGCTTCACACATATAAAATTTGAGGTCACCGGTCAAATCGTTTCTAATTTAGAGTAAAATAACCAAAAACTTTATAAAAAGCTGTTGGGCCGCAATGGGTTAATGGAACTTAACAAAATTTATTTTGGGGCTTTCTTGAAAGCCAAAGCAGAATTTCGTACAGTCGGACAAAATTTGGACACAAAATTTTTTTTTGACCAACCGTCGGCCCGACATGGGTTAACAAATTCCAAAACTGTTAATAGTGTCAACTCAATTCTTAAGGAGCATCACGTATACAAAATTTGAAGTCAATTGGTCAAACAGTTTCGAACTTAGAGTAAAGTATTGAAAAAACCTATAAAAAGCTGTTGGGCCGCAATGGGTTAATGGAACTTACCAAAATTTTTTTTGGGGCTTTCTTTTAAGCCAAAGCAGAATTTCGTAAAATCGGACAAAATTTGGACCAAAATTTTTTTTGACCACCCGTCGGCCCGACATGGGTTAACAAATTCCAAAAATTTTAATAGTGTCAACTCAATTCTCAAGGAGCATCACGTATGCAAAATTTGAAGTCAATTGGTCAAACAGTTTCGAATTTAGAGTAAAGTATTGAAAAAACCTATAAAAAGCTGTTGGGCCGCAATGGGTTAATGAAACTCAACAAAATTTTTTTTGGGGCTTTCTTTTAAGCCAAAGCAGAATTTCGTAAAATCGGACAAAATTTGGACCCAAAATTTTTTTTTACCACCCGTCGGCCCGACATGGGTTAACAAATTCCAAAATTCTTAATAGTGTCTACTCAATTCTCAAAGAGCATCACGTATACAAAATTTGAAGTCAATCGGTCAAACCGTTTTCATTTTAGAACAAAGAAGTTTAAATACTTGCACCACAGCCCCAACTTGGCGGTCCGTTAGAGCAAAATTTTTGGGCCACGATTTCCTTCCGAACCCAAAAACCTCTATATACAAATTTTCATGAAAATCGGCTGGGCAGTTTAGGAGTCTATTCGCTACAAACAAACAAACAAACAAACAAACAAACAAACAAACAAACAAACTTTCATTTTTATACCCGTGCATATATATATGACATCGGGTATATTAGATTTGCTCCTCCGTTTGTAACGCATCGATCTAGACGAGCTAGATATAGTGTCAAGGGTACGTATCGGCTCAGAATCGAAAAATTAGTCGATCTAGCTATGTGTGTCTGTCCGTCCGTCCGTCCGTCCGTCCGTCCGTCCGTCCGTCTGTGTGTCAGCACGATAACTCAAAAACTAAAAGAGCTACAGTTTTGAAATTTTCACAAAATATTTTTCAATCAATTTCTAGGTTCCCTATTTTTTTTGGTTAAGATCGGACCAAAACTTCGGGTAGCTCTCGAACAGCTAACTTTTTTAACTCCAATATTTTCATACAAAAATTTGAAATATAGCTATGCACCTTGTAACATGAAATTATGTATATGAATTTTGTTTGTTTTTGTTTTTTGTATTTTTTTTTTTGTACGATTTCGAGTTAGAATTTCATATGATTTAAATGATGCGTAGTTTATTTAAGATAAGCAAAAAAGAAGACAAAGATTTTTTTTAAGTAAATGGCTTCATAAATAATTTATATATGTATATTCATATAATATGTATATGTGTAATATTTTGAATGAATCATTTTATCAATATGATTATATGATGCTTATTTTACTTAGGTTTAATATATTCGTGAATTAAAAATTAATTAAAAGAGATAGAATTGAAAAATTAGAGCTAGAGTTTTGAAATTCACACAAAACATTTTTTGGACATTTTTAAGGTTCCCTATTCTTTTTGGTTAAGACCAGACCAAGGTTTCGGGGAGCTGTCACACAACTTATTTAAACCAATATAAATTTCTTCAAAAGTAATTATACTAGAAAGACGAAAATTACACACGGTTAGTTTTATAATGAATCAACCACTTATATGAAGTTTCAAAATTTTACGGCTTCATTTGCGGGGGGCTGCCATACAACTTCTTTGCACCAATATGAATTTCTTGGAAACTGAGTATACTACGAGGATGAAAATTACACACTGTTAGTTATATAATGAATCGAGCACTAATATGGAGTTTCAAAATGTTGCGACCCCATTTTCGGGCAGCTGCCATACAAAGTTGTCAATTCGATAACTGTGAATCTAATGAAGCTACGAGGTTAAAATTAAAACTGGGCAGGTAAAGTAATAGGGCAAGTTAGTTGGCAAAGTTGGACATCGCTCGGGCCAACTTTTGGGGTGGGCAATTTTTTTTTTATGGTTATTTTTTTTTATGGTTTTTTTTTTTTGTTTTTAAGCAAAAATTATGGTATAATGAATTAAAAATTTAATATTTTTTTTTTTTTATTTAATTTTTTTTAAGCAAAAATTATGTGATAATAAGCTAAATTTTTTTTTAACTATTTTACTTTCTTATATTTTTTTTGTAATATTTATAATAGCATGTGGAAAATAAATAACGGTTAGTGGGTAAGCACGGGTATCTAAAAGTTGACAAGGGCAACTATAATCTTCCTCGTTATATATATAGATGAATATGTTTTTTTTTTATTATTTTAAATTTTAAAGGAAATGCAAAATTTTCCACTTATATAACAACAATTTTTTTTTAAGATTTTCTAATTAATATCCGGATCAACACAATGAACTTATTAAGCTTAGGGTAATATAAAATATGACAAGGGAAAAAAATGATTCAAATTTGAATTGAATAATTGAATCTAATTAATATTACAAGGAAATTCATATAATCAACATTATTTGTAGAATGAATAAAAAACTATTAAAAAATTAATAGTTTTACAAAATAATAACACATATTGTTCGAAAAACTTGAAGTATAATTTTTCATCAATATTTCAAATTAGAAACTTAAAGAGAAACATATGTATGTAGTAATGTTTATGATATTATGGAATATAAATCAGATTAATCACAATTTAATTTGTAATTAAATAAGATTTTGAAATTCAATAAAGTTTTATTAACATTTCCCTAAAATTAGAGATTATTGAGATGAATATGAAATAATTAGTCTTATGTAACACACTGTGATATGATCACTGAACTAAAGGAGTGTTCAATTAATTATAAATTTAATTATTGGTTTTTAATGGGAAATTAATTTATTGATTAATAATTTAATATATAATAGGACAAAAGAATTGAAGCATGTCTTAAATTTTCAGGCGTGGCAGTATATTTCATACTATAATACCATATTTTTTGATTAATGAGTGTACATAATTTTATTTTATTTCATATTTAAGTTATATAATATTTTGTTACCATGGAGATTTGCTTAAAAAAAATTTCATTTTTAGTAATTTTCGCCTGTAGTTTTTATGACCCGTTCGTGAATCGAATTCATACCCTCTCAGTTAATAAGCCATCCTTCGCCAAATAACCCGAAAACTGATTTATAATTTTTTTTAATATTTCACTGAATTTTTTCTTAAAAACTTATAATTAATTAAAAAATCCGATACATGAATTAATAAGTTACGATTCAAATATTATTCAAAATTTTGTTCATTGTTCTAAACTTGTCAAACCAAACTTCAACTTAAATGTAAATAAGTAGTTGTAACTTCATTATTCTTAAAAAAAAATAGATATATGTATATATATAAATATTTTGTGGGTTAAAAACCTTAAATTAAACACAAACTCGAATAACAGTATAAAATACCTTTACTGTAGTATACTGAAGTTTGTTTTTTAAAGGCACACTTAATCATTGCATAAGCTCTGACAGAAAGGTTGAAACAGTTTCACATTATGTCCCATTTATGATTCCAACAAGAGTTTGTTTCTGTCTTAATTGTTTCTCTTACTTCTCTATTTTCGCTTTTTGTGTTAATGAAAACGTATATTAAGACGGGTTTTCCATTCAACTTTTCGATTATATTGCATCGTTTCAGCTATTATACAGCGCAAATGAGTTGGGTGCTTATCCTATAATATTCTGGCTAAAGAAGAGGTTATCAGAATAGATGCTAATCAAATGAGTCACTTGAGTATAATGTTTTTCTAGGAGCTGTGAAAAAAGGCTCCGAAATATAAATCTGTCGAGGTGCTATTTTTAATTTGGAAACTAAGATATAAAAAGGCGGCGTGTTATTTCATATGGAATAAGAATATAAAACCTCGAAGTGCTTTTCTTCTTTAGTTTCACTTTTCGACTGTTTGAGAATTAAAGCCTTGGGTTTCTATTTCTGAAAAAGTCGAAGATTGAAATTAAAAGAGAAATAACACCTTGAATTTCTCTAAATTAATAAGGATTTTAGTATTGTATTCGGAATCAGGGTATTCCCTTTTTCCAGAATTTTTATATATTATGTGTGAGATTCTGAATTAGTAGGATTCAAAATTATGGAAAAAGGGAATATCTACCACGTTTTTGAATCTAAATCTCAGATCACTCCAGAATATTATTTAACTCTATATAAGATTTAACACATTTTCATTATTTCTCATTAAATATAAAATTGTACCCCAGGGAGTTTTTCCGCAAAGCCTTTATTCACGGATTAATTTTTTTGAATATTACCTCATACTTACCAAATTTTTGCAAAAACTTTCAATAATTCAATATATAACAAATTATTCATAATAAACTTTTTTTTAACTATTTTTTATTGAAAAATACAATAAGCGTAAATTTTATTTTATTACATTTATTACACCATAATTAAAATTCCATTAAAATGTTAAAAAAATGTGTTCCTTAATCATAAAACATAACTGCTTTCATTTAAATAAAACACTTTTTATTTAAATTAGCCAATTAAAATATTATAAGCTATTTATATATATATATATATAAACTATAAGTCATAACATAACAAAAATATAAACAACAAACAATACATAAAATGTCTAAAATGTTGTTACCATTTTGGAGTTTGGATCTGAAATTGAGTATCACTCATTGTGAAAACAATATTGTGCCAAAAAAAACAAGTGTCATAATAAAATGTGTTTTAAACTATTTTACCATAAATTATACCATTTATGGTATTGTTATCTTAATATTATGCCATTTTTTTAAGATCCAATTTTTTGATTTAATTTATAAATCGTTTATTTAAAATTTGGAATTTGCAAAAATTTTTAAAATTAAAAATTTTGAGCAAACTCAAATGAAAGACTTCAACGATTAAAATTTCAGAAATTTTTAGTATGCGTTTTTAAATAAATGGGGTTTTTTTACAAATAATTTGAAGAGCTATATTTATCTTAATCATCTATATAAATTAGATTTACAACACAGTCCAAGGGTTATTCACTCAGCTTCTAAGTGCTCATATAAAAGTGAGAATCATTAAGATTTAAATAAATAAAACTTATGCTATGAACAGCTAATGTCTCAGTAATACAAGTTAGTAATATAAAATTTCTGATGACTCAGTAATATAAAATATCAAACATTTAATATATTTTATTGTCTAGATTTTCCCTATTAACTTATAAGCTTAAAAAGTATCAGTAAGTTGTATTTTCTTTTATTTTTCATTTTTCAAAAGGGTATAATTCTAAAATATTCAAGTTTGACTTCATTACATTTTCTGATTTGACTCCAACTACAGATTTGGCTCCAACTATAGATTTGACTCCAACTACAGATTTGGCTCCAACTACAGATTTGACTCCAACTACAGATTTGCCTCCAACTACAGATTTGATACTCCAACTACAGATTTGACTCCAACTACAGATTTGATTACAACTACAGACTTAAAACTCAAATCATAATTAAATAGGGTATAGTGGGGCAGATTTGACTTCAACTACAGACTTAAAACTCAAATCATAATTAAGTAGGATAGAGTGGGGCAGATTTAACATCTTAACTTTAAACTTAATTTGCGACGCTATTTATAAGTATTTTTTAAAAATTTTTCGAGGATTGGATCAAATTTTCAGATTTTTTGAAATACTTTTATGGTAATTTTTTTTTAAGATGTCAAGAATTCCTCACTTGTCAAACACGCCTATTCTCCTATACATCCAAAATTAATTTGCAATCGAGTTCTTTTATTAAAATTATTTTCAAATTGTTTGAAAACTTTTTTGAAATATTTACAAAACCCCTGAATAACACTCTTTTAAATCTATTGATCAAATTATATAAGAATTATTGAAATGTTATGCCGATATTATATCGCCCACTGTGCAGACAATCTTTTACTAAAATTAATCTTCTTTTTGGTTTTTATTAAAGATTTAAAAATTTCTTTTGCAATTTTATAATTTAAAAAAAAATAAATTAATTGACATATCGTATTCTCATATTAAAAGAAATATCTTATCTTAATTTTATTGAATGCTTACCATTTTTGGACAGTTATCAACTAAATCTAGACATATGTCCATACTGAATTAGAGTATGTAAATTGTATAATTAAAAAATATGTGATTTTGAATCATCATTAAAATTCTGTATATAAAATTTATTGTATGGAAAATTTTATTCATTATTTCTGCATGTTGCCAAAATAATTTTAACCTTGGTTTTATACTACGTTTTTCTCTACCCCAGATTAAAATCTTTCGCAACAATTACTCAAGTACTTTTATTTAATAATAACGAGGAAGATTATAGTTGCCCTTGTCAACTTTTAGATACCCGTGCATACCCACTAACCGTTATTTATTTCCTCTATGCTATTATAAATATTACAAAAAAAATATAAGAAAGTAAAATAGTTAAAAAAAAATTTACCTTTTTATCCCATAATTTTAGCTTAAAAAAAAAACTAAATTTTTAATTCCATTATACTACCATAATTTTTGCTTAAAAACAAAAAAAAAAAATAAAAACAAAAAAAAAAAAATAGCCCGCCCTAAAAGTTGGTCCGAGTGATGTCCAACTTTGCCAACTAACTTGCCCTATTACTTTATCTGCCCAGTTTTGATTTTAACCTCGTAGCTTCATTAGATTCACAGTTATCGAATTGATTACTTTGTATGGCAGTTGCCCGAAAACGGGGCCGTAACATTTTGAAACTTCATATAAGTGCTCGATTCATTATATAACTAACAGTGTGTAATTTTCATCCTCGTAGTAGGTATAATCAGTTTTCAAGAAATTCATATTGGTGCAAAAAAGTTGTATGGCAGCCCCCCGAAAATGAAGTCGTAACATTTTGAAACTTCATATAAGTTCTTGATTCATTATAAAACTAACCGTGTGTAATTTTCATCTTCCTGGTATAATTACTTTTGAAGAAATTCATATTGATTTAAATAAGTTGTGTGGCAGCTCCCCGAAACCTTGATCTGGTCTTAACCAAAAAAAATAGGGAACCTAAAAAATGTCCCAAAAATGTTTTGTGTGAATTTCAAAACTCTTGCTCTAATTTTTCAATTCCATCTCTTATAATTAATTTTTAATTCACAAATACTTATATTAAAACCAAGCAAAATAAGCATCATATTATAATCATACTCATATAATGATCAGATCATCATGATCAAAAATTATCATCATATTCATAATTTTTTTTCATTTTAATTCATAAATCTCAAAGTACAAAGTCCAAATCTAAAATTTTTTTAAAAATTTTACGCATCATTTAAATCGTATGAAATTCTAACTCGAATTCTTATCTACTTTTTGTAACAAAAACAAAAAACAAAAACAAACAAAATTCATATAATTTCATGTTAAATACTTCATGTTAAAATTTTTGTATGAAAATATTGGAGTTAAAAAAGTTAGCTATTCGAGAGCTACCCGAAGTTTTGGTCCGATCTTAACCAAAAAAAATAGGGAACCTAGAAATTGATTGAAAAATATTTTGTGAAAATTTCAAAACTGTAGCTCTTTTAGTTTTTGAGTTATCGTGCTGACACACAGACGGACGGACGGACGGACGGACGGACGGACGGACGGACGGACAGACACACATAGCTAGATCGACTAATTTTTCGATTCTGAGCCGATCGTACCCTTGACACTATATCTAGCTCGTCTAGATCGATGCGTTACAAACGGAGGAGCAAATCTAATATACCCGATGTCATATATGTATGCACGGGTATAAAAATGCACTTAAATAATTATAACAGATAGTTGCATTCAAGAAAACAATGCAAATTTATTATATGCTTTTGTAATAATGGAGCTTATCGGTTTTGGGTTTATGAAGACTCTTTAAATAAGACCATATTTTTTTAAGACACTAAATCTGTTTAAGACACTAAAAAATATGTTGCGTATTAAATTCGGAAAGGCCGCACCGAATTTTAGGGTTATATGTGGTGCCAAACTTAATCTAATAAAGCAGAAACCTGTAGGCAAACATTTAGATCTAGATCAATGATATGATCTAGATTCTAAATCAGATTCGATCAAACATGATCTTTAATCTAAATAAAAGATGATTTTTTAGATCAAATAATTTTTGTTTTTATCCCGGAAAATGATCTGATCTTTGATTAGTTTTTAGATCAAGATCTTTAAACAAGATCCGTTATAGATTTAATTTTTTGTAAAATCGATTTCGGTATGTTTATTTGACGAAGCTTTCTTTCACTTGTTTCAAATCGGATCATTTTGATCTGGTCTGTTAAAGTTATTTTTTTTGGATCTGATCTTTTGATCTGTGGACTAGATCTAAATGTTTTCTGGTAGATTCTTTTCGAACTGCCCTATTTTTCAATTTTGATTTAGTTTGATTACTTAAATTAACTATTTAAAATAAATTATGATACTTGTAAAGGTTTTGTACATTATGTACTTATATATATGACATATATGTACTTAAATCTAAAATTCAACACTTCTTATTTTACAAAACCTCCTATTCAACTCCAATACTTTCTAAATTAATTTATTTTTAAATTTTGACAATGCTAAAATAAATGCTTTCCTCTACAATAACAGTAGCTGTATACCTTGACGACATTATACTTTTTCAATGTTTCGGAATCCAAATATAATAAGGAAACTATTCAATTTTAAACAAAGTTGGAGTTTTCCTATAATTAACTTGAATTCCTATTAATTAACACTCAGTTTTTGACTTTGAACTAAATTACTTTCGGAAAAACAAAATTTTTCAAAGTTTTTCATTATGCACAATAAAATATGGAAAAATTGAAATAAATTATTTTATATTCACATTATTTTCAATATCAAATAAAACATTAAAGAATATTTTTTAACAAAAAATTAATTAATTGTTTGCATATACATATAATAAACGCATTGAAATCTTTTCGAAATATATACTGTAGTTAATTTTCGAATATAAACTACAATGGTAATAACTCACACATTATTTAAAAAACAAAATCAACAAACCTTTATAAATTTTAGATTATATCTTAAATCAAATAAATCACTCAATATTATACCACTGTATAAATATACTCAAAATATAAATAAAACAACAATGAAACCATTAAAAATTAGGCATTCTACAATTTGACCTATGTATAAATATATTTTTGTCTCTTTCTTTGAAAAAAGAGATACCAATAACAAGAAAAAACCTTTAAATAATATACAAAATATTTTATAAATGCTTATTTTAAATAAATATTGCAAATAAATCATTTGTAAGCCACAGATAAGATACAATGTAAAAGTAAATGTTTCAAATGTTATTGGCATCAAAATAACGGTAATTGCTCAAACTATCTTTTCTTGATGTCTATGAATTATATTGATGTTTATGAATAATCACTTAGAAGCCAGAGATAAGATACAATGTAAAGTTAAAGGTTTCAAATGTTATTGGCAGCAAAATAACGGTAATTCCTCAAACTATCTTTTCATGATGTTTCTGAATTATATTTCACTGGTACTTGATGGATGTCTTAGTGTTTAAACTTACCAAATTTTCTAAAAGTAGCAGATTTCGAATATTCTATGTTGATACATATTATTTTCAATTGTTTTCGAAGTCAAGTAACACAAAACAAAAGTTTTAACAAACTCTTTACTACGCACGTAATTTATATTCTATTTGCGTATTCAGTTAATGTTCAGTCTGGTGTCACAATTTGGATGCACATTAAACAAAAGACAGACAAATAAATTAATTTAAGTTTTAAAAAGTTTAATCGACGATTACTAAACTTAATACTATCTTAAAATCTACCAAAAAAAAATTAATGCAACATAGTTACCACAAGTTTTTTATAAAAAAAAACCATCGTATTATAAACTCCATACTCATCTATACATGTGTGGCTAAAAAATACATTAAAAATTGAAGGGTTTTGCGCACGGGTTTTAATTGATTCTCTTTGTTTATATGATTTGTTTTTTTTTTTTGTAAAACTTATTGTTTATAGCGGTAAATTATAAAAAAGATTCAAAAATTAAACGAATTTTTTCAACTTAAGTCAAGCACCTGTGTACTTGATTTTTTGTAATTGTTTCGGATTGTTTTAGGATTTTTTTTTAAATCATTAATTTTGTTTTTATTTAAGTGTTACACAAGATTTGTGTTTAATTGTGCGATGATAGCCGATCACAAGGTACTTAATAATGGTAACAATTTAAATTTATTTGTTGAAATCTTAAGTTTGATTACAATCTATTGTTATGAAAATTTACAATAAAAAAGAGTTCAACATTATTTCTAATTGAAAGTTGGTTAATGTTATAATCAAATTATACAATAAAAGTAATAGATAGATCATTATAAATTGAAGTATTAGTTGCGGCAGTTACATTATTATTGTAACAAGTAACAAATAATTAAACAATTAATAAGGGAAACTGTATAAGATTATAAAAATCAGTGAAAATTACAATAGCAAATAAAATGCATTCTACCATTTAATTTTAATGATATATTAAAAAAAAACTAAACTTAAATCTTAACTAATTTCCGTATAGGAATAAAGTGTATCCCCTAATCTTAATAACACTCATTGTAAATGTTAGTTGTGACGACTTGTAAAATTTTGATTACGATTGTATCTAGATTATGATTACTTGATAATCATAATCAAAAGTTTTGATTACCATTACAATAATATGCGTACTCAAAATTTTCGATTACAATTATTTAGTAATTATAATGTAATCTAAAATTCTTGTTAGATTATTTTAATATTTTAGATTACTTAAAAATAATTTCCAGGTTACTTTCTGATTACTTTTCGATTACTTTTCGATTAAAAATAATCTATGAAAAATTTGCATTACTTTTTAATTACTGGTGATTATTTTGAGGAAAATAAAAAAAAAGTTATAAGAAACTAAATTTGGTAAGATTATTATGGTAATGATAATCAAAACTTTTGATTACAATTATTAAGTAATCGTAGTTTTCAAAATTACTGTTAAAATAATGAAGGTACCCAAATTGAAATTAATTCTACGCTTTTGAAGCTAAAGTGTGTGTGTCAAGTGTGTCATACAATTTAAAACTATCTTAAATCTGTTAAATAAAGTGATAAATCAAGTACTTTAATCTGAATTAAAGTAATAAATAATAAGCTTTAACACATAAACTGGCAGCGCCAAATTATTGACGCATTACAATAGAAATTTATTTAATTAACCCGCTTTTTTGTTTAAATATGCAATTTTTGTACAAAATTAACTGCAAGTTGTATAAGTTTTTATTTCAAACACTTAATAATATTCTCTTCATTATAATTTTAAATTTTTATTAATAAAATAAGTTTTCACATAATATATGACACACCTGTCATAAATCAATCACCTTCATGTCATTTTAAATTTAAATACTTTCATAAAAACTTTAAACTTTTTGATGAGTTTATTAAAAACATCAGTTCATCTGCCTTCCCTTTTAGTGGTAAAACTTTTCCAAAAAAAATGTTAAAGAGTAAATTTCGAAAAATTAAAAAAAAAACAAAAACTAAATTTTTTGGTGAAAAACTTAAACAAAATTTTGCAAAGTTTTTCTTTTTACTTTCAAAACTGATTTTTTTTCAAAAAAAAATCAAACCAATTTTCTAAAAAACCAAATTTCAAAGTAAAATGGTAAAAGCTTTAAAAAAAAAAAATTCCAAAATCACTACAAAACCACAACACTGTGTCGAACAACAATAATTGAACAACACCACAAAAAAAAAAAAAATACAAGTAAAAAAAAAAAAAGGAAAACTCTCCTAAATTACTTTTCCTTAACTTAAAACAGGCAACTGTTAAGTTGCATCATCTTCTGCACCATCACCATTTTGTTCTTTTTGTTGTTTTTTTTTTATTTTTTTTTTTTTTAATTTAATGTTCAGTTTAGTAAAAATAACAAAATGTCTACTTTATGTGCAACAAGAGTTAGTGTTAAAAGTTTTGTCATAATTCGTTAAAAATATGTGGTATATGTGTAGAGTGGTATTGCTTGGCATTCAGGGCCGGCGCTTTCATATGCACAGTATGCACAGTAAAACAGGGCGCCAGAATTTAAGGGCGGCAAATTTTCAATTGAAATTAAAAAAAAAAAATTTTTTATCTAACAAAAAATTATATAATAATAAAATAAGTATTGAAAAAATGTATTCGAAATTTGTTTTTTCAATATCATATAAAATAAAGCATGTTTTATTTTTTACCTATCTACATTTTATAATTTAAGGAACAGCGATTTTTTGGTGTTCATTTGTATTTATTGTGGTTATCAAATTTTTTCCATAGATTAGAGAATAAGAAAATAAAATAATATAAGTTCTCTTTCACAGCAGCTATCATAAAAATATTGAAAGAGTAATTTATTTTTCTCTTTTCTAAATTCTTCTAATAAGTAATAACATTCCTCCTAACATTCATATTAACAAGCTATTGAACAAAATTATCAATTTAAAAAAAGTGCACCTTATACAACAACAAAATCTTATAAGACCAAAAAATAACATTTTTATTTTTGTACTATATTTTCTAATTTAAGGAACAGTGATTTTTTGGTGTTCATATGGCTTATTGTGGTTATCAAACTCTTTCCATAGAATAAGAAAATAATATAAGTTTTCTTTCAACAGCAGCTATCATAAAAATATTGAAAGAGTAATTTATTTTTCTCCTTTCTAAATTCTTCTAATAAGTAATAACATTCCTCCTAACATTCATATCAACAAGCTATTGAACAAAATTATCAATTTAAAAAAAGTGCACCTTATACAACAACAAAATCTATAAGACCAAAAAATAACATTTTTATTTTTGTACTACATTTTCTAATTTAAGGAACAGTGATTTTTTGATGTTCATATGGCTTATTTTATTACAGAATCAGAAATGAGAAAATAAAATATGTAAATAACATACTACTCTTTCAAATTTCAATATAAATTATTGAAATAAGAGCAATTCATTTTTATTCTTTATCTTTTATTCTTTTCTTTCTTATTCATTATTCTCTTAAATTTTTCTTTGATTATGTTGTATTCTTATTCTTTTGATTCTTACTTTATTAATTGAGATTTGAGAACATTATAATAATAGCTGTGTGTAATGTGTATATATAATACATATAAATATAATACTATACTAATACTACATATATTTGTATAAATATACAAATACCATGGTCCATGATTAGAGAATTAGAACAAAAAACATTATTAATTCTTAAAAAATGTTAAATGTTATTATTTTTAGTAGGTACATGAAATATTTTTATATGGTGGAACAAAAAAAAACACTGTTCTGTGTGTTATTTCTTAAAAAATGTTATTATTTTTAGTAGGTACGTACATGAAATATTTTTATATGGAGGAACAAAAAAAAATACTGTTCTGTCATCTGTGTGTTATTTTCTTAAAAAATGTTAAATGTTATTATTTTTAGTAGGTACATGAAATATTTTTATATGGTGGAACAAAAAAAAAACACTGTTCTGTGTGTTATTTTCTTAAAAAATGTTATTATTTTTAGTAGGTACGTACATGAAATATTTTTATATGGAAGAACAAAAAAAAAACACTGAATTATAAATAATTATATTTATAATCTATAGAGTATAGAAATAATAAAAAAAAAAGTTTTATAGTACCTACCTACTAGATTAGCATGTTAATTTTTTTTAATGCATTTTTTATTTAAACTGCCTTTTTAATGTCAAATCAAATTATTTTTCAAATACCTATTATTAATTAAATACATATAATACATATTAATTAAAACATTTGAAAAATTTAAATATCTAAATTCTCATTTTTTAAAAGTTATAAAAATTTTATTGTTTGATTGTTTTTTTTTTTAAATTTAGTGCAGTAAAGCTTAAAGATATTGTAATTTGTAAGAAAAACCTACTTTCTCCACTATTGAAACATTAGAATTTATATTTGAAAAAAAATTAGAAATATTATTTCCCAATTTAGTTATAGCTTTAAAAATTCAACAATACCTATTACAGTAGTTTCAGCAGAACGTAGTTTTTCAAAATTAAAAATTATAAAAAATTATTTGAGAACAACAATGACTCAAGATAGATTAGTAGGATTAGCAACTATATCAATTGAAAGCGAACTTCTTGAAAATTTGGACTACGAAGAATTAGTTAACGACTTTGCAAAAATAAAAGCGCGTAGAATTAAATTTTAGTATTTTAAATTTTTTCATAATGTTTTAATTAATTTTAACTTTTTTAATAATTTGTTATCGGTTAAAATTTTTGTTATTGAGGATTATACCTCCGTGGGACACCTCTTTAAAAAAAATGCATTGAAAGTTCTACCTCAAGGATGATGTGGAAACGAACTTTTCCAGGGCGGCGTTTTCAAAAAGTGCACAGGGCGCCAAAAAGCGTAGCGCCGGCACTGTTGGCATTAAAACAAGAGTCTGAGGTAATCATATGCAAAAATGATTTTTATTTTCTATGAATCGGGACATTTTTATATTGTGTTCGTATACAATGAATGAGACAGCAACAATAACAACAACAGCAACATAATAAAAAATAATAATGTATTCCTTTTAAGCATATTTGAATATAAATTAAAAATAAATGTTAATATAAAGTAAATTTGTCTGTATATTTGATAGGAAGACTAAAGCTAATATTTTTTTTGTTAATAATAGTAATATGTCAATTACCTTTTGCGATGTCAGGTGTTCCACCCAAAGTCATTGCAATCTCTCCTCCTGCAAACCTTGTTTTCTGTTGTTTCTGCATCAAACACCATTAAAACACGATGCAGATTTATAATATGCTCATGTGCGAAGAATCCTTGCTATAAGCTTATTTTGTTTACGTGATATTTTAGATTGAAACCAAACTTTTAATCTTCTTACTGCTATAAAGTTGTTTTAATTCAAATTATCTTAAACTCAGGATTAGTGATTCATTTTTATCAAGGCTTTCTATTAGTTGTCTCAATTTAGAATCTTATAATTCTCTCAAATTAATCGACTTAATTTTTCTCCATTTGTCAGTTACGAGTATAAGTTATTAAGAGTCTTCTAGAAATCCAGAGCTTTTTGGAACAATTAGTAGACTATTTTGCTTCAATATTATCACCTTTTGCTATTCCATAGATTTTTTAATTCAAAGATGCTAGTTTTATCTTTAGTTAATATCGGGGTGGAATAGATTATTAGAATGCAGACTTTTAACTCGAGAAGTCTACAGTTTTCAAGTCCCTGTAAAAGCTGAAAAAACATCAACGTGACTAAGCTACCATTCAATATTGGTTTCAAATTTATGGCATAATCAATAATTAATAATTTTATACATTTAATTAAGAAGCATATTAATGCAACGAAATTACTATAAAAAATATAAAAAAATTTTTAAATAGAATAATATAATTCACAGATACAGAATTACCTCTCAGTTAAAATGTAAAATTTTTACATTACATTTAACAAAAGGAATTTAATCTATTGGAAATCTAAGATAATTCAATATGTTATAATGTTTAGTAGTTACTGTTTTATTCTGTTTGGATCAATTTTAATACCCACAAGAATAAATAGAATATCCGTTATCTTTCCCACTGTTTCGGCATTAATCTAGGCCGGTTTAGACAGGCTTATTAGCCTAACAGTTAAACAGTTAGCACATAAAGACAAAAATGACTAGCTCTAAAATTCTACATAATATTTTTTATATCAAATATTTCAAACTTTCAATTGAAGGATATCGGGCTCACATTATTGGCTGTATTGCACCAACAACTTCAAATAATCAAATTATCATTATTTTTAATAAATTTATATTGACAACTAATTAATGAAGTTTGATTAGTAGAAAATACTCACTTATTTTAGTGATAACTGAAAAGTTTTGATGCAACAGGTCAAATCATATCTAATTAAAAAAAATTTAATTTATAATTTATATTATAACATAAAATATACCGAATATACTTGCGCAGAAGGGTTACGAGCTATCAAGATGACCATCACATAACAGTACTCTATATCTCAAAGCTTCCGAATATATTTAGTATGAGTGAGGTTCTGAAGCTCGCAAACCCTCTGCGGAAGTTTACCCAATATACATACAACATCTGAAAATGAAAGTCGGCTTATCACATTGTATGTGGTAGGGAACTGTATATAAATTAAGATTTTTAGTCTTTAAAGTATTTTAAGTGTCCTATTACTAGGACTTATTAAAAACTCTTAAATAAAATTCTAACTCATTTTTCTTTCTTTTATTTTTTCTAATACCAATTTAATATCATGTTAAGTTTGTTGCATATATATGTGTTCATAAAATATTTTAAAATATACTAGTTGCTAACGGTTTATTTTGTTTTTTATTATCCTTGTTATTTTTGTTGTTGTTATTATTTCCTTGTTTCATTTATTTTATTCTGTAAACACATTATGAATAAACAATTTTTGTGCAACATAACAAAAAAAAAAAAAAATAACGAGATAATAAAAAAAAAAACACAGCATTGATGACATCATGTGCAACAAGCACAACAAAAATTGCAACTATTTTATACAAGTATATAGAAAATATTAAGAATATTTCTCATGATAAAAAATGTAAATATTATTCATGTTTTTCCACAAAAAAAATAATAAAAAAAAAAAACAAAAGATTTTTATACATAAATACATACAAAATATATACTTACATGGTTCAAAAAGGATTCAAGTTGTTTTCATTTTTTTTTTTTTGTTATATTTATTGTTATCCTGATTTTTTCCTGATATGTGAAATAATTTTTTTATTTTGTTGCGATGTTTTTTTTCCATTGTTATTTAACTAGTTGTATATAATATGTTTTACATACATATATATATTGTACATATATATAATCATTTGTATATATGCATATTTAAAATGTTGTACTTTTTATTTTTTTAATATATACGATTAATATAATTTATTTACAATCTTCTTAGACGCTTTGTTGCTGATATACAGTCTGATGTTATTTTAAATAATAACATTATGATGAAAAGCATATTGTTGTAAGTGTTGTAACTGCAAAAAAAAAAAATAACAACAACAATAAAAAATAGATTTTTAAGAGAATCAAAGTACACAAACCATTTGTTGCTGGAAAAAAAAAACAAAATAAAATAAAATTTTGTTGTTTGTCAGAGCAAATGTTTATAATGATGATGATAAAGTTGAATTACTTGAAGTGTAAGTTGATGTCAACATTTATATGTTAAAAAAATTACTATCATATTTTTGTTATTGTTATTTTTACCGTTATTTTTATAATGAAATTATTTCATAAAATATTTCCCATGATAATATTCAAAAAACAAAATTTTATAATTAAGTGGAAATAATTTAGTATAAAATTGAAACAATTTATTGAATATCAACTTTTTTTTCCCAACTTTTAATATAATTAATTTTCTCTGAATATTGATTGAATTAAAATTTTTATTTATCTGGGTAAACTTATATCATGAAATGAATATCAGGTAGTGTAACTACCTACATTAATATTTTAAATAATTTAATTATCTTCAGATTATCTAATAGTTTTCTTGCTCTAAGAGCATGTTTATCTTTGTTATGGTAGCATGACTACAGATTCCAATTGGTAATAAACAAAATTGCTATTAATTATTATATATATACTAGCTAATACCCGGTGCGCGTTGCTGCGCCTCTCAATGGAGTTTTAATTAAAGTTGATGTTACTGCAAAATTTTAACACAAAAATTTCACATGTAAATTTTAAAATGTATGAAAGCAATTTTTTTAAAACGATTTTTCTAGGATTATTCTAGTAATTTTTGAAACTTTCTGTAATTCAAAGCAGTACAAACTGCTTTCCAAAATTTGACGTAATTTACTTCAAAAAATTTTTTTGACGACTAATAGTAGAACCGACTGTTAACAGACTCAACTCTTTTTTCAAGTTGCTTCACACATCGGTTAAATCGTAGGACCGACTGTTAACAGACTCAACTCTATTTTCAAGTTGCTTCACACAACGGTTAAACCGTTTCTAATTTAGAGTAAAGTAACCAAACACTTTATAAAAAGCTGTTGGGCCGCAATGGGTTAATGGAACTAAACAAAATTTTTTTGAGGCTTTCTTTTTAGCCAAAGCAGTACTTCGCAAATTTTGACTATATTAGCTTCCAAAATTATTTTGACCAACCGTCGGGCCGACACGGGTTAACAAATTCCAAATCTTTTAATAGTGTCAACTCAATTCTCACAGATGATCACGTATACAAAATTTGAAGTCAATCGGTCGAACCGTTTTCATTTTAGAACAAAGAAGTTTAAATACTTGCACCACAGCCCCAACTTTGCGGTCCGTTAGAGCAAAATTTTGGGGCCACGATTTCTTTCCGTACCCAAAAACCCCTATATACAAATTTTCATGAAAATCGGCTGGGCAGTTTAGGAGTCTATTCGCTACATACAAACAAACAAACATACAAACAAACATTCGCTTTTATATATATAGATAGATTATTAAATGAAATATTAATATTATAAATAAAGGTTTTATGTATATACAAGATAGGCATGTATCTGTAATAGCGTAACTAACTATGACTCGTTAGTGCTCATGTTATTTATAAATATATCTGAAAGACTATTGGTACTGAAGACACGTTTAAACGGATAATTTTTCCGATCCTGGACCCTCTCAACCTTTAAAATAAGGTATCACTTATGGAAATAGGGCTTATAGTTTTCGCATTATTTCAAAATATAGAAAATTCGGGCTTATGAAATTATAAAAATAGATATATTTATTTAAAAAGGGGCTATCCAAAAGGAAATGGTTCTGTCAATTTACAAAGACATCGTATGCACTTGGAAATACTTAATAAATAAATAAATAATAAATCTATCTATTTAATAAAATGTCTTGATAGAGTTATTCCAATACAGGTTTTAAACATATGACTTTGATATATTTTAATTAAGTTAAAATAATTCCTTAAAAGTTTTCTAAACTTGCTGAACATTTTAAGATTTAGTATTTTAACGGCTGAAGACTTTTTAAGTTTAATAACTAACTTAAAATCTAATAAAAAACTTAAAACTAATTTATATATTTAACTTTTAAAAATTTCAAATATCGTCGAGTTCAAAATTAAATTAATTATTACTCCGGGTAAATTCGGAATTAAATTAACTTATCATATTACTAGAAGTTGCACATCGCACCTGAAATCTATTATTTTCTGAATGGAAGTTTAATTTTCTAAAAATTAGATTAAAATGGTACCATCTTTTAAAACTTGGTGGAATAGAAATTAAAAATCTTCCATACAAATTAAGGAATCAAAACTTAAAAATCCTGGATTGTGCAACACAGTCTTTGTATTTAACCTTGTTACTTTTGAGGGTTCGCAACTTTAAACTATGTCTGAGTAATTTAATCTTAAATAAATTTGAAATAATCTCCGATTAAATCTGAAAATAATTTCAGTGAAGAAAAGAAACAAAGCTAATAAATTCGATGTTGGATTATTCTAAGGTTTTCAAAAGGTTTGTGGCGATGCTAGGCAAGATTGATATGGAAATTGAAATGGAATATTGAGTTTTTTAGCTACGTCTGTCGTTATACACCATATGGTATATAATACATCCGTATACCGTATATTATAATTTAAAAACTAATATAACTAGTATTCAAAGCATTTACAGTTATATTGATAAGCCATTTGTTTGCAAGTACAGTTACGATTGAAATTTAGCAAACTCCCACTGACAGTTTAACGTTCCATTCAAGTATCGGTTTCAACTTTGGCTTAATATAAACTTATTGTTTAATTAAGTTTCAAATGGCGATATGACAAAAATCCTCCAATCAAGAGCAGATTTCTTTGATGCTATACTAAACAAATGATGTGATGGTTTCAAAGATATCACTACCAGCTCAATTTTCGTATCTTTAATAAAATTGTTGTTATTATGCTTTATTTACCTATTTAAATATAAAACAACTGAACCTATTATCCTCCATTTCTCTCTTTCTATCATTTTTAATGAATTTATGCTAATGTAAGTATGGTGTTATCAACTATTTATACCCGTGCATATATATATGAACATCGGGTATATTAGATTTGCTCCTCCGTTTGTAACGCATCGATCTAGACGAGCTAGATATAGTGTCAAGGGTACGTATCGGCTCAGAATCGAAAAATTAGTCGATCTAGCTATGTGTGTCTGTCCGTCCGTCCGTCCGTCCGTCCGTCCGTGTGTCATCACGATAACTCAAAAACTAAAAGGGCTAGAGTCTTGAAATTCACACAAAGTCATTTTTAGACAATTTCTAGGTTCCCTATTGTTTTTGGTTAAAATCGGACCAAGGCTTCGGGGAGCTGCCATACAACTTTTTTGCACCAATATGAATTTCTTCAAAACTATTTATACTACGGGGATGAAAATTACACACGGTTAGTTTTATATTGACTCCGGCACTTATATGAAGTTTCAAAATGTTAGGGCCCCATTTTCGGGGGGCTGCCATACAACTTCCTTGCACCAATATGAATTTCTTCAAAACTAATTATACTACGCGGATGAAAATTACACACGGTTAGTTATATAATGAATCGAGCACTTATATGAAGTTTCAAAATGTTAGGGCCCCATTTATGGGGGGCTGCCATACAACTTCTTTGCACCAATATGAATTTCTTCAAAACTAATTATACTACGAGGCTGAAAACTACACACGGTTAGTTATATAATGAATCGAGCACTTATATGAAGTTTCAAAATGTTAGGGCCCCATTTTCGGAGGGCTGCCATACAAAGTTTTCGATTCAATAACTGTGAATCTAATAAAGCTACAAGGTTAAAATTAAAATTGGGCAGGTAAATTAATAGGGCAAGTTACTTGGCAAAGTTGGACATCACTCGGACCATCGGACTTTTAGGGTGGGCCAATTTTTTTTTTTTTGTTTTTTTTTTCTTTGTTGTTTTTTTTTTTTTTTATTTTTTTTTTTTTTTTTTTAAGCTTAAGTTATGGGACAATGAATGAAAACTTTTTTTTTTTTTTTGTGATTTTTTTTTTTTTTTTGTTAATTTTTTTTTTTTTTTTTAAGCTAGTTATGGGACAATGAATGAAAATTTTGTTTTTTGTTTTGTGACTTTTTTTTTTTTTTTGTTAATTTTTTTTTTTTTTTTTACGTCAAAATTATGGGGTAATGAGTTAAATGTATAAGAGAAGTAAATTACGGTTTATTTTATACACCATAGTGGGTATGCACGGGTATCTAAAAGTTGACAAGGGCAACTATAATCTTCCTCGTTTTTGAATATAGTTGACATGTTGTTTTTTTTGACCATAATTTAATAAAAAAATTTTTTTTAAAAATTCTTTGGTATGAGGAATTATGATGTTGTTTACAAAACAAACAACAAACAAAAGATACAATATAATTTGAAAAAGGACATACTTACATCCTTTCTTTTTAAAATATTCCACACCACAGTAGTTTGTGTATTACATTTGTATCTATAAATTAAATTACTTTTCTCTATAGTCTAGATTGATACAATAGTTATTGTTTCCATCTGCAGACATCAGAATAAACTGTTTTACATAATTGTTACTTTTAAAAAAAATCAGTTTTGTATAAAATAAGTTAAAATAATAACTTTTGAAGACCTCTTTAAATATAATTACTTTTCACAGAGGGTTGGCAACTGACCAATTACTGATATAATATACTTTTATTTAAATTTTTAATTGAAATAAGTGTTTATTTCATTCTTGACCATCCCTCTGTATTGCATTTTAAGAATATAAGTTTTAAAAATAAATGTAACCCTTGTAATAGTTAATTGGTTCTTTGATCTTTTACTTAATAAAGTTTTTTCTCTTACTTACATTACAGGAATATCCATTTATTTATGTAGTGTCTAAAATTAACTCAAACTTTATTTTAGAAGAATTAACTAAAGTTTACCCTCTAGATATATTGTAAGTTATCTTATTGTTTAAAAGGTGTTAATGTAAATTTAATTCAAAAATTATATTAAAGAAAAGGGTATGATACTTAAATGGTTTCCATTAAATATGGTATGCAGTGATACTGATATCATTATATGTAAAAATAGTCTTATTAATTTTAAATTATTTTTTAGATATGTGAGTTACTAAATATTAAAGTAAAAACATAATTAAAATATGTTTTTGTTAAATATTATAATTAACCTTTCCATCAACTTTTCATTAAATAATAACTCTTTAAATGCTATTTAAATTTCTTAATTTTTTTTTTTTACGAGGCAATGGAAAGTTTGATAGCCACCCATTAAAACTGTGAGGTGTTTCTTTAGGTAGTGTGCGAACTTTAACACATCAAAACCACACCCTTTTTGAACCAAACTTTAGGAAGGAACTTGTGATACAAATGTACAGTTTGGTTACAGAGATGGGGATATGAAATGATTCTGGGATTATGGGGAGATTTGGAATTTTTTTTTTGGATTATGGGAGTTGGGAAAAATTTGGAGGGAGAAATATGTTAATATTCTTCTTAAATTAAATTAAGTCGTACACATATGAACTACCAACTTTAGGGAACACATTCGACGGAATATGGTTCTATAGTCTCGACATACGCATAACAAACGAATTTCTATAAGCCGCGATACTTTATCTTAACAATTCGACACAGTAAAGATGAGCATTCGTTACACTCCTTCTTTCACGTTGGAAAACTTTGAGTGGAGACATTAATTGTTTTATTTCTTTAGAGTAGGTGTTCGTCCCCACTAGATATCTATAAAACAGGGTAAGTGATCCGACTATGCGACTATGACTAAGTGGATGGAGCGTTGAGCTAACACTGGGATCATTTATAAAACTTACTTAGAATCTAAAAAAGAAAAACTTTTTATAAATATAGAAAGAAGATTAACACTCTTTGAATGAAAAACGTTAGAAGATCTAAAGTGAGATATTCATATAGATATCCTGGATAGCCAGATATCTCGTTGGGTCTTTCATATTAGCTTTAATGAATAAAAAGTTCTACTACACTACCTCCCATCAATAAATGAAATTAGATTTTGCAATTTTTGGGATCCCCTAATTCTTATTTTTTGATTCGGAACTTTGTGCCTTTGGTGTCATGCGTTCAGAATTTATTATTGAAATTTAGAAAAATTAACTTAATTTAATAGTTGACCATTAATTTGTACCCCATTAAAGTTTAGTCTATAAATTTGGATTCAACAAATCAACCACCAAATTGCATACTCATCACTTGTTTTTTCTCTCAATACTCAAAAAAAATCAAAAGCAATAGCGTTTTTTTAAAATTCAAAATAAACAACAGGTGCAATGGGGTTTCAAAGAGTAGGAAGTATTGTGCAGATTCTGACCATGAGATTCTTGAGGTGTTATTATGAACTATGTCTATAGTATTTCATAAATTTAAATCAATAATTGAATCAAAACAAATGAATATAAGAGAAAACTTACCCAACAAAAAAGATCAAAAAGAAGATAAAAGCAATGTAATAATTACCTGTAAGTACCGGACTAGTACAGTGAACATCTAAAATCTGAAGGCAATTTTCATGAAATTTGGTAAATGTAGACGCAAATACTCCAGTAGAAATCATCGTCGGGATTATTTATTTAGGAAATGGAAAAAAATAAGCTTGAATTTCAAGCTGAAAAATATTTATTTACAAAATTTCATTAAATAAAAAACATACTCATTTCGTAGTCCATGTAAGCTTTCAAAAATTTCAAGAATCTTTAAGATTATTACGTTAAATATGTAAATACTGCAACAAGAAAAAACCCTTATATTTCTGTTAATTATATCCCTATGAACGTAGGTCAAACGGCATTATTAATTTGCCATTACGTTTTTGACTCAGTAAAGAAGAAATGAAGATAAAGACTCAAAGGTATTGATCGGATCAGGAACGAAAAGTAAATTTATCTAGCTATATGTGTCCGTTAATACGTCCATACGATAACTCAGAAACTAAATGAGCTAGGATTCTAAAACTTTGCCAAATTAGTTTTTATACAAGAACCATCGTTACCGCTTTTGCTATTGAAATTTAGCCAAATAATTTCTGGTTCTAATAAACCCTGTATTTGAAGGTTTATCAAAAGTTTAGTTTACCGGATCATATAATGTTTTCACTATACTAGTGCGGATATCCTAGAGTTGACACCTTCTACTATAAAGAGATTAGTTTTTTTTGTATTTTCATATGTCATGTTAAATGTAATCAAATGTTTTGATAATTTTTTTTTTTGATTTTTTGACTTACTCGTATATCGACGCTTTTCCTTTCGTGTTTTGTTTTTAATTCAGAATTTTCTTTATTACAGACAATCTTAATAGGAGCAATTAAAAAAACAAGAAAAAAATATACCCTTAGAAACAGTTAAACACGAAGTTATAACAGATTAAGGATACTGATATAAGGTTTTTTTTTTTAAATAAATAAATACAATTAAACAAAAAACAAAACTGAATGTTATCCTTATTATCCTTTTATATAAGAAATTTTTACACAAAATTTAACTGCAATTACTGGCATTTATTCCGTATCATTAGATCAGATTAAAATAAAAAAAAAAACAATACAAGAAATAGTAATATCTTTAATTGTATTAGTGTACGTATGTTGCTTTAATTATATTATATTATTTATACTATTTTGTATACCTTCATTAAAGTTAAATGACGAATTGCATGAGTGAATAATATTGAACGATGTTTTGTTTCTTTTCCAAATCTTGATTTGTGAAGAGATAGAATTATAGTTTTACGAATCCATCTTGTTATAATGTCTACAAAGTATGATTTTAAAATTTTGATCCTAGGTTAGAAGTATCAACATCTTAAAAAATGAAATGTTTTAAATGGCTGGGTAGTGCAGCGGTTAAAGTATCGACCTATCTCTTGAATGGCCCCAGTTCGATTCCTGGTAAAAGTGAAAAAAACTGGTTTGGAAAATCTACTTAGCAACCAATCGTCATTGAATTGTATCTATTGAAAATCTTAGACGTTTTTACATGTTATAAGGTCTAGTACCATCTCATGTTTAAATTGTATGTGGAATTCATTAAGATCAATTCTAAGAATAAGAATATAATATATCCCCTCTGTTCCAATATATACCTATGGTATAGACAGACTTATTAGCCTAGCAATTGAATAGTTAGCACTTATTCCTATAAAAAATTTATATACGTATAAATATATTTGAAATAAATGGAAGCACCAGAGCTTTTCATTTGTATCTCAATTTTAAAAGTTTTAAGTAATATTGTTTGATTGATGAGTTGTTTGAGTGCACGCCTTTGTATTCTTTTAAATATTCTTTCTTTGAAGATTCCTGTTAAGTGTGTTTTCTAAGCTTTGGATTTATTAATCTAAATTTTCTGTAGACCTCTATTTATTTGGTTATCCCTTCATTAGTTAGGGATAATTTTCTTTGTAAAAGCTATTTAGGTATAGATCTAAAACTAATACTTAGACTTATTAACTTGCCTGGACATTTAATATTTTTGATATTAGTAACTTAAACAGAATTTTGAACAATTTTTTATATTATTACAATGTTACACTTCCGGAATAAAAAGGAAATGATTATAAAATAATAGAACAGAAGTATTTTGTTTAAAGCTATACGATGCTAAGTATTTTTGAAAGAAAAATTTTACGTAGAATATATGGTCCTATAAACGATGGCGCGGTCTGGCGGAGAAGATATAATGTCGAAGTCTATGAACTGTATAATGACGTTGATATAGTCCCGAAAGTCAAAATTAGACGACTTCATTGGCTCGGTCACGTCGATGGTCGAGTCAAGAGGGTGTTTGAAGCCATACCCCAACGAAAAGGACATCGAGAGAAACCGAATCTCCGTTGGGGTAATAAGACATCGGCAGATTTAAAAAAACTGCACAATGCAAATTGGAGGAGATCTGCGCAAAACCGAGAGGAGTGGAATGGGATATTACATCAGTCCCTGAACCTTCATGGTTTGTAGTGTCAAACAAGTAAGTAAGTACTATAAGACTTAAAGAACTATTTGCTACTAAAATTTACCATAATCAAGTCTACTAAAATTTTAAAATATAAATATGAAATTTTTCATAGAGCTATTCAATTTGACCCTTTTATCAAAGCATTTTTGTTTTCGTGTATGAAAAGTTGTGAATGTTGAAGTTGGTTATAAAACCTTCAATATGGCTAATTATTTCATTTGCATAAAATTTGATAAAATAATTATATTATAGGTATAAGTTCTCGAGGAGTTATAACCTCCTTGAAACCTTTGGCTTATTATTTAATCTATAAGTTCAAGGGAAGCTTCTGACTTCGGAACCTTTGTCATATCCCCATTTAAAATAATATCAGTTCAAAACAATATTACTTATTCCAATCTGACTTCACATTAAATACAAAAAATTAAAATATATTTTAACACTTTTTTTAATATATAATTTAAAAATCAATCTATAAGATAATACAAGAAGTTATTTAAATTTATTTTAATAAAATAATATTTTACATATTGTGGTACTCTTTAAAATTTCTTGGAGATAAATTTCTTATATTTTAATTAAAAAAATTAACATCACATATCTTAGAAATTTAAAAGCATTCACCTTTTATGACTTAATTACTATGATAAAAAACAAAAAAAAAAACAAAATAAACGTTTAAAACATTTTAAATTTTTTTTTTTAATTAAATTTTAACAAACCACAAAAATTTTCCACACAAAGTATTGCTTGCTGTTTTCTCATACTGCCTACCTTCCTACTATCAAAACAATTTATGTTTCAATAAATCTTAAGAATGTTTTGTTTTTTGTTTTTGTTTTTTTCATTGTATTTTTGTTTTTGTTTTTATATTTCAGTTTTTTCTCACGTCATAATTAACAACAGTGTTGTATGAATTACCATAAGATGTCAGAGTAATGATGACTTTAATGTTTTCTTTTGATTTTTTTTGTTATTGTTTTTTTTTTTTTTTGCAAATTTTATTTTATTACACGGAAAAAAAATAAAACCGTGTTAAAAACAATTAGCGTAACTACTTTAAATGAACCATTTATGATAGAAATGTTAAAGATACAAAACAAATCCAAAAAAAAAAAAAACAGAATATGTTAAAATATGCTAAAAGGTTCACCACAAATATTTTGATATCAAAAATTAGATATCAACCTTTATATATATCTATAATATATTTATGTAGATAGGTACATATTATAATATGCAATTATAAAAGGTATATAAGGAAATTAAATAGCTTGTAAAATTTTATTAATCAGAATGATAGGAAACAAAAAACGGGAATTATATTTTAGATATTAGTATCTATGTATATACTCGTACAGTGGACATTTAATTTATAATTGCTTTTATTGAGGTTTTGTAAAATACTTAGAAAATGTCAACTAATTAATCGAAAATATATGTCCCGTTTTGAATAATTACAACAGTATAATAGAAGTCGGACAATGGTGCACTATCTACACTAGCGCTCAAAAAACTATTGTGAGAGTACATAGAGCAGAAAGTAAAGAAATAACCTGGCAACTCTTACATAAGATCCAAAGGTTGAAGTACGCTGAGGAGTGTATCTATTATTAAGCCACCTAGCTGAAAATATAAGATGGTAGAAAGGGTGGCAAATACATACCTCTAAATAAATAATAATAAGGCTAAATATAAATGAAAATCAACGTACAAACCAAGCGCCATTTTGATACTTCTGGCCACCCGCTCCTGGTATATGAATGTTATGGCGTTTTTGAATTTTTATTAAATTAAATTCAGTTTAATATTGTTCACAGACTTTTTTATCCCCGCGTTCCCTTGCATGTAACTTCTATTGTAGTGATGTGGCGCGGTATTCTTTTGTGGAGCCTTCATTTTTCGGCCAGAGCAAATTTCTACAGACAAAATTCTTCAAAAGGCATTTGGAATACTAAACCATCCGGTAGTGTTTCGTAATATTTCGACACACTAAAAAAGCATTACCCTGTAGCCAAAACAATGGAACAAGTACCCAACCTGCTTGCACATTGTAATGACTGAAGATTAACGACGAGACATATAATATATGCTAATCGAATAAGAAATCCAGAAGGTATAAGATGCATCTTTCTTGGAATTTGCTAAATCAAAAATATTGGGAGACAAATATGAGTGTAATAAATATCATAAAAGCGTTCTTATATTTCAGATTTGTAGTTCAAAAAAGCTCTATAGCATATGAATGAGATTGAATAGCGCTAAGCATTTATTTCGACATTAAGGTTTGATTTTTGGCATAATATTTTGAATTTCATATGAAGCACCTTAGAAATCAAATCTTTTGTGAAATTATTATCGTTTAACAGGCATTTTTATTATCTTATACAGATATTGAAGAGCGGTATTGGGTGCTTCAGTAAATATGTGGAAAATATACTCAAGTCTCAACCGAATATATGTTTTATATATTTAAAGTTAATTTGGAGAAGTTAAGTATTTCCTAATCCTGTGAATCCCAGACATTTACTGAATAGAGGCATCGGTGGGTTAGTGGGTAAGTTTAATTTTGTTTACTAACCGAGCGGGTTGCGGGTTCGATCCCCATACGGGTAATAAATTTTTATACTCGTATGACTATATAGTCAAAGGGTATAATAAATTTGTCATTACGTTTGTGACGCAGAGAAGGAGGGGGGTAGATATAGACTCAAGTGTATGGATCGGATCAGAATCGAAAATAAATCGATTTAGCGATGTATGTCCGTCCGTCATCACGATAACTCAAAAAATAAAGGAGCTAGGATTATGAAATTTTCACAAATTAGTTTTTATGCAAATTTTTTTTATTTTTATCCAGCCATTTTGGTCCATGGGTTCGGGTAGCTGCCATACAACTTCTTCTTTTATATGAGCTTTACAGTACACCTGATGAAACTGGGTGTTTGAAATTTTGCAAAAAATAGTTTAGTGTAATGGCCAAAGTTACTGCAAAGTTTGGTTGGTCTACGGCTGAGGGTTCAAGTAGCTGCCATACAACTCCTTCTTTTATATGAGGATTACACTACAGCAAATGAATGTGGGCGTCTGAAATTTTGCCAAAAATAGTTTAGTGTAATGGCGAAAGTTACTGCAAAATTTAGTTGGTCTACTGCAAAGGGTTCGAGTAGTTGCCATACAACTCCTTCTTATATATAAGCATTACTCTACACCTAATAAAGCTGAATGTTTGAAATTTTGCCAAAAGTAAATAACCGCATGATATAATGTATATGTCACGGTCATGCGGGTATCCCATAGAGTTGATATAATTTAAATATATAATTTAGCTTGACATCCAGTGTCATTCCTAGGTATTTTGTTGAATTTTTGATTAATTTGTATACACTAAGTATTTAAATTTATTATAGGTGGGTTTCTTATATTTCTATTACTAAAATTAACATGAACTTGTTTATTGTTATAGAATGTATTTAATTTATGAAGCCTAGATACTAGATAGACAAAAGACTATAATAATATCAGGCAATATTTACTATTTCCCTGGTACTAATTATAAATAAATTAGTAAATTTACTGAGTGATGAATAAATTTGTTGGTTTATTTCGTTTTAATACGATTTTAATATAACACTCAATATAATTTGCGAAATTTACTTAATAATATTATGCCACATAATAAATATACATACGTACAAAAAGGTTTAACAACTCTAAGAAAATGTAAATTTCGTTGTAATCAAATTTACAAATTTATTGAAACCATTAAAAACACCTTCTTAAAAATACTTTGTTGCATCGTTGCACAATAAATTTTAAATAAAGTATCACATCTTTTTTCTCTCATCTTGTTTATCTTTTAATTTATTAATTTAATATTGAATTTAAAATTGAATTTCTTAATAAAATTGTTCACATTTTGTTGGTTTTTTTTTGCATCTCTAAAATGTTAATTTAAAATTTTCTAATTTAAAATCAAAATTTTGAAATATACAAAAATTAAATTGAAAAAACGAATTCACGCAATTCAATGTAAAAAAAATTGCAATATTCTATTGCAAATTTTAACCCGAATAAAAATATTAATTTACTGTTATATTTTATTAGATTATTGCATAAACCATAAAGATGACACCTTCAAATTCATAATTTTATTAAATATGGAGGTCCAGTTCTTCTAAAGAATTTGAAGATTTTTAATAAAAATTCATAAATTATATCATGCAATTTAATTTTTTTTTTAGATGAAATTCAATTTGCACTTGTTTCTTTTATAATAGTGTTGCCGTTTTTGTCAGTCCTATTTTAATAGAAAACTTTATGAAAACTGAATATTTAGAGTGGTTAAAGAGTATCAGGGCAGAACTACCTTGTACTAAATTTAAATTTTTTAGCCTTATTAAATCCGTAGATATCCTGGTTAAGTGTAAGGAGGCCTGGGGCGCATATCCGAACCACTACTTTCATTCCTCTAAAGTTTCAGAAACATAAAGAAAATAAAACAGAACACTTATTCAAATTCAGAGATAAGCTTATTAGGTCTCGGGAGGCGTTTGATAGGTGCCCAAAACACCGCTTCAATTTATTTTAAAATTTGAAAACGTAATAGAAACAGGACACAATTACCTTGAATAAAATTTCAGGCTTCTAGCGTTAGCAATTACGAAAATATGATTTTCAGATCTTGGGAGGTACTTAGAAGATACAAGAACAACTACTTAAATTAATCTTCTATTTTAGGAAAATGGTAGAAACAGAAGAGAACATTTTTTAGATGTAGAGTATAACGAGTAATGGAACTGAAGTACCTATAATTCAATGAAACTATAATCAGATTATTAGCCTATTTCTTACTAGAATGAAAGGTTCTATCTTTATTAGCAACGGATATGTGTTTGTAAGGCCTTGAAGGGAGTGTAATAGTGGAAGAACACTTAGAATCAAATTTAAGTGAGCCTCAATTTGTCTTTGATATATGCTGAGCAAACAAAGCTTATTCGGAAGTTTCAGAACCCAAACACATCATCTGAATTTTCTTAGCTAATCCACTGCGATTTTTAATTTTATTTTAAGAGCTAAATATTAAGTAATTCACCATGTAATCGGCAACACTTTAATAGAAAACAAAATCAAAAAAATTAATTAGAAAAATATTAATTTATTTATTATGATATTAAATTGTCATATTAGCATTTTTTGTTAAATATTTTTTACCTCCAGCAAAATTGTGTTAACCAAATAAATCTTCTTTTCCAATTAAAATAAACAGTAAGTGGGCATCTACTGTTATAAAACTTGTATTTAAATATGGCTAACTCTAATTTATTACAATAAATTTATAATATTGATCATTGCATCGTAGCGTTCAATGTAATATCATCAATTTTTATAATCGTCTAGTTTATTTTGAATTGTTTTTTTTTTTTTGTCTTACAATTTTGTAAATTGGAATTTTTGTGAATTTTTGTAAACGGTTACTTAATCCAAAATTTAATATTTTCCTCAAATATAGTTACATAAGCTAAATACCTGTAAATCAACAGGTGTTCTCAATTTATTTTTTTATATACAAATAGTTAAGCAATTTGGATAGTTAAAAGAGGATCGCTTTTGTTTTAATACAATATGTAGTGCTGATTCTTCTATAGACTACGTCAATTGGTCATCGCTTTTTTTTAAGATTTTGTAACCCCCCTGCAAGCAAATTTTAATTTATGAACCAATGGCTTAGGACATATTTTATAATTCAAAGTCTTTGTAAATGGCTATGCAAATTTGCAAAAATGCTTCAAAGTGTTAAACTTGTTATATACCCATTTATTACCAAATTTGCTTAACATTTTCTACTAGCTTAATAAAACCGTTATATTTTTTCAATAAGACAATTAACTGGTTTAGAGCTTATTTTCCTATTGTAGAGTGCAAAATCATCTTAATCAGTGCTACCGTTTCTGAAATATTGCAATTTATAATGAGAGTTTAAACAAAAAATGTGGGTCAATAAATGGGGGCAGCGGTACTAATGGTATATATATTCGAAAACTTGGAAACACAAAGTATCGTTATGTGATGACGTCATTCAAATCTATGATCACCCCTTAACCGAACTTTATCTAAAGCCCAATTTTTATTAATTTTAATTCTTATATTTATGGAATTTTTTAACCCGTGTGACCACAGGACAACGGGTATAATAAATTTGCCATTACGTTTGTGACGCAGAGAAGGACCGGGGTAGATATAGACTCAGGGGTATGGATTGGATCAGAATTGAAAACTAAATCGATTTAGTTATGTATATCCGTTCTCATAAAGAAGCTAGGATTTTGAAATTTTCACAAATTCATTTTTTTTTCAATAGCCATCATCACTATTGAAATCCAGCCATTTTGCTTCACGAGTTCGAGGAGCTGCCATACAACTTTGCTTTTTACATGAGTATTTCTCTATATCTATTTCAGAAGCTGGGTATCTGAAATTTTGCCAAAATAGTTTGGTTTTATGGCCAAAGTTTCTGCAAAATTTGGTTGGCCTACTGCAGTGGGTTCGAGTAGCTGCCATATAACTCCTATTTTTATATGAGCATTGTACTACACCTAATCAAGTTGGGTATCTGAAATTTTTGCCAGAAATAGTTTAGTTTAATGGCCAAAGTTTCTGCAAAATTTAGTTGCTCAACTGCAGTGGGTTCAAATAGGTGCCATACAACTTCATATTTCACATCAGCATTACTTTATACATAATAAAGCTGAATGTTTGAAATTTTGCCAAAAGTAATTCACCGGATGATATATAATGTTTATATTACGGTCATACGGGTATCCTAGAGTGGGAATAGTTTACTCTACTACCCTCTTCCTAGTTTTATTATATAATCATAACTATTACAAAATGTAACAACATCATGGATTGAAATCTAAATTGTCCAGTCTTATAAAAAAATATAGGTGGTATAAATTTCATAAGTTACCAGTTAAATTACCTAAAATTCTTCTGTAAATTTATTTCGCAAAAACTTATATATATATACAATCAATTTAAAACATATTAACAATTACATAAATCGGTTTACCAAATTTTTTTTGGAGGCATATAACAGTCGATGATGCTGTTGCATTTTGTACATTAAGATGAATTGGTCTGTGAATTCTTAAAAGAATTCAATTTAAACCAAACAAGTGCATCAATTTGAAAAGAATTCCGTTTAAAAATAAAAACCAGTACATCAATTTTTTTTTTTTTAATTTACTTTCACTTTTTCTCAAATTGCAAACCAATGTCCAAACAACACTAAATTCAAAATAAGGCAAGTCTTAAACACTCTTGTTACGGAAAAACAGAAAACCGAATTAAATTATAACAAAATTTATCAAAATAACCGCACAGCCAATAGCACAATTCATGTAATGTAAGAAGATATTTTCAATATCAAATAAAGTCATACTTATCTGACAGTTTTTTTTTTTTGTGAAAGATTTATAATATCAAAAAATTTGCTGTTGCAACATGTGCAATTTTATTTATTTACTGTGCAAAATTTAAAATGTTCAATAAGTTTTTTATTTTTTATTTTTTTACTAATGTTATAATCAAAATGAGTCCAATCATAATTTAATTTTTTAAAAATAAAACCAACCATCAGCAAAGAAAACCAAAATAAAATATAATGGGAAAAAAAACCATACGATGCAAAAAAAATCCGATTTGTATACGTGAAACTTTTGTTATTTTTCAGATCATCTGCTGTAGCTGCTGTTGCTGCTGTAATTTTCAATATTTCATGGTAAGATGCACACAAAAAAAAAAAATTCAAAGGAAGAAAATTAAAAATTTTAGTTATAGTTGGTTAACATACCAATATACTACACTATTGAACCAGTTTTCAAGTGTTCCAAGATTAATATGAAAATAAAATTTGTGAAAAAGGGTGACCATATGTATATAATTTTTCTATATTTTATTATTTAAAATTATGTATATTTATATTAGTTTTTATACCCGTATGACTATATAGTCCAAGGGTATAATAAATTTGCCATTACGTTTGTGACGCAGAGAAGGAGGGGGGGGGGTAGATATAGACTCAAGTGTATGGATCGGATCAGAATCGAAAAATAAATCGATTTAGCTATGTATGTCCGTCCGTCCGTCCGTCCGTCCGTCATCACGATAACTCAAAAAGTAAAGGAGCTAGGATTATGAAATTTTCACAAATTCGTTTTTATGCAAAAAACGGAATCGAGTTTTAATTTCAGCCATTTTGGTCCACGGGTTCGAGTACCTGCCATACAACTTCTAATTTTATATGAGCATTACTCTATACCTATGGAAGCTGCGTGTCTGAAATTTTGCCAAAAGTAGTTTGGTATAATGGCCAAAGTTACTGCAAAATTTGGTTGGTCTACTGCAGAGGGTTCGAGTAGCTGCCATACAACTCCTTCTTTTATATGAGCTTTACACTACACCTGATGAAGCTGGGTGTCTGAAATTTTGCAAAAAAAAGTTTAGTGTAATGGCCAAAGTTACTGCAAAATTTAGTTGGTCTACTGCTGAAGGTTCGAGTAGCTGCCATACAACTCCTTCTTTTATATGAGGATTACACTACACCAAATGAAGCTGGGTGTCTGAAATTTTGCCAAAAATAGTTTAGTGTAATGGCCAAAGTTACTGCAAAATTTGGTTGGTCTACTGTAAAGGGTTCGAGTAGCTGCCATACATCTCCTTCTTTTATATGAGCATTACTCTACACCTAATAAAGCTGAATGTTTGAAATTTTGCCAAAAGTAATTAACCGGATGATATAATGTATATGTTACGGTCATACGGGTATCCCAGAGTTGACACAGTCTACTCTACTACACTCTTCCTCGTTTTTTTTGGTTTTTTTGTATCCTGAAAGAAGCATGGAGCATACACTTAGTCATTTAGATTTAACTGAAGTTTGGTTTATTACTATTTTCTCTAACCCCTCTGTAATTTTTATTTAAGATGTATGTATATATACACAAAATGTTATAATTTTATGCGTTGTCATTTTACACAACAATTTGTAAAATTTTTTAATACATATTCTGTTTGCTACCAAAGATTTATAATTTCTTTAACTCTAGATCTTTTGTTAAAGGAACGACACCTAAAATAATTCATCAGATACGTATAGATATTCAATATAGATCAAACCTGTATAATACTCAGTAAAATTGTAAGTAAGTACTGTAATAGTAAGTACTGTTGGAAGTATAAGTGTATGGATCGGATCAGAATCGAAAAATAAATTGATTTAGCTATGTATGTCCGTCAAGCATCGAACATCGCACATCAAACATCAAACATCGAACATCAAACACCGAACATCCAACATCCAACATCGAACATCAAACATCGAACATCAAAATCAAACACCAAACATCGAATATCTAACATCAAACATCGAACATCAAACATAGAACATCGAATATCAAATATTGATGGAAAGAAGTTGTATGGCATCTACCTGAACCTATGGAGCAAATTGGCCGGAATGAAATAGCGTTGACGGCTATTGCAGAAAAAAAAGAATTTGCGAAATTTTCAAGATCCTACCTTTTTTAGCTTTTGAGTTATCGTGCGGACGGACGGACAGACGGACGGACATACATAGCTAAATCGATTTTTTTTTCGATTCTGATCCGATTCATACACTTGAGTCTATATCTACTCCCCCCTCCTCCTCTGCATCACAAACGTAATGGCAAATTTATTATACCCTTTGACTATATAGTCATACGGGTATAAAAACACGTAAAAATAAACCAATTTAAGAAAGATGTAATTGGCCAATAGAATACTTTTCAATACTTCTCAAATTTCTAAAACAAAATAATGAGGCACTTGAACTTTTCTCATTTTATCCTTCATTGGAAGGTATACTGTTAATTAATATTATAACGGTTTAGTAGAATCAATTAGAGCATTTTTATATATTTATTTTTACCCCAAAAACAAAGAGAGTTAGCTCACCCTAAAAGTTGATCCGAGATATGTCCAACTTTGCCAATTAACTTGCCCTATTACTTTAACTGCCAAGTTTTAATTTTAATCTTGTAGCTTCATTAGCTTCACGGTTATCGAATTGACAACTTTGTATGACAGCTCCCCGAAAATGGGGCCGTAACATTTTGAAGCTTCATATAAGTCCTTGATTCATTATATAATTTACCACGTGTAATTTTCATTCTCGTAGTATAATTAATTTTGAAGAAATTCATATTTGTGCAAAGATAATGTATGGCAGCCCCCCAAAAATGAAGCCTTAATATTTTAAAACTTCATATAAGTGCTTGGTTCATTATATAACTAACCGTGTGTAATTTTCAACCTCGTAGTATAATTAGTTTGGAAGAAATTCATATTGGTGCAAAAAAGTTGTATGGCACCTCCCTCAAGTCTTGATCCGATTTTAACCAAAAACAATAGGGAACCTAGAAAATGTCAAAAATGACTTTGTGTGAACTTCAAAACTCTAGATCGCCTAGATCAACTTGTTACAAACGGAGCAGCAATATTAATGTACCCGATCCATATATGTATGTACGGGTATAAAAAGAAATCTGGTCACTCTAATTTTCAAATTACAAAAACTGGACAACTGCGTTGGTCTGATGAAACAATGATTTATATTGAATTATATAAATTGATAATGTGCATACTAAAACATCTTTTTACCTTTTCTAAAGATTAGTGAATGTGTTTTTTTTGCTGCTTTTATCTGATCATTATCTTTAAATATTATATTCTTTATTTCAATTGAATAGAGTGTTTGGTAGTTAAACTAACTTGAAAAGATCTTAAGATTATTACATCTAAATAATGACTATAATATTTAATAATAAAATAATACAAAAAATATAAAAATAAATAATAATAATAATGAATAGAATCGTTTATTTAGTGGATTAAATAAAATTTTATATTTTAAAGAAAGAGATTAAAATTAATATATCATGTTGCCACACCTGTATGGTACTTTACCTGTACATAACAATTTCTGTATTGAATGCACAAAGAATTGAGCAAAATGAAAAGAAATGAAAAATAAAAAAATAAAATAAAATCATATAATAAATTTAATTAAAGGTTTTTGCGTAGAAAGTATGGAATTATAACAAACTAAAAAAATATTAAATTATAATTTAAGTTTTAGTTTATTTTTTTTCTTTATTTTTGAAAATATTAAAAAGTTGTATTTGTACTTTATAACCTAGGAAATATGGTATAATTTTCTAAATTAAGATTGAATTAGATAATAATTAAAAATGCTAACAAAAGCATCAGGAAGTTTAAAATATAATTACATATATATATATATATATAAATTTTAAAATTCAATACCTATTACAAAAAATTAATATAAGAAATGGTCAAATGTAGAGAGAATATGAGATCTATAATAAATTTTAAGATTTAAAAATTACAGCAAAACAATGTGTAATTATTTGTTGAGTATTTTTTTTTTAAATTTTAATCTTTTATTAAAATATCTGTATAATATTAAAGCAGAATTAAAGTATCTTTAGATTTATTTTTGTTTGTTACAAACAATTTGTCATAAAAAAAAATTTAAGTAACGTTTGGACTGATATGAAGCTTTGAAGGTAAAGTTTTTCTGGAGGGTCACTTTACGATTGTTCAGTCACTTTGAAACTTTTTCGATTTTTCAAATATTGTAATCTATGTAAACCATATCATTCCGGAAAGTATTCAAGTATTTTGCAAATATTTTAATTTATAAAGTCCAATACATTATAATAATAATATGTATGATTTTCAATTTCAGTAGTATTGGCTTTATATGAATGAAAGTATGTATTTAAAATACGATTTTGTTCTTGAAAAATAATTGTTAGTCTCGAAAAATAACTATACAAAAGTAATTACTCTTAAAATTTAATTACTTTCTGGAATTTAAAAGTATTTGTAATTGATTCTTTTACTAATATTTAAATTTTGTAAATATCGTTGTCAAAAATTTACGAGTACTTGACAAAATAATAAGTATCCGGTAATGGTACTTACAACTGTATTTACAAAATGCTTTAGTATTTACTAAATGCTTTAGTACTTGAAAAATAATTGGAAGTCTCAAAAAATATTTACAAATGTAATTGAACTTAAAATTTAATTACTTTGTGGAAATTACAAGTATTTTTAAGTATATGTAGGTATCGATATCTAAGCAATACGAGTACTTGGCAAAAAAATAAGTATCCGGTAATGGTACTTACAACTGTACTTAAGTACCATTTTACTCGGCATGATTCAACTCTGGATTTAAGGTAAGACTAAAGTTTCCAAACACGGTAAAGGAGATTTGAAATGTGATTACTTATTCATTAAGTAATCCTTTATCGTAAATAATTGTCTTTAAAATATAACTAAGTACTATAAGAATTCGACCTTTCTACTGTTGTATAGCTCATTTTCACTAAATTTAACAAAAGCTCTTATACTCAATCAATAATTTTGAATCATAAGTACTTCTTCTAAACACCTTTTTGCAGATTTTGAAACAATATCGCCATGTCCATACAATGGTTATACAGCGCAAGCAGTTACAGTTGGAGTTTTAATTACCATAGGCACAAGCTGCCAGAGCTATGTGTTTGTTAAATAACTAAAAAGTACTTGATATTAATTATTAGAATAAAAACTTTTTTATTCTAGGAAACCCTCATGATAATAAAACGTTATGTTTTCTTATTAAAAACTCTTATTACAACTAAACGCTATGTTATCTTATTATTATAAGATCAAAACTTATATTAAAATATTTTAAAACATTCACTTACAATCATTTTAATGTAAATTTCAAAGTCTGATTTCCGATTAACATATAAATTACCTACAACAAATTAATATCAGAGTAATTTAATTATTTTTTTTTTGAACAAGTTTGTTTGCAATAAAATTACTCATGGGTGAATATTACTGTTGCTTGGAGTTTAATCGAACTTAAAACTGGTTGAAATTATAAGGAAATTTAAAATAATTTTTTTTTTTATAAAGCTAATAAATAAATAAAACTAAAAATAGCTTTATTTTATCTTAATAGAGATTCCATCCAGAGTTAATCAACTATAGCTAAGACTTCATTCATGCTTCATGTGAATAAATTCCGAAGTTAATCAACTAGCTAAGACTTCATTCATATATCATGTGAATAAATTAGAACTCGTTCAGATTTTCTTGGAAAACTGGAAACTGTTGTTATTTATACAGACTCTTATTTTCTTTTATTTTTTTTTGATTTTACTTTCACATAGGAAAACTCTGCATGGATTTTCAAGTATGTTGTCACCTTGATTTTATATTTATCAAAACTTTTAATTTGTTTATTGTATCATTAAACTAGTTTTTAAAATATATTAGTACTAATATTTGCATTTAATCCTGATTAATTTTGAACCAAAATAAATTTTAGGAGGGAGTTTAATCAGTATTTTTTTTTGTTTTTTTGCGAGGGAATGGAATGCTCTAAAGCGACCCCATTAAAACTGTGAGGTATTTTGTTGGGTAATGTGCGACTTTTACGCACCAAAACCACACCCTTTTTGAACCAAACTTTAGGAAGGATCCTGTGATACAAATGTACAGTTTGGTTACAGGGATAGGAATATGAAAGGATTTTAGGATTATGAAGGATGGGGAAAATTTGGAGGGATATTCAGGAGAAAGATGTTAATATTCTTCTTAAATTTAATTAAGTCGTACACATACGAATTACTAACTTTAGGAAACACATTGGACGGAATGGGATTCCATAATCTCGACACACGTGTAACAAACGAATTTCCATAAGCCGTGTTTCGCTATCTTAACAATTCGACGCAGTAAGGATGAGCATCTGTTAGTCTTCTTGTTTCACGTTGGTAAACTTTGAGTGGAGGCATTAATTGTTTTATTTCTTTAGAACAGGTGTTAGTCCCCACAAGATATCTATAAAACAGGGTAAATGACCAGACTGTTCGCCGATGGTTAAGTGGAGTGAGCGTTGAGCTAACACTGGGATCATTTATAAGACGAACAGCTTTATTTTGCACTTTATCGAGATATTCCGGCGTCGATTGGGGTGCACCAGCCCAAATATGTGCACTTTACTCCATTTTTGGTCTAATATATGTTCTATAGATATTGAGGAGATCAAATGGAGAAAAGTAAGTTTTTCATCGATACAAAAAACCCAAACATCTAGCTGCATCTTTAGCAATACCAAAAATGTGATTAAGTTTGCAGTTTGCATTTATGTTTTTAAAGAGTCACTCTTTGATGGGTTTTTTCTCCTTTACATTAAATCATCAAAATCAATTAAAATACTCATAGAACTTGTCTTCTATTATTAATTGAAAAAATTATTATTAAATTAATTAGAGTAGACAAGTTATCAGTAATATTTAATTTATATAATATTACTTACCTATTAATTTTATTGTAACATTTACCTTCATGACATTATTGAGCATTGTCATTTTGAGTATTATATTAAACCATTTTGAGTGGTATTACAATCTTGCTCAATGTTAATATACTCATATTAAATTTAAAATTAATTGAAAATATAAAATATATTTTATTACATAATATTAAATTTTAATCAAAAATAAATTAAAAATAAAAACAAAGTATCTCAGAAATTTTAGTTGAAAAAATATTTTTGAAATACATGGAACAAAATAAATTTTAAAAATATTAATGACTTCAATTAAAATTTTATATTTTCAATTTTTTTAATCCAAAAAATAACTTACTATATGTGAAAAAAAAACTTATAAGTGGTAAATCAAAAAAAAACCAAAAAGAGAAAGAAACAGACTAACTAATAACAATCGGAGAGAAAATTAAAAAAAAAAGAAAACAAAAAAAAAAAAGGAAAACATTTTTATAATACACCAAAGAAACAAAAGAAGCAGAAATGTCTTTAGCACAATCAAAAAAAACTATTCGTCAGGGCTGGTTATGGAAATGTCCACGTATAAATAAATTATTTGCAACAAAATGGTCAAGACGTTGGGTCTGTCTCGAAGTTCGTTGTATAGAAGGTCGTAACGAGTTCGTTGTATTAAAACAATTTTCTACAAAAGATTTAGATTCTTGTCGTCGTATACTCGGTTTAAATTTATGTGATGAACTTCGAACTGGCAATGATCTAAAACATAGAAGAAAAAGTTATCCACATACATTTGGTATTAAATTATTGAATGAATGGTTTTATTTTGCTGCTGATACAGAAAATGATTTAAATGAATGGGTTAATTCAATTAATTCAGCATGTGGTTTAACAAGAACTGCATCAAAAACTAGTACAAACCTGTCAAATAAATGGCTATATAAATTACGTAATGCAATATTTAGTAGTAGTAGTAACCTTCCAATTGATAAAAATATGTCAAGTAAAGGTCAAGATCCGGGTCCCAGTGGAATAGTTGATGAAACATCAATTAATGCTTCCATAAATGAAGGGAGTACACTAAATTCAATGCAGACAATGTCAAGTGGTGAATCAGCTGAATCAACAAGTCCGGTTAGTTTAGTCTCAAACAGTAATATATCATTAGATACAGCTGTTAATGCTTTAAACAATATGAAACCAGTCCAAGTAACACAAAAAGTATCGTAAACTAACATATGTATTTTTTACTTTAAATTACCGAGGACTACAAATTAGTTTTTTCATTTATAGTAAATAGTATTAGTAACTTTTTTTTTGGAATAAGAAAAAAAATTTTAATAAAATTTTTTGACATTAAATATAAAATTTTTTTTTTTTTTTTTTTTAATAAATTTTATGTAAAAACCTATGTAAAATTAAATAAAATTAATTTTTAAATGTAATTTAACTTTTGAATGTTAAAATACATTTAAAAACTAATTTCTTAATAGAACTAAACTTCTATTACGAAAATTTTAGTGAGTTTCCACTATTTTTCCACTAATTTTGACATAAATCAATATAGATCATATCAAATCTACTTTAACTTCTTTTTTTTTTAATAAATATAAAACTATTAATAATATAATTAAAATGGAGAATGGTATTCAAATGGATTCATACACATCGGCTTTAGGAAATCATCATTAAATTTCTTAATTACTAAATTTCTTAATTACTTTCTTTCTTTATACATATGGGCTTGTCAAATTCTGACATCTTAAAAATGTCACTTGAATGAAAGACTGAGCAATGCCTTTATGTATATACAAACATATTACCAACTATTAATTATAAATTTTTAAGTTTAAACTTAACTGTAGTAATTTAACAGTCTCTTTTTTGACTGGAAAAAATATGTTAAAAAGTTTCCCTTATCACGCAAATTCATTATTTGAAATTATTTTAAAATGAAATGTTGTTACGCATTTAAAAAAACTTGTCAACAGCTTCTTTATGTAACTTTTTAATTTTTAATTAGGCATTTTTACCAACTTTAAAACAAATATTTTTTATAACTATTTAATTAACCCTATAAAATCTATCAAAGTGTTAAAATTTTACTTTCAATTGAAAGTCAAAAAATCAAATTTAAAGTTTAAATTTAAAAATATAACGCGGAAATTACTTTATGAATTTTATTAGACAGTTCTTTTTTGATAACTTGAGCAAACGTCAAGTTTTTAAGTACAATTTTGATTTTTAAATAATTTTTAAGTCGAAATATTTTTTTTAATGACTTTTTTATTTATTCTTAATTTGACGTTTTTTTTGTTTAACAACTCTTTTGAAATCTGAAAAAATTTTAATAGCTCACAGATCGTGCTCTGAGCGGTCTGCGAGTTAAAAAGAACACAAAATTGATAATCTGAGCACAAAAAGAAATACATTTTTTTAAGCTTGACAGCTCTGACTCTGCGCTGATGAGAAAAAGAGAAACGCCTATGAATTCTATTGAACAACTCTTTTGACAACTTCAGCAAACGTCATGTTTATAAGTACAATTTTTAAATAAATTTAAGTCTAAATAATTGTAAATCTCTTTAATTTCATATTTAAGTAGAGGAATTTACAAATCGTTCAAAATTAAATCAAAAAATCTACAGTATTGTTAATAATGTTGCATAAAATGTGTATTATTGTACAAATGGTTGGGTGCAATACAGCCGTTGACATTTAGACCTAATAGACCTTATTTACATTCGGAAAGAGTAAAAAAGCCTAAGGATGTTATTTATTTAGAAGACTATTCCTTAGTAATTTTCAAGGCCATTATTAAAATTAAATAAATTACAATTTCTTTATTAACCAAAGTCTCTTCCCTTATTTGACTTGCACAATTTCTTCAATGAATTTCGAAAACAAAAAATAGCTTAAATGAAGACTTGTTACAACATAGACGACTGTATTTTACAATTATAGTTACATATTTTTTTGTGTTATTATTATTATGATTATTATTATTATTATTCAATTTAATGAAGAATTGTCTTTTTTCCCCCAAATAAAATTTTTACAAATAAGGTTGTCTTTCATTTTGAAAGTTGATTGCATTATAGAAAATGTTCAACACCACCTTTTACATGTCTAATTTCTGTTATAAACAAGTTGTTTAATTTGTTTTTTTTACATTTATCACCATCATCTTAAAGTTATTATCATTTTTGAATGTTAGTGTTACAATGTACTCAAATATTATTATGATTTTTATTATTTAATAATAATAATTAAAGTTTTTCAAAAACTACAACAATAATTACTAGATGTAGTTAATAATTAAAAAAAATGAAATTGTATTGAAAATAATTACAGTCATAATATAACAAATAAATCAAAAATTAGCTTCTAATTCAACAAAAGCCGTGCACTTAAAATAAAAAATCATTTTGAAAGATGTAGGGAAGGTTTTTTAGTGTTGATTTTTGACAAAATGAGCAATTTAATTAATATTTGAAAAAAGTAAAAGCAACCCAGGCCTTATTCCACCAGCCACTTAACGATAATCAAATAATCAATTCCTTTTACCAAAATCATATTAAATTGAACCTAAAAGAAGTTTTGATTGAAAAAGGGAAGATCTAGATTTTAAGAATAATAGAATAATAAGTTAAGAGTTGTTTAAAGGTATTTGGCACATTAAGAAATATCTCGAAAACCTCTCAGACTGCAAGGAAATCGATACTGAGGATTTTCAGCGTCTGCGTCAAATCAGTTCTGTTGTATGGGAGTGAAAGCTTGTAATTAATCAGTAAGTAGATTTTATCAGTTAAAGATCATCATAAACAAATGCCTCCGAATAATCTACCAAACAGCCAAATCTCGAGTATGTGCGGCGACGATCTTATTGAAATCCAAATAAAAAGGAAAAAAATACAGTTAGAACGGACGTGTAATCAGGCGACCAGAAAACATAGAAGAGAAGCAATGAATTGAGAACACCAACGAAAAAGAAATAGAGCAAATCAAATGGGTGGAAAGGCGTAGTGAATACTCTATACTCCCTATATAGGAGTTGTAAGAAAATAAAAACAAATGCTAATAATCAGGAGCTTAACACCCTCTAAACCTCAGATATCGATCTAAAGAAATACCCAGAATATTTCAAACTTAATGTAAATATAAAACTTTTTAAATATTCATTAATTAAAAAATCTCAGACCCCTTTCTGCCCTTCTTATTGAAGATTTTTAAGATTAATTACAAAATCTCAGCTATACTCTTTTGCTGAAATTAATAAATTTTTTAAACGAATGGATTTTAGACATTTAGACTTTTTGCGAAAAGATCTTTTACGAGATTAGCTTCTAGTCAAATGATGTTAGGCAATATCATAGTTTGTCATATACTAGTATTTCGATACCTGCTGTATGTAAATACATTCAATGCCCAATCTAATATACACATTTCTAATGTTTTCGACACTGCATAATCATAGAGTAATTTGACAACACCATCAAACAAGTCACTACAGAAACTTGGCTTAGACTAATTCAAGGCGAATCAATGTTTATATGAAAACTTTGACGCATTGTTTAAGATAGTAACTATATTATTATTATAAGGATGGAAATTTAAAACTGAAAACTAGCTTACGATTTTGAAAGAAATTAGAAACTATATATATATATATATTTATTAATAAACGACCTTGAATGAAATTTTTTATAAAAATAATCTGTTCCAAAACCCGAGTCACAAGACACAGATTTAAAAATTACAAAAGAATAAAAGGAAACGGAAATACATTTAAAACATCCCAAATAATTATACTCTTAACCTATGTATACTGCACTTATTTTAAGTTTTATCTAATATATAAATCTAAAACAACGCCAAATTAAACACTATACTATACATTAATTTAGTTCCTAATTACAAAGTTTAAGTGTTGTAAAGGCAAAAAAAATGATGATGTAATACAGTTTTTTTTTTTTAAATTACAAATTTTTTAAACCAGTTACAATTTTCCACTGTAATTTCTTCTCATTAAAAAAAAAAATTTGGGAACCCACCTTTAGCACTTGTTGTTTTATTTTTAATATCTTTTAAGTGTTTAATATCTTTCGATTATATCTCATTTTTGTTGAATTTATTCTTCATTCCAATTTCCTTTTCCAATCCCAAAAAACACTAAGAAAATTATCTTTGATGATCGTCATGGCCATTCTCTTATTGATATTTTACCGATTGAACTAAAAAATAAAACAATAAGTGAACTAAACTGATCTAGATATGATATAAATGACTGGATTCAATATTATGATTTTTATTTTTCAAAGTACAGTCAATTTTTTTTTTAACTTTTACTTTCATGATCAGTGTACAGTCTGATTAAAATTTAAATCGATTTATATTTAAAAGAAAATAAAAATCGATTTATATAAAAGAAAATAAAAACAAAAGAGTAAAAGTAAAAGCTCACCATGGTGATTTTATTTTCATTAAAAAAAAAAATTTAATTGAATAAAGATCACTTTTTAATGAAAGCAAATGTTAAAACGTTATCATAATTACAGTGTTGAGTAAAATCTATCTCATTCAATCATTCTTTCAGGTGTTATTTTTATATCCACCGGGTGCATCGGGTAAGGGATTCAAGTTAAAGTATTTAAAAATCGATTTTAATAAGAAAATAAACGTGTGAAAGTATTTCAGAGGTCTCTGGATAAGGGATCCACATTAAAAAATTTAAAAATCAATTTAAATAAGAACTTTAAATAAGAATGTAAAATGTTAAAACTTAAAACTACTTTAGTCATAAATTTTTGGTTCCAGATAAAGTCACTGTGAAGAATTAAATAAGATGATTTCCATTAAAATAAAAAGGTACATTCCTCGGCAGGCTTCATACATTGTAATAAACTTATTTAAATCCAACACTGTTTTTTATATGCTAATTCTTAAGCTGTTTGACTAACAAGCCTCTCTGCGCCTTAGATTCATGCTGAAACAATAGGAAAGGTACTAAACTTAATTCGATTTTTAACTGAATTGACTATAAAGTAAAATTGAACATGCATTTCAAGAGAGTCTGTTCCCAAAACCTAATGACAAAGAGTTAGTGAGGCACAGTTATTCTCTAGCACGCTTTAACAATATTACTTTACATTTTAACAAAAGATAGATAAACTTTCCATCCTCATATAAATGCCGGCAGTCATAGAACTGATTTCAATCATTATTATCCAATTACGTGAATATTACATACAATCGACTTTAATTTTTAATATATGTGATTGGTAGTCTGTATTAAAAACTAGACTCTATTAGCCCAAAAAGTCAATGAAGATATTTAGGGACATAGCGATTTTCAATCAGCTTTCAACGATAGGAGTTTACGTTTTAGGAGAAGGGAGATTTTCTGTCTTCGATATCCGAGAACCATAATATAGTAATAACCTAGAATAGTGTCCCTCTCTTACACAGACAGTAAGAGGGACAATAAAATTACTATTTTATAAAAGTTATGATAACTTAAATTATAAATAAAACTTATGGAACATAATCTGGAACTAAATAAACAAGATCAACATTATGTGTATTCCAAAAAAAAAGGGTAATAACTATACTTTTAATACTACTTACTATAGTAATCTTCGTCGGAATTATTATACTAAATTTTTTTTCTTAATTTATTCTGAATTTTGTTTTTTATTTTACATTTAAACCAGTTTAAATTTAAGTCTGATGGTGCAGTTTTCGCATTACTTACTTATATAGGTACACATTTTTTTAACAAAAGTAAAATTATAACATTTAATAAAACAAAAAAAAAAATTTTAAATTTTATAAGGTTGGCTTGAACAAGTAACTGGTATAAGGTTACCACTTAGTAACATATATATTAATAAATTTAACTAGTCTGTAAAAAAAAAAACTGACCTAGATATTCAAAAGGTACCAACTAGTCATCGGATAAGTGATTTTAATTAACCAGCTCAAAAAAAAAAGCGTTTTTATAAAAATATTTTTAAATATTTCGCAAAATTAAATCCCTTTCTTTTCCATATGAAATTAATCGCTATAATAATAGTGGATTCATATGATGATGAACACCTGGGTAATAAAACCACTTAAAAAATAAAGAGCAAATTGAAAAAAAATTAAATTGACTTATAATTATGCAAAATTTAAAAAAAAAAATTGCCAAATTTTAGTTAAATATATTAATTATAAATTATCTGTTAATTTGATGGAAAAATTAAAGTTTAATAAGTACTACTTTTGGGAAATGTATTATTTAAAATCTTTGTTTATAAAAATCTTTGTTCATTAAAATATGGGTGGTATCTAAACAAATTTATATTTATTAAGTACCTAAATAATTGAATTATAAAAGGTTTTATCTAATTAGGGTTGCTTTTAAGTGAAACTATAACTAGAATAAAACTAATGATCACTCAAAATTCAATAGCAAAATATAAATTTTAAAATGCGTAACTATCACTAGCCTGTATTTCTTAAATCTATAAAGATGAACCTTCTACCAATCCAGCTCTAAAATCCTTCCAAATTCAAAAAAAAGGTACCAATATGAAATACAGGCAAATACAAGCAGGAATTCAAGAAATATAGGCAAATTATTGTAAGAGCAAACGAAATATATAGACATATAACATGCTCCCGTTTTCACTTTACGAGGACAGAATACAAAAGATTTCAGTCATTATGAACCAATTATGAGAATATTACTTGAAATCAACTTTATTCTTATTTAAAATGTTAATGATAAAATTTGATGGATTTTATAAGCTTTTCTTCCTGCATAATATGCTCTGTGTTGTAAATTCTGATTATTTTATATAGGAACCCCCGAGCTCTTAGTACAATTTGGCCCATCTGCGAAGTTGTTCTTTACTTTTGCAAGAAAAGCATTCATATCCAATTCCATTAAAATCGGTTGAGATTTTGATGAATTATTAGAATTTGAGTTTTCCAAAACTCCTAGAATCTCTAGACCCTATTATACTAGAATCAATTTATGAAAGCTACTCTTTGTGACTATCCATACCAATAGCCAATGTACTAAATTTGAACTCGACAGTTATACAGACAATTGGAACTCTAGATTTCTCGAAAAATCCAGTGCTTTTGTATGGGCGCTTCCTGATCTCGTGGTCAAATTTGGTCGATCTACGAATTTAACCTTACTTTTGGCGAAAAAATGTTCATACTAAATTTCATCAAATTCGGTTGAATTTTACGCGAGTTATCGTATTAACAGATACACACACAGAAACACAAAAAAAAATCTTGTATTTACGCGTTTCCAGCAAAATGGACAAAATGTTAGGAAGGAACGAATTCCATTTTTTTTTTCACCTAGGAACTTCTATAGTATATAATATATTGAATAAAAGCTAAAACTTAACTCTATTGGACTCTCTATTGAACTCTTAATAAATAGAAAATTCTTAGTTAAATAAGAATTGTAATACTTACTTGTAATTATTTTGAAATGCAGTTACTTCAATCAGTAGTTAGTATATATAGTTTATAACTACAGTTCAGTAATGTAATGTTTTGAAATTTTGATTAATTTGATAGTTTATTATTAGTTTCAGATATTTTTTACTATCTAAGTAATTTCTTTTCAACTAACCGGCATACAAAGTCTTAAATGATAACTTGTAATGCTTGATTCTGATAGTCTTGACTCGTTATTAGTTTTAGCTAAGTGATGTTATACTTTAAAATTTATAAAGTATTAAGTAATTCCTTGATAAAATTAGTGGTATGATAATAAATTATAATTAATATATATTTAAAAAAAATTTTAACAAATGATAATACGTCTATTCTATGTAATGAAATGTTTTAACTTTGGATTTGGCCGATCTGCAATGGTAATGAAATAATTAAATTCTTTCTAATACTTTTGATTACTCGATAATTATAATTAATTTTTACAATAATTCACATTTAATTTGAATTTTTCAAATAAAAACAAATCCATTGTATAAATTATCAAAAGCTTTTTCAAGTTTTTCTATAAACAAAATATCAATCACGTTTTAAAATTCAAATAAAATTCTTTAATTTATTTTTTGACAGTATGAACTTCCGAATGACAATCAATTAGTTAAAGATTAAATAGCTTGAATAAATTATAAGTTTTTTAAGTATACCTATACCATAAATTATCATAATATCTATAATAAAAAAAAACTTAGTTGGTTCGGTATTCAGTTATATTGTAATTAGTTGAAAGCTATCATTAATCTTTGACAGCTTAAGTAAAAGCTTTATTTCAGCTTAAGAATAAGATAAAATTATTTAATTTAAAATTTTGATTTTGAAACTTTTGAACAGACAGAGATGAAGCACGGAACACCTATATTGTTAATCTTACAGTGCTTTTACCGTTAGATACTCACGATATTAACTTTAATGCGTTCTGTTGATACGAATGTATGTTTTTAAAAACTATATGTTTAAAATTAAAATTCAATAAAATTTTAAAATAAATCTTATGAGAATAAGTAAATAATGCTAAATAAAGTAAAAACACGATCTACATTAAGAGCATGAACACTTATGAGCTTAAGAATACCAACACTATACTTACCTCAACGAACACTTTTATCTATAAGTAGTAAACACTGAACACGTCATCAATTTAACAAATAATTTATTGATTTTCAAGTTGGCTTATTGAGATTATTTTATATAAAAGTCAAATGTTATGTCATTAATTATAAACAAGTGAGGGAAAAAAACCAAGGGTAAAAACCAAACCAAAAGCACATTTTCAAAATTATATACGGTTTCTTACTGAGTATTTTATCATTTATTTTTATAAAAATATATATTATGATAATATTATAATTTTGTTATTTCATTAATAATTAATTATATGACTAATAGTGAAATACTTAGAATACAACCCCAATGAATTCAAGAAAACCTGTTAATAAGTGCAAAATATAATGTTGGAGCTTCAATGTTAACGTTTAATTTTGGAAAAACTTACACTGGTGAATAAGTTACTGTTTTATAAGAACATACAAGTTTTAATTTTGAAGACCTAGTAGCCCTTCAATGGGGAAGGTTCCCAAATTTTTGCTTAGCAAACTTATGATGGATCTGCTCACCCCCCTCCTGTGTTCACCCTTCCATTTTTTTCCGGTTCTAGGAAATCAATTTGGAACTCCAACAAAATTTGGAATTTTACCTAGAATATTATTATCTAACCAAAAATGGTTAAGACTAAGAAACAATTTCTTCAATTTAAAGAGACCCTTTCAAATTTAAGAAAAACCTTTAACGGATGTTGAAATATAATGCTGCAGCTGTAAATTTTGCATATTTGTAAAAAAAAATTTGAACAGGTGTTAAAGTTACAGGTGGTTGAAAATAGCAAAATTTCAATTTTCGAGCCCTTATAGCTCCTAAACAGGGGACGTGACAAAAAAATTTTGTTAACCGACTCCTATTAATTTTGGAGGACCTAACTTCTCCCAAAATATCAAGAGCCTAGGTTGAACCGTTTAGAAGATATATGGGGCCAAAAATTTTGCAAAAGTTGAGTTTAGCTTAATGGTAAATTTTAGTACCGTATGGTAACCCTATACATTTTAGCTTTATATTTTTGTAAAGCTTATAAAACCAGATATCTTTTTCCGTTTTCAGATTGAAAATACACCTAACAAAACTCTTGTTATAATAATTTAAAAATAGGGCTTTTTCCAACTTTGGGGAACTGTAGCTCCGTAACGGGTGGGGCTACAGAAAAAAATTCTTCTACGAATATAATTTTTTTGTAATATCTACCCGTGGTTAAAATTTCTTTACTCTATTTCAAACGGTGTAAAAGTTTTTGTAAACATACGGACGGACGGACGGACCGACAAAGTCAAAATTAAGAAAAACCTTTGACACTAACTGAAACTTTCGTTTTGGAGCTTTCAATTTTGTACACAAATAAAAAAAAATTTTGACAGGTATTCAAGTTATAGGTGTTTAAAAGCTAAATTTTTAGCAAAATTTCAATTTTCGACCCCTTACAGCTCCTAAAGAGGGGCCGGGACAAAAAAATTTTGTTAACTGACTCTTACTTATTTCTAAGGATCTAACTTCTCCCAAAATTTCAAGTTTCTAGATTTAGCCGTTCCGAAGTTATGAGGGATCAAAAATTTTGTAAAACTTAGTTTTGAATAACGGTAAATTTTAGTACCGTATGGTAACTTTATACAATTGGCTTTTAAAAACTTGTAAAGCCTATAAAAGCAGCTGTCTGTTACCGTTTTCAGGTTGGAGATATACCTTATAGAACTCTAATTATAACTGTTTAAATATGGGGCTTTTTTCAACTTTGCGGGGCTGTAGCTCCGAAACGGGGGGGGCTACAAAAAAAAGTTTGAACATTAAATTATTTTTATTGCAATACCTGTCCATTCCTGATATTTTTTTGTTAATCGTAGGTAAAAAGGGACGGACGGACGGACGGACGGACGGACGGACAGAGTGAAGCTATATAGGCACATTTTTACAAAATTTTTTGAAAATGTGCTAAAAAATAACGAGGAAGAGTTTAGCAGAGTAAGCTGTGTCAACTCTGGGATACCCGTATGACCGTTATATAAACATTATATCATTATTATTATAAAACATTAATTACTTTTGGCAAAATTTCAAACATACCAGCTTTGTTAGGTGTAGTGTATTGATCATATAAAAGAAGGAGTTGTATGGCAGCTACTTGAACTCACTGCAGTAGACCAACCAAATTTTGCAGAAACTTTGGCCATAAAACTAATCTCCTTTTGACAAAATTTCAGATATGCAGCTGTAATAGGTACAGAGTAATTCTCATATAAAAAAAGAAGTTGTATGGTAGCTACCCGAACCCATGGACCAAAATGGCTAGATTTGAAAAGCAATGACGGCTACTGCAAAAAAAAAACGAATTTGCAAAAATTTCAAGATCTTAGCTCCTTTAGTTTTTGAGTTATCGTGCGGACAGATGGACGGACGGACATACATAGTTAAATCGATTTTGTTTTCGATTCTAATTTGATCCATACACTTGAGGGTATATCTACCCCCATCTTTCTCTGCGTCACAAACGTAATGGCAAATTTATTATACCCTTTGACCTATAGTCATACGGGTATAATAAATAACAAAGCTTTTAAAAATACAAATCAATAAGTATTACTCATAAGTCATAACTTATAAGTTATAAATACTATAATAGGTATATTTTATTGTCAAAGGCCATGGTTATTACTTATTATTTTTATTTAACGCTTTTTTTTTTTGTCAAATTAATTTTAAAGTTCAAACGCTTTCTATACAAATACAAAAGAATTGATTTATAAGTTTTTTAATCTTTATATAGGTATACATATTATATAAAAAGTATTTAATTTAATTTAATACAAGTATTTATGTGGTTAACCATAATAGAAGTAAAATATAAATAAAGACTTATACTAGTCATTAAAAAAAAATCTCAATAAAAGCAAATGACAAATATAGGCATTAGGCACACTATGTGTCATATTTGAATTGTGCGTTTTGTTTGTTTTATTTAAACTTTAGAGAAAAGTCAAATGAATTGTTTTTTTTTTTTTTAAATGTTTGGAAAACACCAAATCAATAATCACGTTAAGTTGTTTAATTTTATATCAATGTTACAATAATCATGATTTAAAATATGTATTTGTTTCTGTTATATAATTAACGATTTTCACGATTTTAGTTCGATTTTTAATTTAATATTTTCTTTATTTTGATTTTTAATCGAGATTAATATTGAGCAATTTTAATTATTTGTTTTAAAATAAATTTTAGAATTTCAAAAGACTGAACTTTACAGTTGAAATCAAACCCTTATAATTAAAACAAATTCAACATTTTGAATGACAAGCAAATGTAATTAAAAAAAAATAATTTTTGTTGTAAATAAAACGTGATCTATAAGATGTCTCAATATTTAATCCAAGTTAGGTTTATGGGTTTTTGGAAAAGTTGCTGTATAGGTACAGATTGTTGCATCAATATTGTTTATTAACAAGAGTTTAAATATGGTTTAAAAAATTTTTTTTAATGACCCTTTGCCAAATAGACATGTGGGCCAGCTAATAGATATTTAATTATAAGTTATTTCTATATAATTTTATATTGTTATATACTATTTATTGAGTTTATCTAGCCAAGGTTCTAACCCGGGATCTTTCGCATGAAACACCGGCTGGATGTGAAAATTCACAGAGCAGAACATTTTAAAATTATTGTATTCCTACATAAACTGCAAACTTTGACACACAAATATGTAGAGTTTATATCAACAATTAAATAATATTAGGTGTTACATCAGAAGGATTTTGGGAGTTCAAGGATCCCCAAAATTAATATTAAAAAAATCAAATTTATATCAAAATCAATGACATCCTAAATACCTTATATCATTATAAACAGATCTTTTTCGTGGAATTCATGTATTACCTTATTTTTACAAAAATTTTTTTTTTTACTTTTAATTGTTGTGTTTAAATATCTTATGTATAAATTCAAAGATTTAAAGTGTTAAAATAATATAAAATTTATATACTTAAAGACCGGAAAACTTTATTTTATATATTATGTATAATCTCAATTACAATAAAGTTCATTTTACATTATTCCGAGTGTGAAAATTTCTCTGAACTTGTTTTCATTCAGTAGTTTTTTTTATTATTATTTAAATTTAATAAAATTATTTCTTTTATTATTTTCAATAATTTAAAATTTTTTTATTTGACTCTTGATAAATTTCAATTACACATCAATTTCTTTCATATTCAATCACAAAAACCACATTTACAATTTCATTGCGTTATTTGAAGCTTGATTATTGAAATAAAGCACCAATTTAAAATATGTATTTGTTTATTTGTTTATTTTTCAATCCGGAATTCATAGAAAATCGATAATCTATCAATCATATATCAATTAATCAAAATATGGTAAATATTATTATTATTATTGATATCAAATATATTGTAAAGCGACCTTTTTTCCCGTAACAGTTAACATTTAAAATTTATGATAGTTCAACATTTTAATTGAACTTTTAAATTATTGAATTCATAAAATAATTTGACTTTAGATCAAAATTATGAGATTCCTTGACTCACTCTTTTTTAAAAATAAATTGTTAGTGTCAATTATTATATAAAACAATCAATTAGGTATTTACACAATATAATTATACACAATTGGCCTCTATATTATATTTAAATCCACATCTATTCCATGTATGTGAGATAAATTAAAAATTAAATGTTTTTGATGTCCTGAAAATTGTCAACTGCCACACTTGTAACATGTAAAAAAAATTTGCAATTCTTAAACCGTGTAGATTCCAGAATTCAAGAAAGAAGGCTGAAGACCCGACATAAAATTTATAGAATAATTATTAGAGAATTCAAATTAATTTAGAAAATTATTTTAATAATAGAATACAAATCATTCAATTCACTTCAATATAAGACAACTTAGCGCTATTCGGCCCATCTCATTATAAATCATTCCAATTTCACGTCAGCGATCACTCGACTCAGCCATCACGGCTGGTTTTCTAACCTTAATTTATATGTATCAGCTGGTATGGGGATTAACACCTGTTCTAAAAAAATAAAACAATTTATGCTCCGACTAAAAGTTTTCTAACGAAAAACCAGAAGAGCAACAGATGCTCATCCCTACACAGTTGACACAAAACGGCTTATGGGAATTCGTTTGTCATGCGCACGTCACGTTTATATAACTATATACCATCAAACGTGTTTCCCAAAGTGCATAATATTTATGTGTATAAAATATAGATAAATCTAAGAAGAACATTAACATTTCGACCAATTTTCCCCATCTCACATAATCAGACAATCCAAAATATCACAACCCGAAATCCAAATCCCTATCGTCATAACTAAACTGTAGATTGTATCACAAATCCCTTCCTATAGATTAAAAATGGATGTGGTTTGGCGGGTTAAAGTCGCCTCACATTACCTAAATGAACATCGTACAATTCTAATGAGTGGTTTTAGAAGCTTTCTATTCCCTATTTCCTTGTTGAAGAAAAAGAAGCAAACACTTCATACTGCGTACGATACTTGGATTTCACAAAGTATTAACAAATCTTTTAATAAACTAAATACATTATTTTCTTAATTCTTTCCTGACTATTTTCTTCCCTATGATTTAAATTTAAAAACACAAAAATATCCCTTATCCCTAGCAATCCCTTACGCTCGCAATGTTGCTAAATATTTACTTTTAATTCAGGGGAAACCCGAAAGTCTCATTTTTAAATTATAGTCTTATATGATGGCTAATTTGTGAGGTCTATAACCTTTAACATTTTTTTGAGAAAAAGAAGAACTTTTGGTGGGGCTGAGAACATTGAGTCAACCAACACTATCTCAGTTAAATAAAAAACTAAATCAGAAAATAAGTCTAAAATAAATCTTCAATTATATACTTACCATATCAACCACTTCTTTTCCATCTTTCCTCAATACTTGGTATTTTTTTTTTAATTAATATTTTATTTTAATTTTTTTTTTTTTGCATAATAAAAATCACTAAATTTAAAGCTAATCGTATTTCCACGACCGTTTACACTTTTTCTTAAGATACAATAATAAAAAGTGCCAAAAAATCATTGTTTTTATGTAATTAATTAAAATGTTAACGTTTATTATTAACTTTTTTTTTTTTTTTTTAATTATTTGTTAATTTTCTTTTTAAAGGTTAGAAATATTTACTTTCATTATCACTTCTTTATTTACTTTTTTCCAAAACTAAAAAAAAGCATTAATTGTACAATACCATATGATGTATTCCGCCGCTACTCAACTAACATACACAACATAACATTAACTGTTTTTGTTTTCTGTTACATATATACAAGTATATTTTGTTTTTCTTTCATCATTTCTTTATTTCTTTATTTGCTTTCTTTTTTTTTCCGCTGTTAAACACACTTGGGAATTTCCGGATCAAGTGTGCGATCTTAAGATATTTTAATAGTAAAGAGTAATTTGAATTTTTTAATACAAAAAAAACTAACAAACTGTGGTTAAGTACAACAAAACGTAAAGAAAAAAAAAACAAATAAATAAACTAAGTTTTCCCGCCAAAAGCGACTTATCCACAAAGTAACAGATTTTTTTTTCTAGTATAGTAGAGCTGTTGTACGTACAGTAATATTAGAATTAATTAATTAAATTTATTTATATTTTTTTCTTAATAAATTAATGAATTAAGTTTTTAGTTATTTTAAAACCTTTTTTTCAGCTTAAAGCTTTCCTCACCTCAAGCCAATAATTAGTTTTTAACTATTAGTGAGTTTTTATTTTATAAAAAAGTTTTAGTAGAGTTTTTAAAATATTTAAAAAAAAATGTGCCTTTAAGTTTTATTTTCTAACTCCAACATCCAACTAACTGAATGTCCGTCTGTCTACCTATATGTCTGTCCGGGGGGGTTCATAAACCTTTTACATTGTTCAAAGCAATACAATGTTTTTTTACTAAGCATCGGATTGGTTTTATAAAAATTATGAGTTTTGTGGTATAACTAGTAAGTTCGATCTCCCAACCTGCCTTAGGGGTTACAGCTCCGAAAACATCAAGGATGCATGACGAGAATGGTCCTTAAATGGAATCCGCAATAGCGGATATATAATCATTAAATTTATAAATCATTAAAATTTTAACTACAGATCGGGTAGGTATCACAATGTGATATAATGTCAAAATAATGTAATCTGGGGTCACAGCTGCGAAAACATAAAGGATGCATGATCAGAAAAACCCTTGAATAGAACCCGCAACAGCGTTATCCACCGTTCGAAATAAATCATTCAAATTTTAATTACAGATCGGGTAGATATAACAAAAATAATGAACTCTGGGTTCACAGAGTCCGTTTAATGGAACCTGCAATGCTTCAGAAAACGTGGTGGGCCGAGCAACATCTGGCGCAGAACAATAATTACGGAGCTAAACTTAATAGGTATAATTTGGGAGAGTTCAAAAGAATAACAGCCCCTCCCCTCGCATAATACGATGGAAGGCCCTATGTCTAATGGCGAACCAATGCTTCCAAGAAGGAAAAAAAAATATGATCTGAACGATTAAATTTAAGAAAGAGATCAGAAATTAGATACTTGAAAATATGAATGAGTCATTTATTTTTTTGCCACGCAGCCTTTAGGAACTGTAAGAGGTCAAAAACACAAAATTTCCTAATGTGACTGTACCCTATTTTTAAGCACCTGCGAACTTGAACGACTATCTAAAATTTTTTTGAATTAACTCACAATAATAGAAAACCTTGTCTTAATATTTAAAATGTTTAAGGTGAGTTTGTCTTAATTATAAAGAGTTCCCTTAAAATTGAAGAAAGTGTCTCGTAATTTTTTATTTTGCCTAAATACAGAAGAATTCTAAGAAAAGTTTTAAGAAATTGTTATAAATTCATTTTTCAACATACTCTTTAATCAAAACTTGCTATAAAACTTTGTTTAATTTAGGAAATGCGCTTTTTAAAACCCTTTAATCCTCATTCATTAAATCGTTATCTCATTTACTCCGCAATTATTTTTAAACGGTGTATATAGTTGTATATTTAATTATATTTTTTTTTTAATTAAATCGTTTTTTCTTTTAATTAAAATATAATGGTTACGTTTTGATAATCATGGATTTATTTCTTATTCAATTTATTTTATATTAAGTCATTAAAATTCCAATTACAGCTTTATTTAAACTAGTTAACAATAATATCGTTATAAGTGTTATATTTAATATTAAAGTGTAATATTCTACAATGCATGACACGTATTTTGAATTGTGTTGTGAAAGCCGGTTTGTCATAACAATTTGGAAATTTGTAAAATGTTGAAAACAATGCTTATTAGACAAACACCGAGCGTTTGACACATAATACTAAAAAAGAAATATATTTGGAAGAGTACAATTAGTATGTGAATAATATGACTTGGTAATTTTTAATCATAACCTTGAATTGTATTAATTAATCACTTTTAGGTTATGTTCTTTACTTTGGTTTCAAATTTGTATGTATAAAGTGGATAATGTCACAAGGTGATGGGATTCTACAGATGATCTAAATTTTTTATAGAAAATACAAAAGTATACAAAGTAAAATGTTTTAATAATCGAATTGTATTACAACTCAGATTTCATCTGAAGTAATTCCCTTGAACAAAAAAACAATTTAAATTTATGATAAATAATTTATTAATTTTAAATTAATGTTCAAAAAAAAAATTATAATAAATGTCTCAAATAAAACTGAACAATTGCTATTACATTGCGGAATTCAAAAAAATATAACCACAATAAGTACATAAATCTGATTACAAACTTAAACATATAATTCCTTTTAATTCAAAGTAATCAAATTTATATTAATATTTTTTTTATTATATTTAATACAATAATTAAAACTTCAATTGAAAATCATCTTTTAAGACAAAATATTTCCTTTTCAAAAAAAAAATTATTCGATTTTGTAATCGATTTTTAATTTTGGATATAATGATAATATAATTACAATATCAAAAAAAAATGTAATCAAAAGTACAATTAAAGTGTACTTTCAAAATTCAATAATAAAATTCACTAAAAAAAAATATTCAAAATATTTTAATATTACTAATAAATTTTTATGAATCTTTAATATGATTATTTTCTGAATATGGTCATCTTAAGATGCACATTTAACTTCCCGGACCTCATTTCGAATACTTACATAATAATATAATCCACTTTTCTCGAATGCATCATATCATCCAATATATACTGCAGACCAATTAAATATTATCTCATTCAGTTTTTTAATTACTGTACTCGTATAACAAACTTATATCTCTAATGAAAGTGTCCCTTCTACAATTCAATCATGCTTCAATATACTTAAGGCACAGCAACATCTGTAATCGTTCCTTGATGATTATAAATTTCACTTTATTTTTGCAAAAACCCAAAAACAAAAAACCAAAACGGTTCCTTTCACCTTTTTTGAAAAATTTAGTGCAAAAAAATATTTAAACCAAAGACCTTCATTTTAACTATATATACAAACTAATTTAACTTATATAAAAATAGATATACATATACATGTGCAACACAATTTACTTGTAAAGTAACTAAAGTTACAAAAAAAAATTAAAAGTAAAAAATAACTAAAACACAATCACCATTAATACCTTGTTTTTTTTTTTTTGTTTTTTTTAGTACTTATCATAAAAGCCGACATTTTTCATTTTTCCAATTCAGATCCATTTCCCCATCAATTTTTCCGATCTTATAATCTTCACATAAATATATTTGTGAGTCTTTTGTTCTTGTTGTTTTTTATTTTAAACGAAAGTCATCCAAAAACTCTATGATTACTTTAATATTATTTTGCAAGAGAATTGCATATTTAGCATATTTTTTATGCTAAAAATTTTGAAAAAAAATGTACTTATGTAGTTTCACTCTGTTAATCCGTCCGTCTATCAGTCTGAACAAAGCATTGAAATTTTAAATATGATACAGACCTGTACAATACTAAGTAAAATTGTACTTATGTACAGTTATAAGTACGATTACCTGATACTCATTATTTTAAATATACCAGTAGTTATTACTTACATTTCAGTACTTACAAAATTAAGGTATTAGTAGCAGTGTATTAGACTTTATGAATGAAGATATTTGCAAAATACTTTTGAATACTTGGAAAACAATTTAGTTCTAGATACTAAAGTATTTTTTTGTACTTAAGTACTCGTAAATACTTAAGTACCAAAAAATTATTACAAAATTAATTAAACTCGAAATTCAATTACTTTCTGGGAATTAGAAGTATTACTTGATTCTTTAACTTATATCTACTTAAATTTTGTAAGTTTCGAATTCTAAGTAATACAGGTACTTGATAAAGTAATGAGTATCAGATAATGATACTGGTAATTGTTCTGGTACTTGAAATATGTTGGATTTGTTAGGTATATCTTAAAAATTTATGAACCGTATCCATTACGGAGCAATACCTCCCCCAGCCCCTCCCTAATGTCAAGAAAAGACTTCGATGTAAATTACTACAAATATTCTGCAAGGCTTAAAAGAATAAATAGAGTTGCCATACGGTGCATTAATTTATTGGTATACGAAACCCAAATTCTCACCCTTGTCTTGCATTGGGTTAAAACAAAATTTGGTCCTTGTGACCATTCGTCGTTTACGAGCAATAGAGGGTGAAAAACTAAAAATTCGCTATTTTTAAAGTACTGCAACCTTTTCATTACTTCTTTTAGTTAAAATCGGAACATTTTATATACAAATCTTTCATTTGTTGCACTCTGACAATATTATCAACAACATCAACATCAGCAGTTGAATTGTTTTAATGCATTGTAAAAAAAAAAAAAAAAGTTTTTGCTTTCATTTTGCCAAAAAAAAAAAATAAAAAACAAAAAAATTCCGCTTTAATTTTTTCTGTAGGTTCGTCCTTGTCTTGAAACCGGATGAATAATTTAATAAATTGCATATGTTGATTGTTGAATAAATTTTTTTGGATAAATTTTTGCATTTTGTGATACGCAATAAAAAATTTGAAATAAAATTAAAAACAAGATGTTAAAAATGAAGACAAAAAATAAAAAGTCAAAATTATTTGGAAAAAATATTTATTTTCTTTTTTGTTGTTTTTATTTTTGTTTTTTATTCGTATTTTTTACACTTAAATTTTGTTCGCATGCCAAAGAAATTTGTAGGACCATCAAATTAAATCCAAAAAATAAATAAATTTTGTATTAAAGATGCAAAAAAAAAATAAATAAAAAGAGAAAGAAAATAAAATAAAAGAAAGTGATATATATTAACCTTATCAGTCGCAAAAACGGAAATTAATTGACCTTCGATTGAAGTTGAGTTTTGGAAATAAATTTCTCGTGGAGCATGAACCATATAAGACCTTCTAGAATTAACCTGTTAATCTTTTTAATTCTTTTCGAAAGAATTGGCAATTTTTTTCTCTCACTCTTATGTTCTCACATTTTTCAGACATTTCAATCTGTTCGTTAATATTTCATGATTGCTTACGCAGGTAACTCAAGTGCAATTATAAACACGCGCTCAGTTCAATTTAATTCTCTAACGATACGAGCGATTTAATGACTAATTACAGACTGAGCACACTCTTAATTGTTAAGCGAATTACTAGCGCTCGTAGGTCGAGTGAACTGAAATGTTGGGCTGACTTAAATTTAGGGATGAACGTAAGTTGAACGCGACTCAAGTCAACTCAAACAAGGTTATGTTCATATTGCATGCGGTAGTTTAACCTTATATAATAACATGAGTTTACTCAATCTTTACACGCAAGTACTAACAATTGAGTCCGTTCAAAATTATAGCCTTTGATCGAATTTATCGCTCACAGCAGACGTAAACTCGATCGGACTCAAAATTTGAGTTGAGAGTTCAAGTGAGTGGAAATTTGAGCTTTTTACAACTGTGCTTTTATATTTATTTAAATCTTAATAATAAACTAACTACTTTGGCCAAAAAATTCGTAGGATTGAAAAACCCACATCAGAATTTAATGGGTTAAACAATTTTTTATTATCTTTTAACTTTACAAATCAGATGTTTTATTTCACTTTAAATTTTCTCTTTCATTTAAAATGCAATGAAATCGAATATGATAATAAATTTATAATGAAAAAAAGTACATAAGTAAATATTCCTAATGATCTTGATTATTATTATGATGATAATATTGATGATTCAATATAAATGTCAAGACAGTGAATATGAATTTTTAGTGCACAGATATTTGCAATATGATGATAAGATTGTGTGAAATAAATTTCACTTTCAATTTTCATTATTAACTCAATGCAATAAGTTATTTTAAGTTCAATTAAGTTAATTCTATGTTCATATTTTGCCAATTGAAAAAAAAACGTAATAAAATTGAATTAATAAAATAAATAAAAATTATTTTTAATAGTTATGCAGTAATGTAAGTATATTTTATAAGTAGACGTGTTTTATGAATGAAAAAATTCCAACTAAATAAATGTCACGTTGTATTTTGAATTCCTATAAATTTGTATAATTAAAGTCTTAAGCTTTCTAGCTTCTGTTTACATTTTTTTGAATAATGTCCGGAAGTACATAAGTCTTTATATTAAATTGCTTATTTCCCTTTGTCATTCCAAGTTAATAAATTTTACTACAGCTTAAAAGTTCACTGAGAATCAGATTAATAAATAAATATCTATATTTTCTTTTAAAAGAAGTACTTATGATCTACTTTTGGTTTCGAAAGAAGTACTTATTTTAAAAGAAGTACTCATGATCTACTTTTGGTTTTGAGTCATAAAACTTATATATCGTACTAAACAAAGAAGGTAATATTATGTAATATTTATGAATTAAAATCCATACTGGTGAATTGAATAATATATTTCACACGTGTTTAAAAAAAAACCAGTTCAAAAATTTTTATTAAGGGAAAATAAACGAAATTCGATTTAACCTTTTTTTTAATTAATTAAATAAAAAAAATAAACCCTTCTCTTAGTAAATTGCAACTTTTAAGGTAAGTAGAGACAATAAGCCGATTGGCAATATTTGTTTAAAAAAAAGTAAAGGGATTTTTTTTGAAAAAAAGGTAATTTAAAGTTAAATTAAAAGTTATTGGAATGGTATAAAGAAAGTGTGATTGCAAAATATATATTCTAATTAAATATATTATCAAACTAAAAGTACTGGAATATGCTCTACTTATAAAAATTTGATTTATTTGTTTTAATGCATTAAAAATTAAGCTTGGAAAACATAATGAACATATCAATTATGTTTAACCAAAGTCCTATTGCACCAGTTTTATTCGTCACTTATCAAAAATAATCTCACATTAATTTTTAATATATATTTGAAAGTTATTAAGTATTTGATAAGTGATAAGTGATTTTTGCAACAGGGACTTGATATCAGGTTACCACGCATAAACACCATATTTGTTATAGGGCAGGAGAAGTGAAATCCAGTAAAAAAATGTATGTTGGGTTAAAACGTTTTTGGGACATTAAGTTTTAAAAATTTTATGAAAAAATTTATTTCATTAAAAAAATCAAATTGCAGTGATTTCATTATATTGCATTATTTACAACCCATTTTTAATAATTTTTTAAAATTGATCTTATTTATTAAACATCTCAAATAATAGCTCAATCGTAAAGTAACGGCTTTTTAATCGAAAAGTCTCGGGTTCAAATCCTGGTCGGATCATATCTAATAAAAAAAATATAGTGTATATTAGAATAGTTTAATAAGAAGTCCAAATGTCAAATAGGCAAAGGATTGGTATTATCAGGCAATATTTACTATTGTCTGGTATTACAAATAAATAAATAAATAATCTCAAATAATTTGTTCACAAGCTTATATACTTACATTCAAAACCTAAGTTCGAGAACTTCTTCTTAAATCACTAATACAATATAATGACCTTGACCCTTATATTCTCTCTATTTAAAAATAATTTTCATTACATCACCACATATACAATAACACACGGTAACCCTTCACTTAATTTTTTTTCTAATTTTAGCAGGTTTTCTGAAAAAACAAATGTTTCGCATTTCTGTAATCACTTCAATTAACAAAAATTACCTGAGAAAAAGCCTACCAAATAAAACATTTCTTAAATTCAAAAATTTTAATCAAAGTAATAAAAAAAATTACTCATGAAAATAAAACTTTTTTTTTTAATCTGCACAAAAAAAAAACTTGAAAAAAAAAAAATACACACCTTTGTTTTTACCTTATGTTTTCCATTTCATTTTTTTTGTTTTTTTGAAGTTTTTCTTTGTTTTCACTCTCTTTTCTTACAATTAATTAACATTTAATTGATCGGATTTTTTTTTTTAAAATGCGTATCTAAATCGCTTTAGTATGCAACGCATGCTTGAACATACCTTTAATAAAAATGAACAAAAAAACAAACAAAAAAAATTTTTTCTACTCTTAGGTAATTCACATTTAAAGTAGGAGAATACCTGACTTACCTTTGATACAAAAAAATAACACTGAATTTTCAATTATTTTTATTGTTATTGCTTTCTTATTATTATTATTAAACTTATCTTTGATTTTATCTCTTTTTATCACTCACTCACTGATCACTCAAACTTAGTATGTACTCAACTCCGTACAAAACAAAACATCAAACCATACCATTCCCAATATTTTCTCTCTTGTTTCTCAAAAATGTTAAATATTAATTTTATTCTCATTTTTCTCATCAAATCAAAATTCTCACCAAATTTTATATTTATTTAAAAATTGGAAAATAGTCCAGTTTTATACTGGATAGTTATTTGCGACTTGCGGCTTACGAGTCGACTGCATATGTGCATTCGAATTACAACGCAGATTCACATAAAAAGAAAAACAAAGTAAAACAAAAAAAATGAGAGTTTGAGAGAATAAAATGAGATCAATATGCTCAGTACAGTAGCTGTCTGATTATGCACTTCACTACCACATTGTTGTTGTTATGGTGGTAAATATTGAATTAAGTTTTTCCAGGGCTATAATTTAATAATGTTATCATTATGGGAGTCCAACGTAACAGCATTCAGCATAACATAAATTATACTTTTACAGCTTTTTTGTTATTGTATTTTTAAGATTTTATTTTTACAGTGTTGTTGTTTTTGAATTTTTATATTTTACATCCGATTAATATTATTACTGTTATTGCTATTAAAGGTATTTTTGTTGTTGTTGTTATTATTATTACCTACTGCTGTTTTTGTTTTTTTTAAATATTGTGTGTTGAATGTTTTTTGTATTCATCCAATTTATTTTTTACGGTTTGTTACGTTTTTTTTTTTTTAATTTTCTTTTTTTTTTATTTTATAATCAAAAATTGAAATTAAAAATTGTTTTAAAAAATTTTAAATTTTTTAGTATAAAATGATGCAGATGGCATGGGGATGGTATCATTTTGTAGTGATCATTTAAAGAAATAACACACAACAAATTAAAAATAAAAAAAACTAAAGTGTAAGAATTCAAAAAAAAATATAGTATTGATCGCTTTAATATTTAAATTTTTTTTTTATAGAATTAAAAAAAATACACAAATTTTTACAAGTGATTTCTTAAAAAAAAAAAAACAAAAAAAAGACTAGTGATAATTAAATAAAATGAATAAATTTCAAGTGGTAAGTGTTCTTAAGAATTGTTTAAATTAAAAAAAACCCAAAAAAAAACTGTACAGAGAATTAAAAAAAAAAGTACCAAAAGATTAAATTTTATAACAGGATTTAAAATTGTACTAAAATTAAATTTTTTAACGCAGAATATTAAAAAAGTGGTAAAATTTAAATTTACAAAATCCTTAATTGGAAATTAATAAGTATAAATAAAAAAAAAATCACAAAAAGGATTTAACTGAATTAAGAGTTGCCATTACTAATTAATTATTTGTGGATTATTTCAAAGGATTCAAAATGGATGTTTTTCTTTTAATTTTTTCTGGGATACTAAAGTTTGGGTCTAATTAAATGATTTTTATTTTCGTATATAATTACATGTATCTTAAGGATGTATCTTAAGGATTTGATAACTTAAAATCTTCGGAAGTTTGTTCAAATTAAAATTTAAATAAAAATTTTATGTTTTTGTACAAATTATTGGGCCATAAATACCTCAAATAAATTAAAATTCTTCAGCTAACATTTTTTAACGGTTTTTTTAGCCATCTAAATTTTAAGTTTTAAACTTAAGTTTAGTTGATTTTGAAAACTCTAACAAAAGTTTGATGACTTTTGAAATGAAAAGAGAAATGCAAATGAAAATAATTTATAAATTCTAAATTTTAACATAAGATTTAATTTACTTAGATTTTGGCTTATTGCCAATTGTTTTTAATTAAACTTAAAGTTTAATAAATAATTTTATATTGTGAATTATGATCAGATCCCTTAAATTTTATTAAATATATGTTTATAAATATAAATTACTACTTCCATACAATTGGCAAAACGCTTTCTAGGACACAACCATTCAATTAAAAGTAAGATTAATGATATCTTCAAACACTTTAACTTAGTTATATAATTTAAATCCTAAATAATTTTATTTAACTACAATATATGGAATCCTTTAATTTAATAATTATTATATACTGGAGATCTTCCCTTATTATTATCTAGAGTACTGTGATTAATAATGTCTTAAATATATATTAATTAAAAACAAAAGTATAATTAAAATATTAATAAAAAAACAAAATTAAAAAAAAACCAATTACATACATAATTCAGTAAATTTTAAAATGAATACAATTCTAAACTAAAAAGATAACGATTTTTTAATTAATTTTCCATCAAAATTCTTAACGAAATTCGAAAACTTAAAGTTCAAATGTGATAAATTAAAAATTTACTCAAAAATTACTCAAAAATTACTCAAAAATCACTCAAAAATACTAATTTGACCAGTTCTTAAAATTGTAATACCAATTCACATGTAATATTATATAACATAAATCAATAACACACATATTAAATGCAATATACTATTATTAAATAATCCAGTTAATTGAAAACAAAATTTCCATTTTAAAATTTATTAAAGTCGTGTTATTTGAAATCTGGAGTCAAAATCATGTTACAGATAATCTTGTTATTAATATTTACAGATATATCCTGTTATTATCTATTAAATAATTTGTGATCATAAACTATATATATATAACAATATCCTAATCCTCAATTATATATATATATATATATATATATATATATATATATATATATATATTCTCTTCATTAATCCAATTTGATCAAATATTAATTTTTAAAAGATAGTTAAAAAACAAAAAAAAAACTAAAACTTGAATAATTTAATAATTACTTTGAAAAGACATTTATAGGAACTTTACATTATTATGCAAAAATCTTAAAAGTCCAATAACCTATATTAAAAAAAAACTTATATTTTGAAATACTTTTAATGAAACTTCCATCCGTACATTAAACTTCCTGGTTTTCAAAAAAAAAAAAAAAAATTAAATTTCTACAAAATTGTTACAACTTAAGTACTTATGGGATGCAAGTATTAAAAAAAATTATTATACAAAAAAAAAAAATAAAATCACTTAAATTACATCTCAAACGCCTTTTTTTTAGCTTTTACTATTTTTTTGCATACATTTTAATCGATTTTTTATTATTCATTCATACAAAGTACCCAGTCAGTACCCAGATAGCGATTTTTTAATTTTTGCACTCATAAACCATAAGTACATTGTAATCAAATAAGTTTATAAATAGATGTATATATGATCGTATGTATGTGGTATAGATTTTATGTCTCTAGTATATCAAATAGTGTTTTAGTTAACATTTTTTTTAATGACACTTTGTTTTTTTTTTTAATTTTATTATTATTTTTATATACGTATGTATGTAAACTTGTTTGACATTAAAACTTACTTAACTGTTATGACTGTTATTTTGGTTTTATATTTTTTTTTTTGGGGCGAAATTTTATGAATCAGCGAAAATTACAAAAAATGAAAGTTCAAAAAAATTTTTACATCCTATACGACACAAGACACAATTATATTATGTCAATTCAATATACATATGTATATATATATGTACATAAATTAGCGTAATAATTTAATAGTAATAAAAAAATAAAAAAAAACCTTTAATTTAAAAAAATTATTTTACATTTCTTTCTATAAATTTATTATTTAACTCTTTCTTTTATTTTTTTTTTTTTTACTCCTTCACCCAAATCTATCTATAGATATTAACTTTGGCTGTTGTTGGCTGTAGTCTTGTATTAGCTGAACCGCCAGTATTAAGCGGCGGTTATGGTTATAGAAGACCATCAACACATTCTGGACTACATACAAGCGTTAGTCATGGTTTTAGTTCACATGGAATAAGTGGTAATGATATTGGTGGTGCTGTACATTATTCAACAACTGGTAGTGGTGGCAGTTATCATACAAATAATGAAGGTTTATATGTTGATCCAGATTTATTGCATAAAGTTAAAGAAATTCTGTTGCAACATGAAAATTTAGAACAACAACATCGTAATCAACAGCATAATGCACATCATGCACATCATTCACATCATATATCAGATACATATGGACCACCATCATTACAATACGGTGTACCACATTATGATGAACGTGTTGTTGGTATTGAATTAGGTCATATACGTCCATCAATACAAGTTGCACATTTACATCAAGCTGAACATCATCATATACCATCAATATCATATGGTGTACCAATACATCATTCAGTACCATCCGGTTCATATGGTGTACCATCGATACCATCCGGTTCATATGGTGTACCATCAATACCATCTGGTTCATATGGTGTACCATCTGAACAATATATACCACCATCAATTCATGCTCCATCTGCATCATATGGTGCACCATCAGTTCAAATTCAAATTCCATCCGGATCATATGGTGTACCAGAACATCATCATCATCACTAGTCTTTTATTTTGTTTTTTTTTTTTTTTTTGTTTGTTTTTTATTTTCTTGAGCGAGAGAATGAGAAAATTTTTTTTATGTAAAAAAAAAACAAAAAAAAAAATAAATTACATCTTTAATTAATAACTAACTATATGTAATTAAATTAATTTAATTTAATTTAATTAATTCGGTCGTATATATATTTAAGTTTAAAAAATATTTTGAAACTTTTATCTGTTAAGATCTGTAAGATAAAAGATTTTTAAAAGTTTTTTTTTTAAACGTGTGTTTTTAAATGGACGTCTCACTTGTTGTAAATTATTAATTTTTTAATTATTATTTTAATTATTTTATATAATTTTTTTTAATTTTTAATTAATTTTTTTTTTTTTTTTTATAGAAATATGTAATAAAAAATCTGATTTTTAAGTTATTTTATAAGTCACCGTCATTTTGTAAATATTTCTTTCATTTCTTAAATAATTTTTGTTTTTAATAAAGCTTTTTTTTATATAAAATAATAATTAATAACATTTTTTATTCTAATTAATTACACTTTTGTACTTATAATTGATTTAGATTTAAATTTTCTACAAAGATAAGGGGCTGGTACACTGTTTTAAAAATGTTGATTTCCAAATATGGTTTACTAAGATTAGTATGGGTCTAATAATTGAAATTAGCCGATTTTGAATAATAATAATATTTTCCTTAAATTCAAAAATTCCCATGTATATATGTAAATAATATACTTGCGTATATAAATATACATTCCCTGGTAATCCAGAAGTAGTGCAAAAATACTTCTGGCTTTACTGCAAAGTAGTACTTCTTTTCTACAATAGGAATGATGTGAAAAAATTCATCTCTTTTGCACTAATCAATTGGAAGTTCTTCTAATTCTTTTCACGACTTTTTCATCATTTTATCAGTACTGAATGAAAGTAGATTTTCAGTATTTCAGTGGCGAATAGAAGTAGTTTTTCAGTACTTTTTAAGTGGTGAATGTAAGTATGTCATTTTTTTCAGCACTTTTTCAATAATTTTGTAGTTAATGTAGAAGACTCTTATCTTCTCAGTTCTGTTTCAGTATCTTTTCTAATATTTATTTTACTATTTTATTAAAAACTATTTTAAAATTAAACAATTTAGGTACCTAGTTAGTATTTTCAGTACTGAATAATGAAAAGAAGGATTTAAATTAACATGACAAAGACAATTTTTTTATTCTATAAAACTTTAAAAATTCATTTATATGTATTCGTAACTTATGTACTTATATCAGGATTTGAAAACGCAGATTATGAACAGCTGTTCTTTTTTATTTATATAATATGTAAATCCCAAACATCTTTTCTATGTACAGATAGAATAAGACGGTATAGTTTACATTAAAAATTTGTTAAAATTCCATCGATTTCTTTCAATTACTTATAAATTCAAAGTTATAATACTAATTAAATAATATGACTAAAAATTTCCAAACACTCTTATAACAGATAAACTATTCTAAAAATATCTTTAACGGTATTTCCTCGATTCCATAAAAAAAAAGCTTCCGGCTAGACTTTATTCTACAGAATAACCAAAGATATATTTAAATTGTAGAAATTTGTATCACGCAATACAATATTTTATCAAAAATATTTACGCAAAGAATTTTCCACTTAATACTATCACTTCATGTTTACTTTTCATTGAAACAAATTCATTCATATATTTTGTCAATTTTCAAATTGACAGCAGACTCTCGCCTCAATAATAAATTATTAACTTAATTTATAATTCAATAGAATCTATATATCCAATAAATTCTCAATAAAAATGAATTAAATAAATATTTCTCACCATATACAGATACCAAATAAACGAAGAAACACATAGACCTTTACACTTCAAGTCTATATATATTTTGTTCCTTTATTAGTAAAACAATTCCCTATCGTAAATTACAAAATTATATTGAAACAAATATAGTGAGGTTATATTTCCATATCTAGTTAAGTTCCCAAGTATTCTTTTCAACCGCAAAATAATCGTTATATTCATTTATGCTGTGACATCTAATTGGGATTAATTATAACCGTTCCGATTCTCAAATGTAAATTTTGGTTTATTTTCTATTAATGTACATTTTGAATTCAATATTTAGTTCAACAGAAAATTTGGTGTATGGTACTATTTTATAAGGAAAATAAAGGCTGTTTGAAAATTTGCCCAAAAACCAAAATTTGAATTACACTTTGGGGATTTTTTTAACATATAAAATGTGGGATCATTTCGGAACATTTTTCTTTATTTGATTTCAGAATACAATTTAAAAAAAACATTGTATTCTTAGGGCTTTTTTCATATGGAAAAAGTGTCAAAGGAAAAAAGTTCCCTAAAAGTATTTTTATAGAGTATATGATAGTTAAATTGTTCTTTAAAAAAGCGAAATGTATCGTGTATATCAAAACTCTCTATTTCTATTGTATTGTAAAATCTCTTTCTCTATCTACATGACTTCCCTTTAAATTATTTCCTTTATCCAATATAATCCCAATTCCCGAATCCTAACCCTAATTTCCTTCCCAATCTCGATCATAAAAATCAAACGATACATATATGTAGTTAGATACATTCCAAGCTTGATTTCAAAAAAGTTCGGTGTTAGTTCGTTAAAGTCCAACAGTACCCAGATGAACTCCGTACAGTGATTCCGGGCGGCTTTCGAAGCTTTCCACCAAGTTTCGTAAAAATAAAGTATTAGATACTCCGTCGTCTGCGCTGCTAAGCCCCTGTCTAAAACAAAGAATATTGATCTATTACCTTCCCGAATCCTGATCCTTTGCAATCCTAAAACCCCTCATATAAATAATTATAAACTTTTTTCATTTATGTTTTGAGTACTAATGTCATATGGAAACTTTTTTCCGTACACCAAAAAATAACCACGTGCAAAATATAATCAGAAAAAATATTTTACACAAATTTCCTTCAACAAAACTCTATAAGTACCTATCAACTGATTTTATTTTTTTATTAAATGATTAGAAACTTTTGTAATGTCATTAAAACTTATATTTGACATATTGTTATCAATAGGCATATACATTAGACTTTATTATGACAGAAACAAACAAACCTAAATTTTCATAAGCATATAAATTATCTTTTTAATATCAAATACCTGACAGAATATGGTTATAAAGAATCAACAATCGTTTATGAACGTTTATCATTCCTCAATAGTTCTTCAAAGTTGTCTCAATTTTTCTACATGTATATAGACAATTCAGTATAATTTTCTAATTAGCCTATTTCCCAAAAACAAAATGATACAAAGATATACTCGTAACTCATATACATAATAAGTTTACAAATATTTCGGGTACATGCAATAAGGCCAAATGAAATAAAACCCAATTACACTTTCTTGGCTTTACTTCAATACCACATTTGAAATAAAACAAAAATCATAATTTCTTAATTAAATTTTTGAAAAAGAAATAATGCCAAATTTATTTTAAATATGAGATAAATCAAAATTATTAGTATTAGCACTTTCTTCAGAATATTTATATATATGTAAAAATCTAGATTATAATTATGTGAATATACCAGATTCTGATTCAGGAGGGATTTTAAAGTACATAAATATTTTGGAAAAAGGGAATACCCTGATTTTTAATCCAAAACTAAAATCTCTTTGAATTCAGAACTCTACATATACACATATATGAATATTCTGGGAAATTGGCAATCCTGATTTTGATTCAAGTCTAAAACCTCTGTTTATCCAAAATCTCACTGCATATATATAAATATTCTAAAAAAGGGGAATATCCTGATTTTGAATCCAACTCTTAAATCTATCCTAATTTAGAATCTTAAGTACACATATGTATACATATATATATATATTGTATTAATATAAATGTAATTTTCACAAAATTTCTGATAAATAATAATTTAATTATTTGTACATTAAAAAAAATTAGCGATTTGAAATAAAATCAAATTGGATTTATTACAATTTTTCATATTGAAATAAGAAAAAAATTTAAAAATTCGTTTTTTGGCTTCATTTCAAATATGAAAATGAAATTAGGTCAATTGGCTTTATTTCATTCGGCCTTACTGCATGTACCTAATATTTCATTTAAGTTTATTTGTATCATCATCAAAACTCAAAACACCTATATGAATATTTTAGAATATTTCATCCCTTGTATTGTTTCAACCCTATCAACGATCCGTTAGAAATGATAATGAACAACAAACAAACAAAAACAAAAAAAAAACATTATCGCATGCAATAATTATATATCAAAATCAAATTAGTCTATTACTAAAAAACTAGACCATACATACATATGTATTATGTATATTATCCAATGATTAAAATTCATGTAAAACTATAGAATGAAAGAGTAATAAAAAAAAAAAAATAAACCCCTTGCCAAATATAACTACCGTTAGTTGCTAAATATACCTACCGTTAGTTTAACAGAAAAACTCCATAATGGGTAATGGATAAATTTTAAAAGAAAACAAAATTAGCGGGAATATAAATGATAGAAAAAAACAATAAAAAAAACAACAAATGTTCCATTTGTGGGTTTTCATGCAATCAAATTATGCGGTAACACAGTACACACATAGCGGAAAAAAAAACGTCGAAACAAAATGAAAACATGAAAAAAACAAAAAACAAAGAAAAAAATTATTCGTTATAAATACCACAAACACAAATCAGCTGTCATTGCCTGATTCTTAATATATATATTAAATAATAATAAAAAAAAACTATATCTAAACTACATTTAAGTTCCACTTCAACAATCATATGTCTGTCCGTGTATACTCGATGTGTATAATAACAAATTGATATTGAAAAAATGTTATTACAGTTGATGATATAACATATATATAAAATTAACGTAACAGTTAACAAGTTGTAATCGAAGTTGTTACTTGGTTTCTTTTGGAGTCTTTGATCTAAAAAGTGGGTGGGACAAGTAACAGACATATGTTTTTGTGTTCCATTTTTGAGAACCAATGTACAATGTCGGAAGACTAATATTTCCTTAGATTCTAGAGATCTCATATAATTTTCGGAACTGTTTCATTTCCAATAAATTTTTTGTCCCAATGCTCAAAATTTGGGACAATTTGGAAGATTTTCGAAAATATGGAGATAATGAAAATCGCAAGAAATTCTTATAATGAAACTTAGCTGGTTAACATGAGGGAAACAGACAAACTACAGGTATTCGTAAACAAATATCTTCGAATTAAATGCAGAATACACTACCCAAGAAGAAATATCAACCAAAATCTTTGGAAAGCTACCGATCAACAGATAGTAGAAATAGCAATCAAGAAAAGAGAAGAACAGATAGATGGGTTATATTCTTAACAAATTCTAAATTGCATAAAAAGACAGGCACTGGAATGAAATCCTCAAGGAAAGCGAAATATTGGAGGGTTGGAAAATAAATGGCGCAGAACAATCGAACACAAATTAACAAGACATGGTCACGAAAGTTTTGCTAAAAATCAAAGTAAATGAAAAGCCTTTTTGAAAGCCCCAAAAACGAGTATATAAATGGAAAAGCTATTCCTTAATAAATGCTGAATCTATTTCATTAGTAAATGTTGGACCGGTGGGGACATACATTATATACTCCTACTATTTAAATTGATCTTTAAGAATTCCTAGTATGACATACAATTAAGCACATGAAATAATAAAATGAAGATGTTAATTATATTAATGTATTTTTATATACCTGTGTGACTATTAGACAAAAGGGTATAATAAATTTGCCACTACATTTGTGGCGCAGAGAAGGAAACAAGGTAGATGTAAATCGATCTAGCTATTTATTTCCGTCCGTTCGCACGATAACTCAAAAAATAAAGGAGCTAGGATTCTGAAATTCTTAGCCGTCTGCGTTATTCAAAATTAACGAGTTTGCTCTACGATTTGAGGAGCTGCCATACAACTTCTTTTTTTATGTAAGCATTACTCTAATGCTTATAAATACCTAATCTAGGTCTATACCTAATAAAGCTGAATGTTTAAAATTTTGCTAATAGCAGTTAACTTTAATGGCCGAAGTCTAAATAAAATTTTGTAAGTGTAGGGAAAGAGGTTCGAAGAGCTGTCTTTCAATTAATACTTTCTTTTGTACATAACTGAAAGTCTAACAAGTTGTATATTTAAAATTTTCTAAAAGTAATTAATCCGGTTATATAATGTATATATTACTGTTATACGGGTATCCCATTATATTATATAAATAATTTAAACCTCATAAGAATGCTAACTGAGTCAAGTCAAATCCCAACAAAAGATTTTTTAATTTTTATTAGGATTCGAACCTGGACTTCTCGAATATAAGGTCGGCAATATAACCACTATTCCGCAAACTAAAATACGGTTTATATTTAGTTTACAGTACAGTTATTATCGCAATCCCAATTACGATAATATAATTTACATATTTACATTTTTAGGCCGTTGTTATATTTATGTTCTATACGAATGTTAATCTATTATAATGCGTTAGTTTTAGGGAATTAAAAAAAAAAAAAAAAAAATTCCCGAAATTGCAAATTTATAAAAAATTTAAACATTAGAATGAAAATTTATAATGCAGTCAAAATCCCAAATTTACTCAATTCAAATTGATGTGTTCGATAGGTTCATAAAAATAAAATTAATTTTGTTATTTCTGCCAAAGTTAAAACATAAACACGATTGACTTCACAATTAAACTACAATCACAACACAACACAGACAACACAAGGCAAAAAAAAAAAACAAATAAATAGAAAAAAAATATGAAAATAAAATAAAAGTTGCCATTATTCACAAAGGGAAATTGAAATGTCAACACAAAGTAAATAATGTCAGACAATTTACAATATTGTTTATAAAAAAAAATAACAAATTGTGGTGAATGGTGGCAGGTTACACACACATTGTATATTATATAGTGGTTAGAATTTTAATGCTCATCAATTTTCAAATTAATGAGTTTCCATTAATAAATTTTCCCCATATATATATTTAAATTTTTATTCTATGTTTACCTTTTTTTTTTTTTTGTTTTTGGCTTTTTTTTTTTTAGTTAATTGGATTGGATTTATTGAAAACAGCTTTATTTATTTACTTATAGAATTTGTCTAATTATAGATTTTGTATTATTATTAACCATCTAATTTTAAATATTTATATTGATTTAAGCCCGTTGTATGCTATTGCGTGGGAGAATCATGTTAAGCATTGATTATTAGATACCATATGATTGCATACACTAAGCACTCTATTGTTTGTTTCTTTTGTCTTGTTTTTCGTAAAAAAAATTGTTTTTTTTTTCATTTATTTCATTTTGACATATAAATGACATAAATGACAGTTATTTCATTGAAATTTTAGTAAATTTTATTGGAAAATAATCGTTGAAATATAATGTCAATATCACTTTCCTCTAATGCGTTTTTTAAGATTAAATAAAATAATTGTATTATAGCTATGAAATTATTTTGACATTTCAATTCACACATAATTTTGACATTTATATGTATTTGTACTTATATTTTTGATATTAGATTTAAATATCATTTCAAATACAATCATGGAAAAAAATACCTCAAAAATTTCAACTATTTTATTAAATAAAGTTCGAATACTAGAATTCGAAAAAGCTGCAGTGACAGAGCAACCGTAGGATACAACTCACGTGTTTAAATTTTTTTAATTTTTGTAAATTGGATTTCGATTTTTTAAAAAAGAATTGGAATCCCCGGGTTTTAATATCACTAGATTGTATACTTTAAATTAACTTGAAAAAGTGGAGCCAACTAGGTAACACAAAGCTTATTATCAGAAGCCTGTGTATTTTATTTGACAGAATTTTATTTGAATGTAGTTAGCCAATGACATCTTTTCTAATTTTGAATTGCATAATACGCAAATATTCTACTCACTATAATTTTAACCCCATGGAGCATGGAAGCTGAGTCAAGCCAAAAACCAGACAAATGTTTTTTTACTCTAATGCGGACTCGAATCTGAATTTCTCGAATTTCTGGAACGGTTATGCCATTCAGGCATTCAAACAAATTTAATGGACTTATAAAAGAGAATCAACGCTGGCTTTTTTATTTTGACAGTTCTTTCGTCACTACTTTGCTGTTAACTTGTATAAGTTTAGTTTTCATATTTCCACTAATAATGAAATTATTATAAGTTTTCCATTGTACAGATAAACTTAGCTTTACTAATAAAATTTTTAACTCATTGGATTTGAATTTATAAATTATAAATTTTTTTTGATTTTTGGATGAAAAGTTTCGTAGTTTTTTATTCAACTGGGTAGGGTAAAGCTAATAATGGTGCAATTATAATGGAATCTGTTTAAAATTAACTGGATTAATTATTATTTCTTTTTTTTTGCTATTTATGAATTTTTTTTTATTATGTGGTAAAACAATTAAGTCGATAGTTTTATAATTGAAACAGTTTAATGTAATTTAACCGAATAATAATTTAATTTTGGTTATAATAAAATATCATTAAATAAAAATAAAAGTTAAAAAAATAAGCTGACTTTAATTATTTAATAACATAGTTCGGATTTCAGTTAAGATAATAAGTATAATAATAAAAAATATTAGCTAAGAATTTCAAAAGATTTGGAAGAATTTTGAAAGAGGGTGGAGACCAAATACCTATACTATTTAAATATCTTTAGAAAATCTCTTGGGAAAAAATTAAAGTATCTCTTAGAACTGTTTTATAATACTTAAGTAAATTCCAATGTTAAACTATGTCTTACAAAATTATGATATAATAAAAAGTAACTCATAAAAAATTTCAAGAAAAAAATTTTGTTTTAAGAAGGACATAGGAAACTTTAAAGGCCACCTATTGGAGCTGTGCGTTATTCCTATAGATAGACTGTGACAACAACCCTTTTTGAACCAAACGTGAGGATAGGATCTGTGGTAAAAATGTACAGCTTGGTTCCGAGGATAAGGATGTGAAAGGACTAATGGAAATTGGGTTTGGGAAATATAGAGTTCTAGGATTATGGGAAATGAGATAAATTGGATGGAATATTTAGAAGAAAAATGTTAATAATCTTCTTTAACCTTTCTAAATCGTACATATATGCATCACTAACATATGCTAATCACTAACACATTTGACGGAATATGGTTACAAATGAGAAGCTATATAACATATCATTTATTAAACAAACAGCTCTAATTTGTACTTTATCAAGATTTCTCTGCGCTGAAATGGGGGCTTTACTTAAAACGTATGCATTATAGTACATTTTCGGCTTAATATACCTTTTATAGATTTTAAGATCAGACACTTTTCATTTTTAGCAGTGTCTTTAGATACACCCAAATGTAGCTAAAGATACTGTATGATTTGACAAAGCCAATTTATGACTTAGCTCGCTTCGCAAAATCTTTAGGTTTAGCTTTTCAGAGGTTCGAGGCAATAGCCCCCATTTTTGGCGAGACTAGACAGCATTGAGTTTTTTTTGGTGTTGAACTCTGTTGATTTCACATTGATTCTGGACGTTATCTATGTCGTTTAGTTCCATTACATTACAGTTTAATATTTGGCGTTTATCTGATGAATAATGTTACAGAAGTTTGTTGAGGCCGCAACAAACGTACGACCATTCTTTGAAAAGTAATATGGTTCGGTTAGGTTCAATTTAATTTAAGAGTATTAGAGTATTGTAATAAATTGGATAATCCGATTCCATGATGATGTTACTTTAAAATATGTTATTTATTGGCCTCATTGACTTACACTTATCTTCGACGTTTAACTTACACGCGAGTTATGTATGAACTTCCTAATATAACGTTAACTGAGTCAACTTCAAGTTCTACACCTGAAGTTGTTATAGAAGCTAAAACAATAGCAACAAAAAAAAGTATATTTTGATTTTCATTTTTATTTTACTTATTTCAAAATTTAACTTAGAATTAAAAATTTACATTCATATATAAAAATCCGTAAATATATGTAAAAATGCTGAATTTGCATTATTTTTGTTTTTTTGTTTTTTAAATGACAAAAACCTTGAACTCTTCAAGTTCAATGTTGTTTAAATGAATAATTTTATATTAGAAACTTAATTAATAAGAAATGCTTAGTCTTAGTTTTTTAAGTTTAGTTTAAGTAATTACAAAAAACCGTAATATAAATTAAGTTAGTTGGTTATAACTGTTCAAACGTAATATAATTAAAACTAATTAATATATAAAATTTTTTTGTTTTATTTTTATAATTAAATATAATAAAACCTTTTTTTATAAAAAATATATTTGGCGCAGTCGGTAGGATCTCTATCAAAAGAAAAGAGATCTAGTGAAACGAATTTAATTAGCATTATTTAAAATAATATTACAAAAACATTTTTTTTAAAGTGGGCAACAAAGTAAGCCAAAGCAAAATTTAGTGGTTTATGTAGAAACGAACACAATAAAAAAAAAAAATATAATATAATATATAAATAATATAAATATTAAAATTGATCGTCAAATAAATAGGAGAAATTTATTTGATCAACAACGAAACGCTATGACAGAACAAGATTTTGATCGTATTGAACAGTGCTTAGTAGCTCTAACTCAGCTATTAGTGCAAAACAACCAACCACAAAATTGGAGATCACAAATTGAAAAGGAAATTCAATTTATTCCAGCTTTTAATGGTGAGCCAGGTACTTTACCATCTTTCATCGATTCAGTGACCAGAGTATTAGCTGATCATGTGGCGGAAGCTAACCAGGTTTTTAACATTATTTACAACATCAAAATTCAGGGAAGTGCAAAAAATTTACTTAATGTCAGCCCTCCAGCAAATTGGGATGATTGCAAAATAAAATTAAAACAACATTATAGAGCATCAAAAGACCAAATGGCAATCACAAGAGAAATTGGAGCACTAAAAGTAAGTAGCATTAAAGATTTAGATAATAAGTTAAGATTAGTGATAGAAGATATAACAGAATATGCGGCTTTTGTTGAAGATAGCCAAACAGTAATTGATATATTTAGTGGAATGTTAGTTCAGAAAATTAAAGAACTTTCTTCAGGATCGTTAGCTTATGCAATAATATCGAAAAATAATTTGACTGAAATTAGAAATACAGTAAGGAGTTTTATAGGTTTAGACGAGGGTAATCTTAATTTATCTCACAAAAATTTTAATAAAAATAGTGATAGTAAAAATTTTTTTAGGAATGATAATAAAAATAATTACAATTATAATAATAAAAAAAATTTTTTTAGTAATAAAAATTATGAAAGTAGAAATATGTTTAACAACAACAGTGTTAATAACAATTCAAATTCGAATTTTAAAAATAATAATAATAATTTCCAATTTCGAGCAAACGATAATTTTTATCAAAATAGAAATAGGCCTTCTCAGTTTAACCGAAATTATAATAGATACAATGACAGACAAGAAAGTAGACAGACCAGACCAATGGAAGTTGATCCAAGTAGACAAACTCGATCAATGGATGTTGATAATTTAAGTAAAAAAAAATGAAACTAATACAATTGAAGAAACTTTTTTTATAAATTAGCCTCGGACCCAAATAAAATTTTTACAATTTTAACAATTCAAGAAAAAAAATATTCAGCCTTGTTAGATACAGGCTCAACAATAAGCATTTTAAATGAAAATAAAGTTTGTAGTTCTAAGTTTACTGTAATAAATTCAACTTCAATATCTATCAATACAATTCAAGGAGAGGTAAGCAAACCTAATAGAACAGTTGCTACCTTATCTCCAGCAGAATTTAAATATCCTGAAAATGCAAGAATGAAATGGATTGCAATGAAATTAAACAAGCCATATGACTTATTATTAGGTATGGATTGGATAACAAAAAATGTGAAAGATATCAACGTAGAAAATCAACAAATTAATTTGACCAATGGAGTGAGTCTTCCATTCTTAACTAAAACTATTCAAGAAGAAGTTAATGTATTAGAAGTAAGTGAAGTTCAAACTCTACAATTGGATCATTTAAATGAAAAAGAAAAACATATAATTGAAAAATTAGTTTCAAAATTCAATAAGCTATTATATAAAGAAGGTGATATTTTGACCAGTACAAATACAGTGGTACATGAAATTAAAACAACAACAAGCGAACAAATTAATTCAAAACTTTATCGATATCCACCTAAACATGAAACTGAAGTGAGACGTCAAATGGAAGAAATGGAAAAACAGGGCATAATTAGAAAAAGTAAAAGTCGATATAGTTCTCCGATTATAGTAGTACCCAAAAGAAAAGATAATTCTGGAGTACAAAAATTTAGAATAGTTGTGGATTATAGAAGATTAAATCAGGTCACAATCGACGATAAATACCCTTTACCTAATATGGATAGCATTCTGGACAAATTGGGAAAAGCCCAATATTTCAGCACGTTAGATTTAGCCAAAGGTTACCATCAGATATTAGTAGCTGAAAAAGATATTGAAAAAACTGCTTTTGTTACTCCAGCAGGTCTATATGAATATGTACGTATGCCATTTGGATTGAAGAACGCACCGGCAACGTTTCAAAGATTGATGAACGAAATTCTTCGAGAATATATCAATCAAATTTGCGTCGTATATCTTGATGATATATTAATTTTTTCAACAACATTAGAAGAACACGAAAATTCATTAACAAAAATATTTAAAAGATTACAGGAACACAATTTGAAAATTCAAGTAGATAAATGTAGTTTTCTTAAAAGAAATACAGAATTTCTAGGACATATTTTGACAAAGGATGGGATAAAACCTAACCCTGAAAAAATAAAAAATATTCAAGAGTTACAAATTCCAAAAACTGAAAAACAATTAAAAGGTTTCTTAGGAGCAACTGGATTTTATAGAAAATTCATCAAAGATTATTCTAAGGTTGCATATCCTATGATAAAATATTTAAAAAAAGATAACAAAATTAATATAAATGACCCACAGTATATAGCAGCATTTGAAAACTTAAAGAGCTTGATAACTTCACATCCAATTTTAAAATTTCCAGAATACGATAAACCGTTTGTTGTAACTACAGATGCAAGTGATCATGCTATAGGTGCAGTGTTGTCTCAACAAGGTCATCCAATTTGTTATGTTTCGAGAACGCTAAACAACCATGAAAAAAATTATTGTACTACAGATAAAGAGTTTTTGGCAATTATGTATGCAGTAAATTATTTCAGACCTTATCTATATGGTAATAAGTTTAAAATCATAACAGACCATGTGCCAATTAAATATTTAAACAACAAATACAAAGGAAAGGAATTTTCACAAAGACACCAAAGATGGTTGCTAAAACTTCAAGAATATAATTATGAGATTGAATATTTGCAGGGTAAAGAAAATAAGGTAGCTGATTATTTAAGCAGATTAGAAAATACAAAGAAAATTAATGAAGAAAATGATATAGCATCCAATTTAGAATTATCTAATGATACAGTACATTCTGCAGATGAAAATCAATTAGATTACATAGGAATAAAAGAGGATATAGTAAACAAATATAAAACACAAATCATACTCACTTACAGTCCTGAAGAGAATATAACACTTCACAATAGAAGAATTATTGAAATAAATCCGTTAGAAAATGAAAATTTAATTAAAGACATTTTAAAACGTTATATCAAGAAAGGATATACGAGCATTTATTCGGAAGTATCTGATACTGACTATCATAAAATACAACTAATTTTAATATCGATGTTTTCATTTGATTCAAAAATAAAATTTATACGAAGTACAAAAAGAGCTAAAGAAATAAAAACTGAAGAAGAATTACATAAACAACTATCTCTTTACCACACTAAAGAGTCTATGCATAGTGGAATAAATGAATGTTACCACAATTTAAAAGACAAAATTTATTTTCCGAAGTTAAAAGATCATATTCATTTAATTATCAATAATTGTGAAAAATGTCAACAAATTAAGTATGATCGAAAACCATTAAAACCTAAATTTGCATTTACAGAAACACCTAAAGGAAAAAACGAAATTATACATTTGGACATATTTCATTTTAAAAAACAATCGTTTGTTACAGTAATTGATAAATTAACAAAATTTGCCTCAGCATATGGTATAACAGATCGCAATTGGAGAGCAAAGAAAACAATTATAATGGAACATTTTGCAAAATTTGGAAAACCAAAAAAAATAATTATGGACAATGAATTTAGAGCTGAACAACTAATTGAGTATTTAAATAGTGAAAATGTTGAAATTCATCTAACAAAAGCAAATAATCACACTGGAAATGCTGATATAGAGAGACTACACTCAACCCTCTTAGAAAAAATAACAGGAATTGAGGATAGGGAACTTTCAGTTGAGATGAAGATACAGATGGCTATAGGAAACTATAACGATCGCTATCATTCAACAATAAAATACACACCTAGAGATGCTAAAGAAAATGTAGATGTTAGTAAATTGCAAATAAATATAGATAAAATGAAAACTAAAACTATAAATAAAAGAAACTTTAATAGAGAACACTATATAGAAAATAGATCAGTAGGAGCTATTAGAAATTATAAGAGACTTAGACATAAGGACGAACCATATTACAAACATAAACCTTTATTAAATGTACATTATTCAAATATTAAAAGACCTTTAAAACTTTTAGGTTTTCAACATAATAATATTGCTGTTAATAATCTTACCAACACAACTGACTGTAGGACTTCTTCAAGTCAATCCAATTCACGAAGAAGCCGGTTATATTCAAATAAAACTTCAACAGGTAGAAATTGTAAATAAAACTAGTACAATTTTACATATTATAAATCCAAGAGAAATAGATAATATACTTACACAAATAGAAAAAACTATACAAGAACAAGAAATGCATAACAAAAATTTATTAAAAGCGGAAATTAAAATAATTAGAGCAAAAATCAGATCTATAATGCCAACTAAAACTAGAAAAAGGAGAGGTCTAATTAATTTCATAGGCAGTGCTGAAAAATGGTTATTCGGCACAATGGACGAAGAAGATCGAAAAGAAATATTAGAGCATTTAAAAACTATTGAAGAAAACGATCACAACGCTATTACTACACTAAATCAACAAATTTTAATAAATTCACATTTTAACGAAACTATAAACATTCTTAAACAGACAATAGAACAAGACAGAATTAAAAAGACAGAAGTATTTAATGAAATAAAAGAAAACAATAAACAAATTATAGGATATTCATTATACTTAGATCAAATAATAAAATTAAGATTTTTAGAAAATAAGATAAATCAAATTCAAGACAATATTGCATCAGCTAAATATAATTTAATACATCCTAGCATATTAACTGCAGAGGAAATAGAATTATATCAAATTGATTTTTATAAATTAAAATTAAGTAAAATAGGAATTATGAATTATAAAGATGAATTATTAGTAACTGCAATTAAAATTCCACTAAATTATATTCAAACTGATTTAAAACTTATTACTCCTTTGCCTAATAAAGAATATATAGAAATTGACGAAAACAATGAATATATTGTAGAAATTGAAAATAAAATTTTAACTTATCAAGATGATGTTATGTTAAAAGATTTAAAATCTAGTAAAAACTGTATTTTGAATAATAAATGTAAATTTAGATATAATAACAAAACTAAAATTGAAATATTAGATGACGAAACTTTATTAACTAAAAATGCTAGAAAAACCGTATTAATACAAAATTGTGACGATAGAAATTTAACACTGAACAAAAACTATTTTATTAATTTTTATAATTGTGAAATTAAAATAGAGAATGAAATATTTTATAACCAAAAGCAAATTATTCAAGATAAAAATTTTTACCCTAGTAATAATTTAAATTATACCTATGTAAAACCAATTAATTTTGACGATATTGTTTTAAAAAACTTTGAAAATATTAAAGAAATAAACGAATTAAAATATCATAATGCCGTTTCATATGGGATAAATATTTCTATTATTGTAGTATTAGTAATAAGTATTACTTTTATAATATTATATTTAAAAAACAAAGGAACCAAAATAAAAATTGTAAATAAAGAAATTCCGGAGAATTTCAACTCTAACGGAGGAGGAGTTATGTATGAACTTCCTAATATAACGTTAACTGAGTCAACTTCAAGTTCTACACCTGAAGTTGTTATAGAAGCTAAAACAATAGCAACAAAAAAAAGTATATTTTGATTTTCATTTTTATTTTACTTATTTCAAAATTTAACTTAGAATTAAAAATTTACATTCATATATAAAAATCCGTAAATATATGTAAAAATGCTGAATTTGCATTATTTTTGTTTTTTTGTTTTTTAAATGACAAAAACCTTGAACTCTTCAAGTTCAATGTTGTTTAAATGAATAATTTTATATTAGAAACTTAATTAATAAGAAATGCTTAGTCTTAGTTTTTTAAGTTTAGTTTAAGTAATTACAAAAAACCGTAATATAAATTAAGTTAGTTGGTTATAACTGTTCAAACGTAATATAATTAAAACTAATTAATATATAAAATTTTTTTGTTTTATTTTTATAATTAAATATAATAAAACCTTTTTTTATAAAAAATATATTTCGCGCGACCTACACATATCTTTCAAAACTACACTTTCCATATTAATATTTTATTATAGTCCGATGTTTTACCAAGCGAACAAACGAATGTCATTTGACATTGAAATTTATTTCAGTATATTATAAAATTGACCTTCAATTTACTTTGAATGTTATTCTTTGACCTAATTGTTTCCTAATAAAAATTTCTCCCATTAACAAAATATTTTATTAACATGTTTCTAAAATGACTGGGTAATCATTTTAAATATCAAAATTACCTTGAATTTAATTTTAATAATAGTAATTCTATAATTCTTATAATTCTTCATCATATTTTTTTGATTTTAGACTTTAGTTAATTTCCAATTATTGTTAGAATAACATCAACAAAGACGAGAATGAAAACTCCAACAATACCAATATTTATGATAGAAACAAATTTAGAACAACAAAAACTTAATTTAAAATTACAGCAAAGAAAATTAGAAAGAAAACAATTACCTTGGCATTCGTCAATTAAAAATGGTTTTGAAAAATTTTGTAAAAAAACATCAGTTCAAGGTTTTAGTTATATTGTAAGAAAAGAAAACACTAAAACAGAGAAATATAGTTGGGCTGCTATAATTTTATTTATAATTATTGTAACAATAGTTTTAATATATGTAAGTATTTCATTAATTTTTAGACAGTAACGGCTGGGTGGCACAGTGGTTAGAGTGCCAGCGTTCGTCAGAAAGGTCAGCGTTCGAATCGCATTGAAAGTGAGACTTTTTTAGCTTTTGACTCGACTCAATAATTAATAATTATGTATCTTTAATAAAAAACACATTAGTATAACAATATAAACAAATACAAAATATAAACAAATATTTTAATCAAATAATATAACTCACATATATAGAATATAACTCAAATACAAAATGTTATAATATAAATAAGAATAGAGTTGTATCTATTGAAAATCTAAGGTTTTACATGGAAATTATGAAATTTTATCTAATTATGAATATTTATCTTCTAAAGGCTTAAAAAACGAGATTAAAGTTTTCAAAGACAAAAATTACAAAAATTATAAAAAAAATTGGTTTAAATTGGTCACGAGTTTAAAGCTTTCAAAGACTAAAATGATAAAATATTATAAAAAATTTTATTTTACATGGAAATTATGAAATTTTAGTAGTGATCACGAATTAAGAATTTTACATGTTAGTTAAAACACATGTGTGGTATTCCTTAAGATCAATTCTAATAACACGAATGTAATGTGACCGCCTTTTCATATACCCATGTTATAGACAGACATATTAGTCTAACAGTTAGCACTTAATAACAATATTTTACAGCTTGCATACACATGGGATAAAAATACTCCAACAGTAACTGTAATATCAAAACCATCTTTTCCAATCTGGAATATTCCATTTCCGGCGGTAACACTTTGTCATTTAAATTTAATATCAAAAAGGAAAATTGAAAAGCTACTTGGAACTTTGTAAGTAACAAAATAAATTGAGAGTAAAGTGTCTAATCGATGCATTTAAATTGAAAATTTTCTAGAAAATTTTTAAATAACAGTAAAATCCCAAATGAAATCATTATTGATCAAATACGCAAAGTTCTCTATTACACTACAACGAAATTGTACGAAGATGAATATGAAAAATTGAAAGTACTTATGCAATATAATAATTTAACAATTTCCAAAATAAAACAATCTGTAGCACCGGATTGTAATGATATGATAGTCTATTGTAAATGGAAAGGTGAAACTAAACTGTGCGGAACATATTTTCAAAAAGTCAATACATCCGAAGGTATTTGTTGTTCATTTAATTATTTTGCAGAGGCTGAAAGTAATTTTCCAGAGTAAGTTCACCCAAAAATTTATTTTGTATTAGTTTTTTGATAAAAGTGTTATAAAATTTAGAAACATCAAAGCTCAGATACAAGAATTACCGCGAAAAATATCAGGTATCGTTCTTTAGTTGTTTTTTTTTAGGAAAAATACAAATTTGTTTTATCAATTTTACTATAGGTTCTCATTTAAAAGCTGGTCTTACAGTTTTACTGGACTCTCGGACTGATGATTATATTGCATCATATTTGAGCAGTTATGGTTTTCGTCTTTTTATTCATGACTCATATGATTATGCTGATGAGAATGCAGAGGTTCGGTTATTGAACTCGAATCAGGAAATATTCATTAGAATTGTTCCAGAACAAGTGAAAGCAACGCCAATCAGGAAGCTGCCATTGGAACAAAGAAATTGTTACTTTCGTGATGAATATAAATTAAATGTTTTTGTTAATTACAGTTATACAAATTGTTTGGCTGAATGTCGTGGTACAGTATTACAGCGTACATGTGGCTGTATACCATTACGATATGCAAATAATGGATCATTTCCGGTTTGTGACTTTGATAATATTCCATGTGTTATGAAGCATAGAAGTAAGCGCTTTTTGATTTTTCGAATATTAGATTATAATATTTTATGGGTTTTTATTTTGTGGTTTCAGAAAAAGTTCTTTCCAATTTTATTGGATTAAATCAAACATTTGATAGTAATTCAACTTTTACAAGCAGTTGTGGACATTGTTTACCTAGTTGTGAATTAAATATTTATCAAGTTGATTTAGGTTCAAGTCAATTAAATGTTTTATCTTCAGATTCAAGTCGAATATTATTGTAAGTATACTGTACTTTTAATCTGAAAAATTTTGATTTGAAAATTTCACAGCAAGAATCGAACAACAAATGATCATTTTGTAATTTTACATATCTTCTATGGTGATTTGTATACAAATCTTTATTTAACAGATTTATTTCAGGATTGGATTTCCACTTTAGGTAAATACTTTTTTTTTAAACTAATATTTTTTTTAAGTGGATTAGTTGAAAACTAAGGAAATCAGCTATAAAACTCTTTACAACAAATTTTAGGTACCCTCTTGTCATATATTAATATTGGCAACGCGTCATGAGTATTTGGCCCATAATACGTTTTGACTTTATGTTCCATGAGCTCAATAATCCTTTTTTTTCCCCCTAAGGGAGAAAAATCCTTCAAAAAGTACCTGAAGTCCTAATACTACCTGGCGTAATACTACCTGGTGAGATTTCTACTCAACTGAAATACCCTGCCCCCGTAGCCAAAATAATTAGATAAGCACCCTAGAAGTTTGCGCAGTATAATAGCTAAAAAATAGCGACAAAACATAAATATAAATGTCTATCAAGGGTTGAATGGACAGCCCAAGTAGTATAACGTCCTTTTTGAATTTTTCTAGATAATATGTATTGAGAAACACATATGGGGGTAATGTGTTCCACAATTTGGAAGTGCGACTTAAAAATGAGTTCCTAAATTTCAGAATTCTTGTTCTAAAAACCTCTAATGCATATGAATGTGATTGAGCTACTAAACGTGTGTTACGGCGGTAGGGTTTGATTGTTGGCATAAAATTTTTAATTTCCTTGGAAGTATTACTTAGTAGATATTTAAACAAGTGATGAAAAAAACCAAGGGTTTTTAAAAAAGCACATTTTCAAAATAATATAGTGTTTCATACTGATTATTTTATCGGAGTATAATGTTGAAGCTTCAATGTTAACGTTTTATTAAGGAAATATATACATTGGTGACTAAGTTACTATTTACTTATAAAAACCGTAATTTTTTTAGTTTTTAAGTCCTAATAGCCCCTCTATGGGGAAGGTTGCCCAATTTTTCAAGGATCTAATCCTCACTACTCCCCTTCCCCCAACTTTTTTAGGTTCAAGAAATTAAATTGTGAATTCTACCAAAATTTGGAATTTTATTTTGAATTTTACTATAATATAAGCAAAAATGGTTAAAACTGACAGACACTTTCTTCAATTTAAAGAACCACTTTTGAATTTAAGAAAATCTTTTAACATATGTTAAAGTATAATGTAGGACCTTAAAATTTTGTATATCAACAAAAAAAAATTTGAACGGGTATTCAAGTTACAGGTGTTTAAAAATAGCAAAATTTCAATTTTCGAGCCCTTATAGCTGCTAAACAGGGAACGTGACAGAAAAATTTTGTTAACTGACTCCTACTAATTTTTGAAGTTCTAACTTCTCCCAAAATTCCAAGACCCCAGCTGGAACCGTTTAGGAGATATGTGGGGCCAAAAATTTTGCAAAAATTGAGTTTTGCATAATGATAAATTTTAGTACCGTATGGTAACCCTGTACATTTAAGTGACATATTTTTGTAAAGCCTAAGAATGCAGCTCTCTTCTACCGTTTTTAGATTGAAAATATAGCTAGCAGAACTCTTATTATATCAATTTAAATATAAGGCTTTTTTGAAATTTGCGGGGGCTGCAGCTTCGTCACCCTTTAAAATTAAAAAAAACCTTTGACACATGTTGAAATATATTTAAAGAGCTTTCAATTTTGCAAATCACAAAAAAAAAATTTGAACAGGTATTCAAGTTACAGGTGTTTAAAAATAGCAAAATTTAAATTTTCGGGCCCATATAGCTGCAAAACAGGGGACGTAACAAAAAAAATGTACTAACCGACTTCTATTTATTTCTGATTATCTAACTACTCCCAAAATTTCAAGACCCTAGCTTGGCCCGTATAGAAGATATGTGTAGCCAAAAATTTTGCAAAAATTGAGTTTTGCATAATGGTAAATTTTAATACCGTATGGCAACCCTAAACATTTGTCTTTTAAAAATTTATAAAGTTTATAAAACCAGCTATCTTTTGCCGTTTTTAGATTGAAAATACACCTAATAGAACTCTTGTTATAACAATTTGAATATAGGGCTTTTCCCAACTTTGGAGGGCTGCAGCTCCGTAACGGGTGGGGCTACAGAAAAAAATTCTTCTACGAAATAATTTTTTTTGTAATACCTACTCGTGGTTAAAATTTCTTTTCTCTATTTCAAACGATGTAAAAGTTTTTGTAAACATACGGACAGACAGACAGACAGACAGACAGACAGACAGACGGACGGACAGAGTGAAACTATATAGGCACATTTTTACAAAATTTTTTGAAAATGTGCTAAAAATATACAAGCAGCTCCTACATTACGGCGGTGACATTAGTTTTCATAATCGGATTCCTTAAACTCTTAAAGTATTTTGTAACATATAATTTAAAGCTCAACTAAAATTAAGAATATATCCGGCCCAGTTTTAGGACACAGCTCCCTACAATATTAATGCCTTTAGGATGTTAAAATAACAATAATTATAATGGTGAAAGGTCCTTCTAACTTAAGAGCGTTATAGCTCATTGACAATATGATCGCTATTGGAACATAACGGTTTAGGGTTTGGTATGTCTTTAGTTATTTGTATTGGTAATTAATATAACGCTTTTCATATTAGCTCATTTTACTAAGATCCCGTAATTTAAACTAAACAAATTGTATTCGAAAACTTATTTAATATATTTATTAAATCTTATTTATAATTAATACTTATTTTTTTAACGTGTAAAATACCTAATGGATATTAATTTTAAAATTTAACCTTTTTTTTTACCTTAATTCAAATTCAAATTACAGTTTCTTTTAAAAATTTATGTATTTTAGCTGCCCTCGGAGGAATTATTGGACTACTATCAAATATCAATTTAATAGGTGCAATTGAATTCAGTTTTTATATGTTTTTAAAACCATTTTGCCGTATTGTTGATGATGATTCTGATGAATCCGATTATGAAAATTAAATTCACTAAGTACTTCTGTACAATATTTTCTTATTATTTAAAATCATATTATGATTTTTTTTACACCATTAACACGATGTTCATTGTGTACTATTCAAAAAAATAAACTTTAAAATAATTATGTTTGTATTTTTAAAATCATTATTTTCGAATTAATGCAATAATTTAACGATTACCAAAATTTAAAATGTTGTTGTTCCGGCACTAGTGCCACTTTATATACTTTGTATGAATGTCATCTTTTATGTAAAAGTGTAAATATTTTTGAATTCAAAGGAAAATGAAAGTTGATGTAAAATGTAATATTGCCATTGGTATTAAAATAAAAAAAAAATAATCTGCATTAAAAAAGTTTTTGTGTTAATTTTTAACAATTGAAATAATAAACAAATATTCTTACATAAAAATTTAAAACTTTTTAAAATATTTAATAATGGGATTAATTTAGATAAAATGTTAAATTCCTCAAAAAAATTTTTCACGGCAAATAAGAAATGAGAAAAGGTTGTTCCAGGTCATACGTATACATAAAAAACGTAGAAAAAAATCCAAGATGGATTGTATAATCTTTTCTTCTTGTATTATAACTATGGTTTGTATTGTAAAGTTTGATTATTTTATATGGAAGTCCTCCGATTACAGGGTCCAAATTGTTCCGTCTGCGAAGTGGTTCACTCTCTTTTGGAAAAATAAAGCATTCTTACAAAATTATTTTGAAATTGGTTGAGATTTTGATAAATTGCTGGAGCTTGATATTCCCGAAACTCCTGGGATCTCTTAACCCAATGATACTAACATCAATTTATAAAAACTATTTTTCATGGGTACTCACCAATACCAATCTTGAACTCAATCTGAAGGTGAGAAATCATTCAAGAAATCAAAAACTAGATAGGAGCCCGGTCCCGTGGTCCGATTTAAACCACTTTGATTTAAAATTTTACCAAAATCGGAGTTATCATGTCCACCGACACATACACCCACATACGAATATAAAAAACCATTTACTCTTTTCCGAAAAAATAGAACAAACTTTGTTAGGACATAAGAAATTCAACTTTTTTCACCGAGGAACTTATAGTCTTTTCTTCTATAAGATATTGAAGAAAAGCTAAAAAGTATAAGAAAATTTTAAAATACGGTTTTAGACTCATTCGATTTTCAGTTTTCCATTTGACTAAATGGGTTCAGCAGCTACAAGAAAAGAGTATAGGCTAAATAAATTAGCTATTTAATTAGGCGTTTATGACAAAAGCCGCGGAGTCAAAAATGAAAGCAAAAAACACCGATTAGTGAGCCAAAGGACCATAAAAAAATATAATATTTCCAATATGCAATATTTTATTTTAGGAGACATATTGAAATTAATTACAAAATCAAGCCTAAGTTACCTCCATCTGCAGAGTAATTATGTATTGGTGCACTTTAGAAAAAGGGGTAAAACTCGATCGATATGGTTTTAAACTCGTTTTTGAAGACTTTAGAAGCGTTTTAGAGCAATTCTAGCTTTAATTGTGATCACTCCTAAAATTTTATTATTTCCATGTAAAACCAAATTTTTTATAATTTTTTATCATTTTTGTTTGGAAACTTTAAACTAGTTTTTGAAGCTATTAGAAGCGTTTTAGAGCAATTCTAGCTTTAATTCGTGAACACTACTAAATTTTAACAATTTCCATGTACAAATTTTCAATAATTTTATAATATTTGTACCCGAAGGCACTTTTGACTCTGAGACTTTTTTTTTATCGTATCGCAATATAACATTTAGTAATATAAAATTTAAGGGCTTTCAAAGTTGCAATAAACCGAGCTAAATTTCTTGATTTTCTTAGTTCATTGTGCAGCTGAAAGCTGGAGCTTTTTCTCTGTTAATTGTGCAGTTAAAAGAGCTTCAACACAAATTACGAAAATACTAATTTTTATTTGGGTTCCATCCATTATTAAGTATGGCTTAGGTTGCATTTATATTGGAACATCGCTTTGATCATTGATAAACAATATAAGTTTTCTACGCTATGCTCTTATCGAAGCTCTTATCGTTTATCGCAGCTTCTTTATAAACGCATCCTAAATTAGAATAGGAACATAGATTAATTCAATTAGATTCAGTTCTAAAGTTCAATCTAATCTATTTCCAATTCAATCTGTTTTATCAATCACTATATACTGATATCATCTGTAAAACAATAGTAGGTCCTAACTTACTTACTAATATAATTAACTTACCAAAACCCAAAAGAATTTGTTATTAAATTCATAAAATTGAACAATATAATTAATTTATTACTTAATTCATTCAAAACAATTCAATATGTACTAAAAACCAAAATATCATATGAAGATATTAAAAATAACTTTTTTAAGTTAATAATGCATTTTAAAGTCTTCCAGTACCCCACCTTAACTATACTAAAGTAAATGAACCAAAATGATAATCTTATTAAAATTAAGATATTTATATTTTGTAACCAATATCTAATCAATGTGTTCATTCAAACTAAACAAAAAACACTTAAAATATCATTTTCATTTTATTAATAACTATGACATATAATCGAATTTTTTTTAATAAACACCTATCAAATTTAATATTGGACATTCTAATAATAAAATCATGAATATTAGTGTACGTGCAGGTGTAATATAGAATTCTAAAGTATACAATAGTCTTTATTTGATATCCGACCTAAGTTACATGCCTCAATTACATACAAATTCACAAAAAAAGTGCTATAATAACTAAATATAACTGTACTGCCTCCTCTAAACCTCCTTGTATTCTTTAATCATTATATGCTTATCAGTTTTGTGGTTCACTGTTTTAAATAGCAAGTATGTGTGTAATAAATTGTATTGGATAATTTTCTTAAATCTAAACAGAATGCATATAACAATCTCTAATCCTATAAATTGCATAAATAAATATGTAAAACAATGTGGTAAATATTCTCAAATGAATTTCTAATTTGGATAAAAAAAAAAAAAATTGAAAACAATGAAGTTTGATGTTCAAAACATAATTGGAAGAGAAGAAGACGATTTTGATTATCAATATTAAAACAATTATTATGTTAATCAATACATTATCACAATGTGTAGCTATACTATAGGCAATAGACAGTTTATTTTAAAAATTTATTCGATATTATAATATAGGTACATAATATTATGTAGAAATGATGTTTAGATAAGTATTGTGACCACAGTATGGATACCAAGGCATTGAGTTAGGTCAGAGTTGTTTAAAGCTGAAATAAAATTACCTTTTTCTGGGTGTATTCGTGTACTCGTGTTAACGACGGTCACGCTATATATTTATATACTTTTTATATATTTATATATTTATATACGATTGGTTCATATACCATGTATATTGATCAGATTAGCATCGAAAAGTAAATTGTTCATTATGTGCATCAATTTGCCTGTTGGGCTCTCAATGCAACAACTTAAAAGCTAAAAAAGCTTCAGAGTCTTGAAATCCACGCACAAGAGTTTTTAAAACAATTAGTAGGTTCTCTATTGTTTTAGATTACAAAAATTGAAAGTCCTACCATGGCTTCCGGCTTACTCGGGCAGATCTACAAATTTTTAGAATTCCTTTTATTCAAATATAATGTTATCTGTCATCTGTAAGAACTTTGCAAGACTTTTTAGAATTTTACAAAGGTTATTACACTACCGTTTTTAAAATCAATTTGCAAATGAAATTCTTAATTTTTTTGAGTTTTTTTTTTGGGACTACCTTCTTTTGAAGTGCCTCTTTTTCAATTCAAATTTATGGCTTCGTTTCGTATCCCGAGTTTCAAAATTTAAATACTTAATTTGTTAACTTTGGTTTACCCTTTAATAGTTTATAAAAGATGATCTTTTGCGGCAAGTTAAATTAAAATTATAATTCCAGACAAGAAAGGCAACTTTATTTGGCAAACAGATGCTCATTTCTACACAGTTGAACTATCCAGGTGACGTAACACAATTTATGGAAATTCGTTTGTCATACTCATCGCGCATATGGAACTGTCAAATGGGTTCCCTAAAATTGGTAATGCATATATGTACAATTTAGAAAAACCTAAGAAAAACATTAACATATTTCTTTTAAATATCCCATTTCATTTGCCTTATCCTCCCATAGAATCATATATTCCTATATCCTATAGTACTAGAATCCTGTATTTCTCACAGTTCCAAACATTCCTTTCGCATCCTTATTCTCGGAACCAAGCTGTACATTTGTATCACAGGATCCATCCTAAAGTTTGGCTCACAATGGGTCTGTAATTGTGTGTTAAAGTCATGAAAGTCTTATAGAAATTACACAAAACCTCCAATAGGTTGCTTTCGGAGCTTTTCATGTCCCTCGTAAAAAACAAAACTTTCATAGATCTTAAAATATTGGAATTTGTTTAAGATTTTAATTTCAAATACTTCTATAGTATATAAAATACTTAAGAGCCTTAATAGTCAAGACACTTTAACTAAAAATATACGGACGCATTAACTTAAGGAATTCTGGAAAAACACCATTAAAGCTATACTTTTTAATTAAAACTAGACTAAAGAAAGATTGTTTTACTTACCAACCAATACCAGTTAATAGTTATGTTTACCTTGAGTATGTTAATTTTATTTAGAAAAAAAAAATTGTTATTGTAATGAACTTTCTTTTCATTAAAAACTCATGAATTACTTTAAGTTTTAAAGAATTTGTTTTTCTTTCATATTCATTTATTTATGTATATGTATGTGTATATATATTTTTTTATTATGTTCAACATTTAATACATTCTCAATTACTATAAAAATCAAAAAAAAAAACAAAACAAATCCTTAAAAAAAGTGTATATATTATATATATATTTATACAGGATAATTCTTTCAATCAACAATTTATTACTAATTGCATGTACTCTAGTCCAGGAATATTTTCTTATTACTTCTATGTTATTTGAAATCTGGACCTAGAAGTATTGTAATAACTTCGTAAATATTCACATTAAAACAAATACAGTTGGTATCAAAAATATAATGATATAATGAAAAATTTAGTAACGGTCAAATGTACTTGTTTTACTTTCAAGTATATTGTAAGACAATATCCACACAGTTCTGAAGACCTTAAAGCATATCATTGAAATTAAAAAAAAAAAAAGTAGCTTAAAATTAAGATAAAACGTTCCAATTGTGTACAAGGGTTCAATATTATTAGCCCAATTGGTATACATTCCAAATCTAGCTGTCATATGTCCATCTAGCGGAGAACAGTACAATTACCAGATGAATTAAATTTTGAAGTATATTCATTAACATCCCATAATTCCAAAAAGCCTAAAACCAAGTCCCTTAAGTCTTTTCATATCCTTATTCGAATCTAAGCCAAAATGTAAGTACGCTGGTACAATAGATCTCGAGCTCAAGTTTAATTGAAAAAGAGTGTGATTTTACTGTGTTAAGTCCCAAAGTGTATTAAAAGGATCTTCGAACACATACGATAGGTGGTTTTTAGATATTTGTTTATCTGAGTTTATTTGAGATCAGACCTGTTTAATACTAAGTAAAATAGTACTTAAGTAGAGTTGTTACTTGTTAGTAGCATCGTGTTTAAAAAAAACACTCCAGTCATTTATGAACAAACCTGTAGGTACAACTACCTAATACTTATTAATTGGTCAAGTACCAGTATTACTAAGATTCCAAAAATTAGATAATGTCAGTGTAAGTAAAAGAATCAAGTAAAAATAAATATAGTTCTTTCAAAAAATAATTACAAAAGTACTTTCGGAGATCTATAAGTATTTTTACTTGATTCTTTTACGTTTAGTAAATTTTTTAAGTATTGAAATGTAAGTAATTCTGGTACTTGACAAAGTAATATGTATCAGCACAAAGTCATGAGTACAAAGTAATAAGTACTTGTAATTGTAATAGTAATTCAATTAGTACTTGAAACATACACATTTCATATACGACTGACAATGTTTTTTTAATAAGTAACAGAATCAAGTAAAAATATTTTTAATTCTTTCAAAAATAATTACAAAATGAATTAAACATAAAATTTAATTACTTTCTGGGATCTATAAGTATTTTTAATTGATTCTTTTACTTAAAGTAAAATTTTGTAAGTATATCGAAAGTAGTACTGGCACTTGACTTTATGAGTATCATGATAGTAATGAGTATCATGCCAAAAATAACGAGTACAAAGTAATAAGTACTTATAATTGTAATAGTAATTGTATTAGTACTTGAAACGTACACGTCTGTTCGTGGAAGACTGCGACAATATTTTTTCAAACACAACTGTATCTCAACTTACACAATGTATTTATAATGTTTGTATAAATTACAAACTTTTTAACTAATTCAATTAGTAAACAGAAATTAGTTTTTGCCCTCAAAGCATATAAGATTCCAATTGATTGAAAGTTTCAATATGGATATACACCTTAAAAATACAAAAAAAAAAAACAAAAATAAAAACAAAACTTTTTTATCATAAGATGGAAAGAGAAAGAATGAACATGTAATATTATGTACAAAAAAAAAAGCTATTATGTCTTATCCTTACACTTAATCTATTCTCAATCAATGCTGATATCATACATAATATTAAATTGTACATATAATAAACATATATATACATTTGTTTTTTTGTTTTTATAATTTTGGTATCCTTCAGGACTTTTTGTTGACAATTTAAGCTTTTTTGTCTTGTTGTAGGCTTGTCTTAATGTTTTTAATAAGTAATCAAGAAAATTTTGTAATATACAATTACTATATATATATATATATATATATATATGGAATGAATTAAATTACTTTTTATTTGGATTGGTGGTGTTCCATATATCCAAATGGTTCAAAAAGTCATTTGAATCAAAATCAAATTACTTAAGTGATGGTATTTTTGTATATGGATATCTTAATGTTTACTTAAAATGGAATTTTCTTTAATTGGAAGAAAATGAAGAAAATAAATAAATAAATATATATATATATATATATATATATATATATATATAGTAGAAGGTCCGTACATATAAAAATTACCTGATTAAGGTAATTAGAAAATAAATATATGGTAATGTATTTTAATGTCTTAAACTAAAAAATAAAAATAAAAAAAAACTTTTGTTAATTATCTTAAGGAATTTTCTTGAATTTTGAAAAGAAATATTTAAGAAGAACAAAGTATATTAAACTTTAATCACTTTTTTTTTTACAATTAAAGGAAAACTTGAAAATCCATGATTTCATGTAATTTTGTAATACCTAATGGATTTGAAGAATTATGTCGTAAGATACATTCTGTACTAAGGAATTGTAGAATAATTACTGAAAGGTTCAAAAGGCTATTAAAGAAAGGTTAAGAAGGCTATTGGTTTCATTTGCCCAGGTTGAGTCTAATTTGTTATTTTTTAACATTTAAATTGAGCTACGTCGCTGTTTGTATTAATTACTAATTATAGTGAAATGAGAAGTTACTAATTACTTGTATATTTTTATTAAGTGCTAAAAGTTTAAATGTTAGACTAATAACCCTGTCTATACCATAGGTACATGTGATGGAATAGGCAGACATGTTATATTCATATTATTCGATCTGATCTTAATTAATTTCACATACAGTTTAAACTTGAGATTATACTAGACTTTATTACATGTAGAAATATCTAGGATTTCAAACGTCTGTGAGTTATATTATTCAATTAAATTATTTGTTTATATGTTGGATTTTTTTATATATTTATATTAATGTATTTTTTAGTAAAGATTGACAGTTGTTAATTATTGATTATGCCATAAATTTGAACCCAATGGCAAATGGTAGCCGAGTTGAGTCGAAAACCAGATAAAAGTTTTTTTTCAATTTAACTGGGATTCAAACTTAACGTTTTGCATGAAAGGTCGGCGTCTTACCACTTTCCAATATTATAATTTTCCGATATTGGAAAATTGGTATACTTTACTTTAGGTATCTTTCGGTATTTCTTTTCAAAAATTTTTTTAGTTTTCAGAATATCTTTTATTTCATTTATTTTATATCTACTTTCTTTTACACATTTCAATGGCGTCAGACCAATTTCCATTCATTTTACTTTTAAAAGTAACAACAGGACCCAAGTTATTTTAATGAACTAAAAATTGATACTGGAATGCAGTAGTTCTCTAAGATTCTATTTTTTTTATTCCTTTTCCACTCCTTTAAAGAGAATGCAGGGTATTCACCAAGCCTATTTAGACTAGGCTTGATTTTCTTTAATGATTATATTCACTAAGCCGTTGATTACTCGGCTGTAACTATTGTAAAAGATTGTGAATACACAAATGTTCATTTTGTCATCTTTTATCCTACACAAGATTTATTTTTATATTTATATTAAATCTTACTCCGTATTACGATATAAACTATTACGATATAATTATACAATTTTACGATAATTTTTACCCGACCTTTGAACCCGAGACTTTCCACATGAATAGCGACGTCTTTATCACTGTGCCATTGGTCAATGATTCTTTTTAATGTGTCTATATTTCTGCCAGAGAATAGAGCTAACTTATATATTTTATATCACTTATTCATGGCTGGATCATTTTATTAGGTAATGCGATACAATATTAATATTTTGGCATCTAATACTTATTGAAAGATTTACTTCTTTGTTGTCAAAACTAATTTATATTAATGTCACATTAAAAACATTAAAACTAACGTTAAACACTTTTAATTTTTAAATTGCGCAATCGATAACCAACAAAATCAAATTAATAATTTTATCATATTTGAAAATCCATTCAAAATCCTTCAATCATTCAGCTAAAAATGCACGGAATATTTCAATTTTGTTTTCTTTCTTATTTTATCTGAAAATGGATCGCCTTATTTCTTCCAAAAACTTTAAATTCAATTCTATCCAATTTTTTAAGCTTAAAATCTACAAAATTTTAAGAAAAACAAACACTTCAGATAATAAAATTATCTCTAGATAAAACTTTGCTGCTAATATAACTGTTGTCATACCATGAGTGGTTTCAAATAAAAAAAATATTTCTCAAGTGTGTCACATGTCTGATTTGTTGAAAGAAGAAGAAGGAAACAAAAATCTATAATTTGTCAAAAAAAATATATTTATACATCTATGCTATGAAAAAACTCCATAACTTTACCTTTTAATGCATTAGACATTTGTCAGCTAATCGATCAACTTACCACTAGCATTAAGTGTACAAAACAAAATATGAAACAGTGAAAGTCATTTTAATAGTTAATAGTGCGAAATTTGTTAAAAACTGTTTCTTTCTTTTTTTTTGTTGTTTTTGTTTATGATAATGTTTACACAGCATCTTTTTTTTAACCCACTTAAATGTTGGTACCTAGCTAATCGTTCACCTGGTTAAAAATTATTTTGTACTTAGACATACATTGTCACTTTTCTTTGTCACTTTTTTTTTTGCTGTTTTTATTCTTATAAATGTGTCATATAATCCAGTAAAACGTTTTTAATTTGCGAATTAAGCAAAACATATTTGTATTAGATAAAGCAGCGGTAGCAAACAATTTTAAATGTGAACCAATTTGCACACTAAAAAAAATTCGTACGAATATATTAATTATTATCAGAATTAATAATCTGTTTTTTTTCTAAGTTTCTGATTTCAACTAACTTAACTATGACTAAATTCGTAGTTGAGTACAAAATCCCTAAGACAAAATCCCCAAAGACAAAATCACTAGGAACAAAATCACCAAAGCGACAAAATTCCCAAAGCGACAAAATTCCCACCAAAGCGACCAAAAATTCAAATTCAAAACCATGATTTTGTTAACAACAATAAAATCTTTGCTAATTCAAAAACACTTACAGACGACATAATTATATTAATTTTCTGCAAAATAGGTAAGGCCCTGAATATGTAATCATCTAATATGTCACTCAGAATTCAAGATCTCACATTTATACTGAAATATCTACATATTTTATAAAAGGTTTTGGTGACTTTGGTTGTTCGATTCTGTTTTTGGAGAATTTGTCTTAGTGGGGATTTTGGTTATTGGATATTTTGTGTCATTCCCTTTGTTGGTAATATTCTTTTTTTTTTTATTCCTTTTTCACTTCATTAAGGAGTATAGGGCATTCACCAAGTTTATTTTACTTGGCTTCAGTTTCTTTAATCATAATATTCACTAAGCCGTTGATTACTAGGCTGTAGCTATTGTATAAGGTTATGAAATATGAATGCACAAATGTTATCTTTGTGCGCCATCTATAATCTTACACAAGAATTATTTATATATTTTTGTTAAATCTTATTTTATATAACGATATAAACTATTACGATACAATTTTACGATATTTTTTTATTAGATATGATCTGACCGGGGTTTGAACCCGAGACCTTCCACATTAAAGGCGGCGTCTTTACCACTACGCCATTGGTCAGATAATTGGTAACATTCATCAACGCAATAATCCTTAAGTTACTGTAACTTTGCATCACGAAATCCCTTGTATCAGTGATAAGTCAAAGGTGATACGGAAAAATCAAAAGTCTTAGAGGACTAAATCCTCATTAAAAGTTCTCAGACAAAATCCCAAAAACCAAATCCTAAAAGCTATAGTACCTAAAACTAATGGATATCTTAATATAGCTTATGGATTTCACAACCAATCCAAGCCAAAACATGAATTTACACTATAAGAAATGGGCGTCAGTGAATAATATATTTCGCAAAATACAACATGGATAGCTAGATAATCTTTTGTGATAAAATACTTACCGCAAGCATTAAAATTAAATTTAAAATTTATTTAAATAAACTTGATTTATCACAAAAGTTTATTTATTCTTCAATGTTTCTTATTTGTTTAAGACATTTAAAAAAAAATCGGCACGTCAACTGCAATGATCTTCCCACCCCTGAAAAATATCCATAAAACTGTTATATATTTAAGTTAAATGTCCTATAGCTACTAGGTGAAAAAAAAATTAATATTCGTTCATCTTTAAAACTCTGAAAACACAATTATACAAAAACATAAATTTATCTTAAGATAAAAATGACCATAAATGCTATTAGATGATTTGGTAGATTTATCAGAGTCATATACAAAAGATACATTATGTTATGTGTATGTTAATATGAGTCATTGTGAATGAGAGTAATTGAAAAGATTTTCTCCTCTTAATTGCTAATTGTGATTGTTTTTTATAATTTTTATTTTTGGATTTTTACGTTTTTGATTTTATTGCAAATTAATTTGAAACAATTTATTGTGGGATTAATGAAGGCGGACATTAGAAACCGAATGACATACATATACATATGATGAACAGACATCATATGATTATATAAGATACTTTTCAAACCAAATAAAATGTTTTTTTAATTACTGAACTATTTTTATATTAATCAATTTCTTTGATATAATTTGTGGTGTACTAAAATTATGAAAATGTATGTTTAGTTGATTAAATAATGTACTTACGTCTTTGTTTCATTGTGGATTAATAAAACGAAAATAGGGGGAGATTCTAGTAACAATATTAGATCTTTTGAATCACATTTAAAGAAAGTGTTGTGTTTATTAAACAACTAATTAAAAACCATAACTAGTACTTACATTTAAGATCAGGGCAGTATTAAGGTTAATAGAGGCCTCTATCACTGAATTGAAAAACGCAGCTACTAGCTAGGTTCTGAAATATTTAAACTGCTTCCTGTTATAACACCAAACAGTATTATCAAAATTAGCCCCTACATTTTTAGACTTTAAACTTACAAAGTTTCGTGTATGAACTTTTGCAACTAATTTGCTATTCATTTAGAGCTATTGGCCTTAATTTGACCTTGAACTATGGTCCCAAAGTAAAAGTTGTAGAGCTAGACAAGATTTTCTAAAACTTTATTTTTACAAAACTTTATAAACATTCTCAGTACCCAAGAAAACAACTCACAATTGAAAGGTATGAAGCTTGCCTATATCTTTTTAATAATTCCATACAAGATGATATTTGTGCACAAATATTTAAATACAACTTCGACCGAAAAGGTTAAATTTGCATCTTTGGAGCTGAAAAATTTTGATATGACAAATTTTTGGATGTTTCAAAATATAACAAACATATTTTTCACCAAGAGTCAAGAGTTTTCACCAAGGGTACATTTATAGCTGCTCCATCTTCTTATGTAATACGAAGAACTTTATACTTAACTTTAAATTATTTATGTGCTCTAATTACAAATAAATATAAAAAAAAAGTTATAGATTCCAGAGGATCCAGAAAATGGACGAATCAGAAGATGGAAAAAAAGATCTACTTCAAAAATTATTTTTTAAACTAATATTATTTTTATTTAAGTTTATTTATATTCAAGTATAGCTAACTATTTAATTAAAAAAAACCAAACTTTTTTTTTTATAAGTGGGTACTTAAAAAAACTAAACTTAAAAAAAAACAAGTGATGAAAAACAGAAAGGGTTTTTAAAAAAGCACATTTTCAAAATTATATAGTGTTTAATACTGAGATTAATTTTGGGAATTACTGATTTATAACAATGGGAAATTTTTAATTCCTAGTAGCACTTTAACGAAGGAAGTTCTCAAGTTTTTAGAAGGCAAATCTATGGTGATTCTTGAAAATATAATTTCACCTCCCCCTTTTCAAAAATTTTCTTAGAATTTTATTAACTAAGCAAAAATGGTTAAAACTAAGAGACACTTTTTTCAATTTTAAGAACCCCCTTTAAATTTAAAGAAAACCTTTAACACATATTAAAATATAATGTTGGAACCTTTTTTTTTATTCCTTTTCCACTCCTTTAAGGAGTATAGGGCATTCACCAAGTTTATTTAAACTAGGCTTCAGTTTCTTTCATCATAATATTCACTAAGCCGTTGATTACTCGGCTGTAGCCCTTGTATAAGGTTATGAAATATGAATGCACAAATGTTAAATTTGTGCGCCATCTATAATCTTACACAAGAATTATTTATATATGTGTTTATTAAATCTTATTTTATATTCCGATATAAACTATTACGATATAATTATACAATTTTACGATATTTTTTTTATTAGATATGATCTGACCGGGGTTTGAACCCGAGACCTTCCACATGAAAGGCGGCGTCTTTACCACTACGCCATTGGTCAGATAATTTCGGAACCTTAAATTCTATATATTATTAAAACAAAGCTTTGAAGTTACAGGTGTTTAAAAATACAAAAATTTCAATTTTAAACCCCTTACAGGTCCTAAACGGGAGGCGTAACAAAATATTTTCTTCACCAACTACTACGATCTGACGAACTTCTCTCAAAATTTTAAGTTTGTAACTTGAGCCGTTCAGAAGATATTAGGTTATTCATAGTACCGTATTGCAACCCTATTTATAACTATTATTATTAGTACAGTATGGCAACCCTATAAATTTCAATTTTAAAAATTTATAAAGCATATTAAAGCAGCTGTCTTTTACTGATTTATTGAAAATAAACCTAAAAAAACTTTTGTTATAACAATTTAAATATAGGTCTTTTTCCGACTTCGGGGGACTGTACCTCCGTAACAGGTGGGGCTACAGAAAAAAGTTCTTCCATGAAATAATTTCTTTTGCAATACCTACCCGTGTCTAAAATTTAATTTCTCTATTTCAAACGGTATAAAAGTTTTTTTAAACATATGGATAGAAGGACAGAGTGAAACTATTTAGGCACATTTTTACAAAATATTTTGAAAATGTGCTAAAAAATAAAATTAATAAAAACATTCATTTCTACTGGAATAAAATGAATTTTCAAATTGAAAACTTTGTTGTTTTTCGATAATAAAAACTCATAAAAATATTTCCATTCACGCATTTTGCTCATTAAGGCGTAATAAATATACCACTACTTATGTATCCCGTCTTTCTTAACACAACATCCCTTCCTCTCATCCTTGTAGAAGAAGAGGAATTTTTTTAATCCAGAGTGCAGACCTAGACAAATAGAAATGTTTTTTTTTTTCTTTTTGTTTTGCAAAAATCAAAAAAAAAAAAACAGAAAACTTTGACAAACATTAATTGAAATTGAGGAGGAGTCAAAACAATCAAAACAAAAATCAGAAGTCCAAGTTAAGTCAATATAGTCATAAGACTTGCAGGGAATTAAAACAAAAAAAAAAAAACAAGCAAAAGAAAAATTACAATAAAAAAAATCAAATAAAAATATATTTAATAAGGGAAAAACTTTTAATTGCCCGCAAATAAAAAGTTCAACAAAGCTTTTTTTTTTTGATTTTTCTAACTATTAATATTAGTTTGGGTTTTCCCTTCAAAACTCATAGTGATGAGTGCTCCAAAGGAAATAAATCTGATGGATATTAAAATAGTAATAACAATTATGGACGAGGAAAAGTGTAGTAGAGTAGACTGTGTCAACTCTGGGATACCCGTATGACCGTTATATAAACAATATATCATTATTATTATAAACATTAATTACTTTTGGCAAAATTTCAAACATACCAGCTTTATTAGGTGAAATATAATGCTCATATAAAAGAAGGAGTTGTATGGCAGCTAGTCGAACCCTCTGCAGTAGACCAACCAAATTTTGCAGTAACTTTGGCCATACACTAAACTTTTTTTGGAAAAATTTCAGACACCCAACTTCAATTGGTATAAAGTAATGCTCATATAAAATAAGAAGTTGTATGGCAGCTACTCGAACCCTTTGCAGTAGACCAACCAAATTTTTACAGAAACTTTGGCCATAAAACTAAACTACTTTTGACAAAATTTCAGACACGTAGCTGTAAAAGGTACAGAGAAATACTCATATAAAAAAAGAAGTTGTATGGCAGCCACCCGAACCCATTGACCAAAATGGCTGGATTTAAATAGCGATGACGGCTATTGCAAAAAAACGAATTTGCGAAAATTTCAAGATCCTAGCTCCTTTAGTTTTTGAGTTATCGTGCGGACGGACGGACGGACGGACGGACATACATTGCTAAATCGATTTTTTTTTCGATTCTGATCCGATCCATACACTTGAGTCTATATCTACCCCCCCTCCTTCTCTGCGTCACAAACGTAATGGCAAATTTATTATACCCTTTGACTATATAGTCATACGGATATAAAAATAAAAAGAATAATCAATTAGAGCGGAAAATATTAAAGGAGGGTAAAGAAATATTCCCTCAATATAAATTGAGAATAAAACTTTATCCACACTTGAATTTCAATCCTCATTAATCTTGAATTCATTAACAATATGTTTGTTTATCCAAAGCATTACATCTAAATAGAATCTTATGCGCACGACCCAAATACGTTTACTTTCATTTAAATACTTTAGTTTTGAATGGATTATTAAAATTCTTCATAGCTAATGGTTTTCAATAAAATATTTTATGAAATTAATTAAATTAAGACAATGGAAAAATATTATACACTATTTGAGGTCTTCCCCTACTTAGCGATTTACAAAGATATTAAGCTAAGCTTTGAAGATTGAGTTACATTCCTAATAAGATCATTCTGCCTTTAATAAAGTGGGTACTGTGATTGGTAATGTTATACACTATTTGAAGTCTGCCCCTGCTGAGAGCTTTACAAAGATTTTAGGCTAAACTTTGAAGATTGCATTAGATGCCTAATAAGATCATTATGACTTTATAATGTGAGCACTGTGATTCGTAATAAGATTCCAATATCTGTAACTCACTCTTCCAAATTTCTTAAAGGAAGTTTTCCTTTTAGTACCTTGTCTTACTTTTATTATTCCTGAGAGAATGAGTATGAAATAAAGCTACTCAAATGATCTACAGGTAATTGAGTGTTTTTTTTTAAATTGCAAAGTAGTCATACTGTGTAGTTAAACCTCATTTATCTGCAATTCTGATTTCAGCCTAGTAATAAATCAACCCTAAAACTAAACTTATTTACCTAAAGTTCAGATTTAGCTAGTAGATTTTTATAAAAGTTATGTTACTTACCTATTTATAAAAGTTATTAGTTATGAATTTTGAATGGCTACTTAACCTAGTACACAGCATCAGAAACAGGTTTTGTAGACAGTAGAGAGTAAAATATGTTGTGTTAAATATATAAACTACGATTAACTTTATATATTGTGACTTCAGATTAGTACAAAAGCTAAGGCATTTTAGAAGTCAAAATTGCGTTAAAGCCCAACTACAATAGCTAAATTTTTTTTAATTTTATAATTTTGGTAAAACAATCCAAAGCCATAATAAACTTATATTTTTTCTAAATAATAATTATCTTAAGATTTATTCATGAAAAAATTGAAAATTTAAAAAAAAAAAACGTTTTTTTCTCAAAACTTTTTCTTTAGCAAAAAGAGGCTGTACGAAAAAACTCCCTGAACAAAAACGCAAAAAGTCCCCAATTTTAGAAATGAAATACTTGTTGCCAATTTTTTATTTATTAAAAAAAGTTAGCAGGGTTTTCAGAGTTGGACAAAAAATCAAGGCTTCAATAAATTGTTTAGCGGGGGGTTTGGGCGGCAGATTTATTATTTTAAAAACTTTGTTGCTGACTTACTGTTTATGAAAATAAAGTTAGGAGTTGGAGAAAAAATCAGTGTTCCAATAATTTGTTTAGCGGAGGTTTACTTTGTTGGTAACTTATTAAGAAAAGAATCCTGAAATTTTCATACAAAGTTTGGATACTTTTTTAATTTTTGGTTTTGGGGACTTTTTTCATACAACCATAAAAAAAAGTCCAAAATTTTTTGTTTCTATTTATGGATATTAAATAAAAAGTACTTCAGCTTAATTAAGTTCTTAACTTAGCTATATCCATAATGTCTCTATTTCTTTACTCTTGTCTCTCTCTCTCTCTCTTTGGCTCTTCCATTCAAATTCCCTTAAATTTTCAAACAATTTAAATTTCTCATGTTAAACTAAAATAAATCATTCTTCAATCTCTTCCTACATATTGATGCTCATTCCTCAATACCGAAAATGTTGACCAAAATTAAAAAATTGTACAACAATTTTTAAATGCGTGGAATGAGTGCGGATGATAACATGGACAAGTTTTTAAATTCAATAAAAAAAATTACTCTTGAAAAAATTTTTTTTCTCATTTTTCATATTTTCCAATTCAAAAAAAAAAAAGTTTAATTCAATTATAAAAAATTAATTGGTATTAAATTATTTTTCTATTAAAACCATTAAGTTTATGAGACAAGATTTAAAAGTTTTGTTGAATGATTTATTGCATGAGATAATTATATGATTAGATTTCTGTCAGTCTCTTGATACTTATTTTTTTTTGGCTAAAAATTTAATTAATTAAAAATATACATGATATATTTTTTTTTAAAAAGTTTTTTTTTTATAAATCATAAATAATTTTTTGAATTTTAATTTAATTTTAATTAAAATTGATTGCATACAATAAAGTAAAAACATTTTTAAAATATTATATTGAAAGAAATTATAGTAAATTAATCTTGCATTTTACATTTTAAATTTTTAATTGAACCTAATATTCAGATCAGGTGTGATATAAAACAAGTGAGGGAAAAAAACCAAGGGTTTTTAAAAAGCACATTTTCAAAATTATATACGGTTTCTTACTGAGTATTTTATCATTTATTTTTATAAAAATATATATTATGATAATATTATAATTTTTTTATTTTATTAATAATTAATTATATGACTAATAGTGAATTACTTAAGATATAACCCCAAAGCACTCAAGAAAACCCGTTAATAAGTGCAAAATATAATGTTGGAGCTTTCAATGTTAACGTATAATTTTGGAAAAACTTGCACTGGTAAATAAGTTACTGTTTTATAAGAACATAAAAGTTTTAATTTTGAAGACCTAGTAGCCCTTCAATGGGGAAGGTTCCCAAATTTTTGCTTAGCAAACTTATGATGGATCTGCTCACCCCCCTCCTGTCTTCACTCTTCCATTTTTTTCCGGTTCTAGGAAATCAATTTTGAACTCCAACAATATTTGACACAAAAATGGTTAAGACTAAGAAACAATTTCTTCAATTTAAAAAGACCCTTCCAAATTTAAGAAAAACCTTTAATGTATGTTGAAATATAATGCTGCAGCTATAAATTTTGCATATTTGTAAAAAAAAATTTGGACAGGTGTTAAAGTTACAGGTGGTTGAAAATAGCAAAATTTCAATTTTCGAGCCCTTATAGCTCCTAAACAGGGGGCGTGACAAAAAAATTTTGTTAACCGACTCCTACTAATTTTAAAGGACCTAACTTCTCCCAAAATTTGAAGACCCTAGGTTGTTGAAGGGGACTGCTCCATAATCTCGTCTTATTTAATCCTTTTTTTAACCTTGTTTTTAGAAAATCTTGTTTTTTTAAAAAACTTCGCCTTAGAAAATCTCGTTTTTAGAAAATCCCAATTTAGCTTTTTTACAAAATCCAGTTTTTAAGGATTTTAGAGTTAATAACAATATCAGAATTTAATCCTTTTACAGAATATAAAATCATTTTAAAATAAATTTAAAGACATTTCCTAAAACGAGATTTTTAAAGGACCTAACTTCTCCCAAAATTTGAAGACCCTAGGTTGAACCGTTTAGAAGATATATGGGGCCAAAAATTTTGCAAAAGTTGAGTTTAGCTTAATGGTAAATTTTAGTACCGTATGGTAACCCTATACATTTAAACTTTCTATTTTTGTAAAGCTTATAAAGCCAGCTATCTTTTGCCGTTTTCAGATTAAAAATACACTTAAAGAAACTCTTGTTATAACAATTTAAAAATAGGGCTTTTTCCAACTTTGGGGGGCTGTAGCTCCGTAACGGGTGGGGCTACAGAAAAAAATTCTTCTACGAAATTAATTTTTTTGTAATATCTATCCGTGGTTAAAATTTCTTTAATCTATTTCAAACGGTGTAAAAGTTTTTGTAAACATACGGACGGACGGACAAAGTCAAAATTAAGAAAAACCTTTGACACTTATTGAAACTTTCGTTTTGGAGCTTTCAATTTTGTATACAAATAAAAAAAAATTTTGACAGGTATCCAAGTTATAGGTGTTTAAAAGCTAAATTTTTAGCAAAATTTCGATTTTCGACCCCTTACAGCTCCTAAAGAGGGGGCGTGACAAAAAAGTTTTGTTAACTGACTCTTACTTATTTCTAAGGATCTAACTTTTCCCAAAATTTCAAGTTTCTAGATTTAGCCGTTCCGAAGTTATGAGGGACCAAAAATTTTGTAAAACTTAGTTTTGAATAACGGTAAATTTTAGTACCGTATGGTAACCCTATACAATTGGTTTTTAAAAATTTGTAAAGCTTATAAGAACAGCTGTCTGTTACCGTTTTCAGGTTGGAAATATACCTTATAGAACTCTAATTATAACTGTTTAAATATGGGGCTTTTTTCGACTTTGTGGGGCTGTAGCTCCGTAACGGGGGGGGCTACAAAAAAAAGTTTTAACATTAAATTATTTTTATTGCAATACCTACCCATTTCTGATATTTTTTAGTCAATCGTAGGTAAAAAGGGACGGACGGACGGACGGACGGACGGACGGACGGACAGAGTGAAGCTATATAGGCACATTTTTACAAAATTTTTTGAAAATGTGCTAAAAATGCATGCGATTAAAATAAAAAAACCACTAACATTTTTTAAATTGCATATATTTAGGCTGATAAAAGGAAAATTTTTTTTAAATATATTGTTCAATTTTAATTTCTAGTTAAACTTACCATATTTTTAAATGCCCATCACTAAACTAGTATTTTCATCTCACAAAAGCCCTTCAAAAATGATTGGTAAAAACAGCCAACATTTTAAATATTTAGGTTCTTTTAAAATAAGAAAAAATACTAGTCAGGGTTTAGGTCCGATATTTATTTAATTATGTGTTTGGATTATAAGTGATAATGTAAAGGAGATCAAAAACCATCAGTTACTGAGTGCATTACTGAGAGCTTTAGATATTAATATTAGATTAAGCCAATACTATTTATATTTATTTAATTATAGCATACCATTATAGTATACTATTATACTATTATATTAAGGGGAAAATCGTAAGGGGAAATTAAAATTAAAATTAATTTATTCAGTAATTTTCTTTGATATCTGTGCGGGTATAGAACTCCTAGTATATCGCTTGATTGCTTAATTATGGTATAGTACTTACCATACTTAAGCAATGTGCTACTGATGCCCGATAACCGATGATAATACGATTTTAAATTGCATATGTTTAGGCGAAAATTAAGAAAGCTACTCTAAGTCTAATGAAACAATGAAAAGTTTTTGAAAAGAAAAATTTGTCTGTTTTAGTTGCTTTTTAAATTGAATTTTATGATCTTTGCCTTTAATAAAGTGGGTACTGTGATTGGTAATGTTATACACTATTTGAAGTCTGCCCCTGCTGAGAGCTTTACAAAGATTTTAGGCTAAACTTTGAAGATTGCATTAGATGCCTAATAAGATCATTATGACTTTATAATGTGAGCACTGTGATTCGTAATAAGATTCCAATATCTGTAACTCACTCTTCCAAATTTCTTAAAGGAAGTTTTCCTTTTAGTACCTTGTCTTACTTTTATTATTCCTGAGAGAATGAGTATGAAATAAAGCTACTCAAATGATCTACAGGTAATTGAGTGTTTTTTTTTAAATTGCAAAGTAGTCATACTGTGTAGTTAAACCTCATTTATCTGCAATTCTGATTTCAGCCTAGTAATAAATCAACCCTAAAACTAAACTTATTTACCTAAAGTTCAGATTTAGCTAGTAGATTTTTATAAAAGTTATGTTACTTACCTATTTATAAAAGTTATTAGTTATGAATTTTGAATGGCTACTTAACCTAGTACACAGCATCAGAAACAGGTTTTGTAGACAGTAGAGAGTAAAATATGTTGTGTTAAATATATAAACTACGATTAACTTTATATATTGTGACTTCAGATTAGTACAAAAGCTAAGGCATTTTAGAAGTCAAAATTGCGTTAAAGCCCAACTACAATAGCTAAATTTTTTTTAATTTTATAATTTTGGTAAAACAATCCAAAGCCATAATAAACTTATATTTTTTCTAAATAATAATTATCTTAAGATTTATTCATGAAAAAATTGAAAATTTAAAAAAAAAAAACGTTTTTTTCTCAAAACTTTTTCTTTAGCAAAAAGAGGCTGTACGAAAAAACTCCCTGAACAAAAACGCAAAAAGTCCCCAATTTTAGAAATGAAATACTTGTTGCCAATTTTTTATTTATTAAAAAAAGTTAGCAGGGTTTTCAGAGTTGGACAAAAAATCAAGGCTTCAATAAATTGTTTAGCGGGGGGTTTGGGCGGCAGATTTATTATTTTAAAAACTTTGTTGCTGACTTACTGTTTATGAAAATAAAGTTAGGAGTTGGAGAAAAAATCAGTGTTCCAATAATTTGTTTAGCGGAGGTTTACTTTGTTGGTAACTTATTAAGAAAAGAATCCTGAAATTTTCATACAAATTTTGGATACTTTTTTAATTTTTGGTTTTGGGGACTTTTTTCATACAACCATAAAAAAAAGTCCAAAATTTTTTGTTTCTATTTATGGATATTAAATAAAAAGTACTTCAGCTTAATTAAGTTCTTAACTTAGCTATATCCATAATGTCTCTATTTCTTTACTCTTGTCTCTCTCTCTCTCTCTTTGGCTCTTCCATTCAAATTCCCTTAAATTTTCAAACAATTTAAATTTCTCATGTTAAACTAAAATAAATCATTCTTCAATCTCTTCCTACATATTGATGCTCATTCCTCAATACCGAAAATGTTGACCAAAATTAAAAAATTGTACAACAATTTTTAAATGCGTGGAATGAGTGCGGATGATAACATGGACAAGTTTTTAAATTCAATAAAAAAAATTACTCTTGAAAAAATTTTTTTTCTCATTTTTCATATTTTCCAATTCAAAAAAAAAAAAGTTTAATTCAATTATAAAAAATTAATTGGTATTAAATTATTTTTCTATTAAAACCATTAAGTTTATGAGACAAGATTTAAAAGTTTTGTTGAATGATTTATTGCATGAGATAATTATATGATTAGATTTCTGTCAGTCTCTTGATACTTATTTTTTTTTGGCTAAAAATTTAATTAATTAAAAATATACATGATATATTTTTTTTTAAAAAGTTTTTTTTTTATAAATCATAAATAATTTTTTGAATTTTAATTTAATTTTAATTAAAATTGATTGCATACAATAAAGTAAAAACATTTTTAAAATATTATATTGAAAGAAATTATAGTAAATTAATCTTGCATTTTACATTTTAAATTTTTAATTGAACCTAATATTCAGATCAGGTGTGATATAAAACAAGTGAGGGAAAAAAACCAAGGGTTTTTAAAAAGCACATTTTCAAAATTATATACGGTTTCTTACTGAGTATTTTATCATTTATTTTTATAAAAATATATATTATGATAATATTATAATTTTTTTATTTTATTAATAATTAATTATATGACTAATAGTGAATTACTTAAGATATAACCCCAAAGCACTCAAGAAAACCCGTTAATAAGTGCAAAATATAATGTTGGAGCTTTCAATGTTAACGTATAATTTTGGAAAAACTTGCACTGGTAAATAAGTTACTGTTTTATAAGAACATAAAAGTTTTAATTTTGAAGACCTAGTAGCCCTTCAATGGGGAAGGTTCCCAAATTTTTGCTTAGCAAACTTATGATGGATCTGCTCACCCCCCTCCTGTCTTCACTCTTCCATTTTTTTCCGGTTCTAGGAAATCAATTTTGAACTCCAACAATATTTGACACAAAAATGGTTAAGACTAAGAAACAATTTCTTCAATTTAAAAAGACCCTTCCAAATTTAAGAAAAACCTTTAATGTATGTTGAAATATAATGCTGCAGCTATAAATTTTGCATATTTGTAAAAAAAAATTTGGACAGGTGTTAAAGTTACAGGTGGTTGAAAATAGCAAAATTTCAATTTTCGAGCCCTTATAGCTCCTAAACAGGGGGCGTGACAAAAAAATTTTGTTAACCGACTCCTACTAATTTTAAAGGACCTAACTTCTCCCAAAATTTGAAGACCCTAGGTTGTTGAAGGGGACTGCTCCATAATCTCGTCTTATTTAATCCTTTTTTTAACCTTGTTTTTAGAAAATCTTGTTTTTTTAAAAAACTTCGCCTTAGAAAATCTCGTTTTTAGAAAATCCCAATTTAGCTTTTTTACAAAATCCAGTTTTTAAGGATTTTAGAGTTAATAACAATATCAGAATTTAATCCTTTTACAGAATATAAAATCATTTTAAAATAAATTTAAAGACATTTCCTAAAACGAGATTTTTAAAGGACCTAACTTCTCCCAAAATTTGAAGACCCTAGGTTGAACCGTTTAGAAGATATATGGGGCCAAAAATTTTGCAAAAGTTGAGTTTAGCTTAATGGTAAATTTTAGTACCGTATGGTAACCCTATACATTTAAACTTTCTATTTTTGTAAAGCTTATAAAGCCAGCTATCTTTTGCCGTTTTCAGATTAAAAATACACTTAAAGAAACTCTTGTTATAACAATTTAAAAATAGGGCTTTTTCCAACTTTGGGGGGCTGTAGCTCCGTAACGGGTGGGGCTACAGAAAAAAATTCTTCTACGAAATTAATTTTTTTGTAATATCTATCCGTGGTTAAAATTTCTTTAATCTATTTCAAACGGTGTAAAAGTTTTTGTAAACATACGGACGGACGGACAAAGTCAAAATTAAGAAAAACCTTTGACACTTATTGAAACTTTCGTTTTGGAGCTTTCAATTTTGTATACAAATAAAAAAAAATTTTGACAGGTATCCAAGTTATAGGTGTTTAAAAGCTAAATTTTTAGCAAAATTTCGATTTTCGACCCCTTACAGCTCCTAAAGAGGGGGCGTGACAAAAAAGTTTTGTTAACTGACTCTTACTTATTTCTAAGGATCTAACTTTTCCCAAAATTTCAAGTTTCTAGATTTAGCCGTTCCGAAGTTATGAGGGACCAAAAATTTTGTAAAACTTAGTTTTGAATAACGGTAAATTTTAGTACCGTATGGTAACCCTATACAATTGGTTTTTAAAAATTTGTAAAGCTTATAAGAACAGCTGTCTGTTACCGTTTTCAGGTTGGAAATATACCTTATAGAACTCTAATTATAACTGTTTAAATATGGGGCTTTTTTCGACTTTGTGGGGCTGTAGCTCCGTAACGGGGGGGGCTACAAAAAAAAGTTTTAACATTAAATTATTTTTATTGCAATACCTACCCATTTCTGATATTTTTTAGTCAATCGTAGGTAAAAAGGGACGGACGGACGGACGGACGGACGGACGGACGGACGGACAGAGTGAAGCTATATAGGCACATTTTTACAAAATTTTTTGAAAATGTGCTAAAAATGCATGCGATTAAAATAAAAAAACCACTAACATTTTTTAAATTGCATATATTTAGGCTGATAAAAGGAAAATTTTTTTTAAATATATTGTTCAATTTTAATTTCTAGTTAAACTTACCATATTTTTAAATGCCCATCACTAAACTAGTATTTTCATCTCACAAAAGCCCTTCAAAAATGATTGGTAAAAACAGCCAACATTTTAAATATTTAGGTTCTTTTAAAATAAGAAAAAATACTAGTCAGGGTTTAGGTCCGATATTTATTTAATTATGTGTTTGGATTATAAGTGATAATGTAAAGGAGATCAAAAACCATCAGTTACTGAGTGCATTACTGAGAGCTTTAGATATTAATATTAGATTAAGCCAATACTATTTATATTTATTTAATTATAGCATACCATTATAGTATACTATTATACTATTATATTAAGGGGAAAATCGTAAGGGGAAATTAAAATTAAAATTAATTTATTCAGTAATTTTCTTTGATATCTGTGCGGGTATAGAACTCCTAGTATATCGCTTGATTGCTTAATTATGGTATAGTACTTACCATACTTAAGCAATGTGCTACTGATGCCCGATAACCGATGATAATACGATTTTAAATTGCATATGTTTAGGCGAAAATTAAGAAAGCTACTCTAAGTCTAATGAAACAATGAAAAGTTTTTGAAAAGAAAAATTTGTCTGTTTTAGTTGCTTTTTAAATTGAATTTTATGATCTTTGAATATTGCATACTTTTAGGATGACAAAAAATATTACAAGTAATTTTTTAAATGGAATTACATATTAGATACATAAATAATATTTTAAAAATATGTAAATAATAATATTTACTTTAAAAAAATAGAATTAAATTTATATAAAATTCCAAATTTAAAATTTTTTATTTTTTTTTTCAAAATAAATATTTTTATCTTTAAAAAACAATAATTTTTAATTAAAATTATTAAATTGTAACTAAAACATTGTAATCTTCTATGATTAAAAGATATTTAACTTTTTTCCCTTTTTTAATCCTAAAGTAAAATTTCTTTTATTTAAAGTCAAATTGTCCATAAAAAATTAAAAAAAAAAAATTTAAAAGTATTAAAATAAAGAAAGTTTTTCTTTATTATCTTACTTTAACATATTAAAATATTTTTTAAAAAAAAAATCAAAACATAAAGTTGTCATTTTATTTTTATTCTTTAATAATTTATTATGTATTTATTGTATATATTGTCATTATTTTATTTAAAAAATATAAAAAACATAATAATTTAAAACTTAAAATTTAGAGAAGGCACTTTCAAAATAATATTTATGAATTAAAAAATAAATTTATATTTGGGCGAACCATTTTTTTAACATGTAAAAACTTTTGTGAAACTATTTTATAATTTCAAAAAACTCTGCTAGAAACTTCACTAATTAGTATTATTATTATAATACAGGGTGGCGCAAAATGACAGATATGGTTTGAATGCTTATTAACTTTTTAAATTTATTATTTTCAGAATTTTGTGAAGAAAATTTGGGGAATTGGAAATAGAACAGTGCACAACAGAACAGCGATAAAAAATTACGAAAAGTTATGAAAAGTGTACTGAAAGGAGCACGAATGTGCGAAGCCGAAAATATTCACCACTTCCGGAATATAATTTTTCTACTTAAGCTAAAAATATTCCCCATTTTAAACATTCAAACCATATCAAAAAAAAAAAAAAAACATATAAGTTCACATCTCTGTTCTAATTTTAGTTATGAAGATATGACAGTGGTTAAACTGGAGATGCAGAACAATGTGGGCTTGTACATAAGTTGAGTGTACATTTTACATGATGAACCTGAATCCACCGACCCGGTTCCAGGCTGCCATGTTAATGCTCGACACACCCTATGGGGTAGTTCGGAAACGAATTAACACGATAAGCCTTAGCCCTATTGCAACAACACTTATTCACTAATCAAATATTTATATTTTTGATAAGTGAGTGATTTTTACTTATCAAATATCATTGCTTTGCAATAAACTAAGATTTATCAAAAAAATTATAATTTGATTATTTTATTAACGAAAGTAGTTTATATAATCGATTTTCAATAGGGTCCAGTATATTCATACCTAATTTTTCTCCTCACTTTTAAAAATGAAAAAAACGTCTAGTATTTCTAAAATTTGAAAAGTTGGTGAGACAGTTTTTTAAACAATTGTTAATCTTTGATTGGAAGCGTCTAGATCCGAATTTTATTGGCATTCGAATTCGGACTAGTATGCTTTTGAAATTTCGACTTGATTTCGAATTCAGCTACCATTTAATGTGGCATAACATATTAATAATATGAAAAAAATTAACATAGTAAGGACAATTACAAATACCAAATGCAAATACTTATAATTTTGTTGAAAAATATAACTCACAGATATTGAAATAACTTATAGCACAAATTAGAAATTGCTACGCATATTTAACAATTAGTATTGAAACAATTGCAATCTAATATTTTCTATATACGTTATAAGGTCCTGCGTACTTCGTCTAATGTTGTAATTATAATTATATGGAATTTAATGAGATCAATTTTATATCCAGCTAGCTAATACCCGGTGCGCGTTCCATTGCTCTCAATGGAGGTTTAACTGAAGTTGATGTTGAAAGCAATGAAAGCAATCTTTTTAAAACGATTTTTCTAGGATTATTCTAGTAATTTTTGAAACTTTCTGTAATTCAAAGCAGTACAAACTACTTTCCAAAATTTTACGTAATTTACTTCCAAAAAAATTTTTTTGACCAATCTTAGGACCGACTGTTAACAGACTCAACTCCATTTTCAAGTTGCTTCACACATATAAAATTTGAGGTAAACCGGTCAAATCGTTTCTAATTTAGAGTTAAGTATTGAAAAAACCTATAAAAAGCTCTTGGGCCGGAATGGGTTAATGGAACTCAACAAATTTTTTTTAGGGCTTTCTTTTAAGCCAAACCAGAATTTCATAAAAACTGGCAAAATTTGGAACCAAATTTTTTTTTGACCACCCGTCGGCCCGACATGGGTTAACAAATTCCAAAACTGTTAATAGTGTCAACTCAATTCTGAAAGAGCATCACGTATACAAAATTTGAAGTCAATCGGTCAAACCGTTTTCATTTTAGAACAAAGAAGTTTAAATACTTGCACCACAGCCCCAACTTGGCGGTCCGTTAGAGCAAAATTTTTGGGCCACGATTTCTTTCCGTACCCAAAAACCTCTATATACAAATTTTCATGAAAAAATTAACATTTTCGATTTTCAAATTAATCTTAATCAAACTCAAGTTCGATCTCAAAATAAAAATTAAAAAAAAACGAACTTAAAAATTAAATAAAGTATAATCATATTCTATTGAATTGAATTCCCAAAAGCAAATTAAAAGGATCACCCCTATAATATTTCATCATAATAAGTATGAATTTTAAAGAAATAAATTATTTAAGTAAAATTGATCCATCCCACACTCCCTTCTCCAATATAAACTACACTCAATTATGAATTTTCTCAAAATAAAAAAAAAAAAAACAAAAACTGAAAACAACTTAATTTTATTTCAATTTTGGTCGGTTGTCTCTTTCTATTTTTTTTTATCTTAATTTTTCATTTTTATTAAAAAAAAAAAATAAAAAACTATCTTTGTTCTTTCCAGTCTTGTTCTACATAAATACATACATATTTATACATAAACATACCTACAAACATATTTTGATTATGATTATTATTACTCTTACTATTATTATTATTATTTTGTTGTTGTTGTTGTTTTTTTTGTTGTGTTGTTGTTGTTGTTATTACTTAAAAATCTAAGATACAACTAATCTTAAAGGATATTTGAAATATCCTTTTCAAAAAATTTAAAAAAAAACAACAACAAAAATGTTTGAAAAACCAAAAATTTATTGAAAAAACAATATTTAATAAAAAAATGGTTGTACTTCTGAAAATTGACTCTCTTCTTAACCTCTCTGTTAATTGGTAACTATATTTGTAAAAGTTGTCTGTGCTAGGAATTTTTAAATCTTTTTGGAAGATTTGATTCTGTTGTTGAATTGGAGTCCTTCTTTACTTGGGAGCGGAGCATTAAGATTCGATTAAACAGTTCCAATTTCTGCAGTTTTAATTTAAAACCGATCCAAGAAACATTTTGTTTTAAAAAAAAGGGCATATAAGAATTTTTAAATCTTTGAAGGACCTTATAAAATAATATTTTCTGAGATTAATCCTTGTCAGGAACTTAAAGCATTCTTCCAAAAGATGGGTCACTTTTGAAAAAATATTTACACACTTGTTACTTAACTTGTTTTTTCCACCAGGAGCCCATCTTTTGAAAGTCGTTTTCCTGGAAAATTTAAATATTACCCTTATCATATTTTGTCTATTTGATTTTATAAAGTCTGATATTGAGAAGCTGTACAGTAAAATTTGAACAAATTTATGAGCTATATTGCATTTTATGGGTTTACAATTGTTCTGTGTTAGGTTTTGTTTTGAAGCCCACGTTTTTTAGTTTCCTGGGCTCCTCCGGACTCTAAGGCCATCTTCATTAAGTATGATTGTGGTTTTCTAAGCGTTTGATCCATTTATCTTTACTTTCTTTGTCGAATTTGCTTTAGGGTTATCATTCCTTAGTATGCAGCCATCTTAGCTCGTAACACTACTTTGCCAGAATATGTGGTATATTAATCACTGACATTGAATTTTGATGAAAACTTTTAATTTGTGGTTTAGTGGGCAATTGTAATAGTAAACCAAGTTTCACTATTGCGCTATAAAACCGATCCTATATCTATGTTCGTAATGTTCTAAGCGGTGCTTTCGTCTTAATATCTGAGAATCCTGCTATTGTTAAATGGAAAATACTGCCTCTCATAATTTACAAAGGGGTATTATATAAATAAAAGCACAGAGTCAATAGTTTGAAGAAAATTTATAAAAATTGTAATAAAGGAAGTAAGCATCTGAAAATTGAAGGTTCAATTAAATATCTTGAATAGCACATATTTTTCTTAAAGAAGGGATTAAAGAGACATAGTTGACCTCACAAAAATTATAATTAATGATTAAAATGCATAAAACTGAACTTCAACTGAATTTCCAATTTTTCAAATGAATTTTTTCAATTAAGCTTGAACTCGTACATTTCTTCGAAAAAGTGTGATTTGAATTCAAGCTCAGTTTTATGCATTCGACCGATTGAGTTTAAGATATACTTTATTTCAGCCCAAGTGAACGCTTTATAAAATATATTTTTTTTACTTCACTTGGAGCTGGATGACCGACTAGTAATTTGTTTGGTTTTGCAATTTTCAGATTATGGATTCGGATTTATCACAAGTTATCCAAAAGTGTTTTAATGAATTGGCCGAAGTTTGAAGGTGCACCTTACTGGATCCATGGTCAATAAGATGGTATAGTGTAATTTAAACTGCGTTATATTAATTTTCAAAATTTTCCAACATAACCAACTTCTATACACTATTGCTTTTCAAAAAAAATGTAGGCAGGCCTATCAACCTAGCAGGGTTTTATCAGCATCCAGCATACATCAAGATCAAATGAAATATAATTTTTAAACAAGCTATTATTGAGCTCTTCTTGGACTCTTAGCCATTTTTTGAAGAAACCTCCCAAAAAAAAAAGGATTGAGCTCTTCTTGGACTCTAAGCCATTTTTTGGAGGAACATCTCAAAAAAATTATACAAAAATAAAAAAAGAACAACAAATACATGAAAACATTAACTTCCCATAATTTTAATTGATGTCAAATTCTATAATATAATGAAGTTTTACTGTTCTATATATTGTTAAATACTATATATTGTATATATACAGTATATACATATATGTATATCATATACAAATGCATATATAAATAATATATATTATTAAAAGTTTTATAAAAATATCTATAGAATGCATTTCATTATTATTGTTATTGTATTGGTAAGTAAAAAAAAAAAAACAATAGTAAGTTTTAGTAATCGCACAATTGCTTTTAGGGTGAATTAAGTTGTACCCTGGTATCAAACCAAGTGAATCAAGAAGAACCACAACTACAACAAAAACAATGATGATAATAATAATAATAATAATCTTTATTAATATATTTTGTAAATAGATTTTTTATGTTATTTTAGTATTAAAATATAAAATGTTTGTATGTACTATATAATGTATTAAACTTGTTCATAATAATGTATTATGTAATGATGAATTTGTTATAAAAAGAAAATGTTTAGGTTTATTTTTTAATTTTTTTTTTTATATTTTTCTTTTTCTTTTTATTTTCATTATTCTTTATTATTTTATAAATATAAAAACAATTTCTTGAGAATAACAATTGAACCTAATAGCAATATATTATTGTGCCTCATATTATGGGTTTTAAACTATTGTTATATTTCTCTTGATAATATAAAAGATTTCAATGAAAATTTGGAACAAAATAAAACTATTGAAGAGTTTGTCCTATTGGGTATGTTCATAATTAAAGTTAAGTTTAGGTAAACATGATGAAGAAGTTGGTAGCTCTGATTTGAAAACAATATAAAATAAAATTAAGCTTTAGTAAAAATCGCTTAAAGTTTTTTAAGTTTAGATCAGTGTTAAAGTTTATGTTAAGTGATCAAAAAGTGTGCAACTTAGGTTTGAACACAATGTAAGATTTCATAAAGCTTTCAGTAGCTTAGGTGGCCTAAGGTTACCATTGCAAATTAAATTTAATTGACGTAGCACTAAACTTAAATTTAAATGTCATAATTATTACTACAAATGTCATTAACAGCTGTTTCTGAAAAAAAATTGCAAGGTACAATTTAAATGTCATAAGCAGATGTTTCTAAAAAAAAAATTGCGAGCTACAACTTAAATGTCATAATTGTTACTTCAAATGTCATAAAAAGACGTTTATGGAAAAAAATTCGCATTGTAAATCTTAAATGTCATAATTGTTATTACTTACAAATGTTAAAAACATAATTTTGAAAAATTTTTCACCCCTCCCTATAGTGATAGGATTGATTTTTATTTCTTAAAGTGTGTTGGGAACGCAAACAAAAAATATCTTAAAAAATTAATGATTTAATCACTTTAAAAGTACAGTGCTAGGAGCTATGCATATAAACTCACACAAAAGTGTATAATAATTTGTGAAATATGTACAACATAAGTCCTAAAATTATTTTAATAACAATGTGTTTAAACCAATAATTTTGAAGTGTAGTCACACTTTCTCAACCTTTAAATTAAGGTATCACTTATAAAAAAAAGTCTATTGAATATAAGGTATCACTTATTCCAAGCTATCTTAAAATTAAATTAACAAGAACATTTAAATATTAAATGTAGTTCCAGTTAGCTATGTTATTAATTTACTAATTCCAAAGCTTTTCTAAAGATTTAGATTTAAGATTTTTCTAGATTTAATTAAGAAATGCATATGAATTATGCATTTAAATTATCAACGTGAAAGTTTCTTTAGTTTTTGTAAAGTAAGAAATGGTGTAACAACCATTATCTCCTATTTGGCAATTTTAAATCACAAAAATGCAACTCCAACAACGATTTTAAACTTTTCCTAAAAAACTGCTTGCATAATTTTACAATGATTTTTAATATACTCAAGCCAATGTATGCTTTGTGTACAAATATGTACTGGGTGCCTTAAATATCACATTTAATATATAAATTTATATATTATTACTGTTCTATTTTATTTTGTTCAATTTATTTAATTTACTACAAGCAATTATTTATTAATGTGGTGAATTTTTATAGTATTTAATAAATGCATTCCATTTTTTTGCATTATCATTCATCACTAGTGGCAACTCTATTTAAAGATTATTAGCTTAATTAGAATTTAATAAATATATAATTAATAGCAATTAATCCTTTTAATATGCATTAAAAATAATTATTGTTATTAAATTTGATTTTATTGATAGTATATATATATTATGTATTAAATACATAAATATATTGAATTATATATATATTTATACATATTTAAATACATAATTTAGTAAATGTTTAACTTATAGAAAATTATTTAAATCATTTAATTAAATTTTTTCACATTTAAAATTTTTTTAAAGTATTGTATTCGTGAAAAAAACTTTTTCTATACTAGAAAATTATCTGATTTGTAAAACTATTGAAACTAAATGAACTAACAGTGTTCCGCAACCTTCTGCACACAAATTCTTTTTAAGGAAGTTCGGAGAAAACAAAAGGTAAAAAAAATTTAAAATGTAATTACGGTTAAATTCTTACATAACTGTTATAAAAAGGGTACAAAACTATCATTAATAAATAAAATGTGTTACCTGGGCTTGTTTCAATGAAATCAAATGTTTTATATTCGGCTCAATATTTGAAATAGCAAGCTGAAGTTCTGGGTTTAAAGTTCCGTCAGTCGTCAATTCCACAAACTCTTCTTGAATTTGTAGAGAAAATATTTCAACGGAGTTTTCGACATCACTTGGAAAAGGATTTCGAACCCAATTATATTGCTCAGTATTTATTGTATGAAACTAGTGTTCAAATTTTTACTGCAGAATGTTAAAAGTTTTGAACCAAAACCAATGATCAATATGTGTTTGACAATGTATTATGTATGTATGTCTGTTTGAAATAACGTGCACGGGATAAAGCGGAAAGAGCCCTTAGTATATTTAAAAAAATAACTTTGCAATTGAGATATTTTCTTCCTTAGTCGCACACTTGATACCGTATCCCGACACACTAGTTTCGGAGCAATGAACTAAACTAAGAACAAGAAATTAAGAGAAGAAGTATACCAGATTGTTGATATTATAGAAGAAATTCGACATAAGCTGCAATTTAAAATAATTAAAATAAATTCAGAGTCAAAGGTATTTTGACAGTTAGAACATTTGGTTTTTCCATAATATTACAGGGGTCTTTTAAGGAAATGTTTTTCTATTTGTCTATTTCATTCTCTGAAAAAATTAAAGGGAGAACAGTCGCAGTTAATTTTTAATTAAATAACATTTATTAATTTTAAACTAAATTTAATTTAAGAATTATTAAATCCTTAAAATATAATATGGGATAAATAATTAATAATATTTTTTTTAATTTATAATTATTAATTTTAAGATATCAATCAGTCCGTTTCTTCAGTATAGTAATTAGTAATCAAGTTATTAATCCGTCAAGTGTCAACTTTATCGGTTTATTTAAAGTTTGTTTTTAATTGATAACTTAAGAATTGGTGATTAGATTACTGAACCTTATCAATTTGAGGTTCAGAAAAGATTTTTTAATATTCGAAAAGTTTCCGAATAGACCTGTAATAATTAAGAATATTAATTAACTTCATGTGAAACTATAATATCTTATAGATTTCCGTAAAAAAAAAATTATATTCGAGTTCTGATTTAGAGTTAACACAAAAGACTCAAGAAAGAAGTTATTTCAATATTTGATCAAAATTTTTCGGCAATTCCATTTGTTATTAAAAAAAATGCTTCTGATTTAATTTGATATTAAATTTTATTAAATTAATTAACTGTACTTAATTTTCAAGGATTGAATTGGATTTTCTATCAATAAATTTAAGATATTAAAGGGATATTGGATGGATTTAAATTTAAATATACAATTTAACTATTTTAAAGATATTTAATTGTATTTTTAAATGAATTTTGATTTAATTATGAATATATTTTACATCAAATAATATGATTATCTAATTTTGAAAATTAATATTTTTTAAAACAGTAGTTCGAAATTTGGATACTTTAATCCTAATCCCGCTTATTAATCCAATTTTACATTGTCCATAAATATTATAAATTTAAGTTGATTGATTACTTCTAGATAGCTTCTTTCAGTTAATTTATTATATAAGTTTCAAAACTTAATAAAATATACAAAGAGCTATTGTCCATCTAACCGATAAACCTTCACCATTTTAAGTTTCTATTATTATTAATTTCGAAGATATTCTTCTTAGATCAATGGGAATGCATGAGAGTTAGCCGAATAACTACTCCAAATAATCCCCAATTTAAGGAACATAATAGAACCTTGACAGAACTTGTACTCAGTATAAAGTTTTTATATATTTAATAATTTGGAAGATATGCTTAAATTTTGGGAAGTGTGAGAGAGTTACCCGAAACACCACTCTAATTTATCCTAAAATTGAAGCAAATGAAAAAAACTAAAAAGAATCCCAATTATACCACATTTTAAAACGTTCTATCTTTATTAGTTTTGAAGATATGGTCGTGAAACGACGGTTTGTTCGGAAGCTGCTGTAATCCGAATCCATGGCTAGATATCACTAAATCGCTTCCTTTAAGTTGTTACAAACACCTTACCAAAATCAATATACTCCTAGATGTGTTTCAGGAGTATATTATACTAATTATAATTTATGTAATATTTGTTTAGTGATAAATGGTCTATGCAATAAGACCACCTTTCCAATAATCATCTAAAAAAACTAGAAGAAAATGCTTGAACTCATTAAACTGTGGAACTCACAATAATAGGAAAGTATTGGAATTGAAGGTGAAAATTACCCTAAATTGTTTAAAAAATTAAGTTAATCCTGGATAAATCCAGATAATTATAAGATACTAAAGCTACTTATATCCAATAGAATGGCTTCATTATAAAATTTATATCTTATAAAAGATATTTTTCTTTAAAGTTTAATAAAAGTTTCGAAAAGTTTTTTTGATCAAATTTCGAAAAAACTGATACAAGTAATTCCAAAGGATTTTATTATTTCTTAACAACATCCTGTATAATTTTTTGATTACTTATGAAATAATCCAAAGATGCAACAATTACAAAAATAATATTTTCTTATAAAAAAACTTTAACTATATTTACTTTTATTATCTTATATCGATTCTGTTTTTCTGTATCAGTTATATATATATATATTTATATATATATATATAATATTTTTTAAGTACAAGAATTGTTTCAAACTAGAATAAAAGATAAAGTTTTTCTTAAAGAAAAAGTTTTTCTGTAGTTCAATTGCTTTTTATATAAATTTTCCGTTTTTTTATATTTTTGTTTTTTTTATGATTTTGTCTTTATTAAGGAAAACGGAAAATGAGAATTTTTCTTATTATTTTCAAGTCAAAGAATTTTCCTGGAATTTTTTTATGATTTTTAATTTTTTGTAGTGAAATAAGCAAATTTTGAAGTATAACGAAGATAAATTTTATTTTTTAAACATAAGAAACTATAATATTATTAAAAGTTAAAATTATAAAAAAAACAACTACTTATTTAAAAACAATATATTAAATATTAAGTATTAATAAATTTTAAATTACTTAATTTTTGAAAAAAAAAACTAGAGATCAGTCAACCACCTAATATTTCTTGAGGTTCTAATCTGAAGTTCTTTGAAAATTTTAATTCATAAGTTAATTAGTTTATAAAAAATGGCAATTGCGTTATTTTAATTTACAATATAAATTCCAAAATATTCTAAGGTTTTCATATGTCGTTTCTAAAATATAAGAGGCTAAACTTTCTAAATTTGGTAGAGGTTTCATATAAAGTTGAGTTTAATTATTTAACTCTAAAATTATTTGTAATCAGTAACCACATAATAATATTTTAGTTATTTTAAACGAATGAATGGCAGCGAGTAATTAAAGTGCCCAAATTTCATCCAAAGGCCCCATGTTCGAATTCCAGTAAAATTGAAAATCATTTTAAAATAATAATATATAATAAGTAGTACACTTGGGGTCTCAGTGGTTAGTAGGTAAGTATTTAGTTTACTAAACGTGGGAGTGCGGATTCGATTCCCGTACAGCTCTTGAAATTTTTAATTAAAAAAAAATATTGAAAAATAATTTTTCTTTACAAATCCCCTTGGTGACCGAATGCAATTAAAAAATATAAAATACACAAAATAAAATAGTTTTACTTATAAATTAATTGGAAGTATTGGAGTTGCGATGCAAAGCGCGCCGCAATACCTACGTATTTAAATGATACATGCTATTTCCCATAAGAGTATAATATAGTCCTCCTGTTTATTAATTTGGAATAAGTATATACTTTTTAGGCCGTGGGATATGTGCAGCAGATAATCGAACCACCCATCCAGTTAATTCCAATTTGAAGAAAATTGGAAAACACCATTGCACCAAATTTGAAGGTCCTATCTTTAATGGTTTCAGAGATATGCTCGTTTCCCCATGACTCGTGGCTTGGAAGCTTCCAGATTCCAAGCCTAAATGGTCTAATTTCGTCCATTTTTTCCGTTTTTCTTTCGTCATTAGCATTTAGAGATATGCTCATTTGCTTGTGGTTCTTATGAAAGTCTCCAGAATACAAACCCACGGTCTAATTCCAATCAGTTTACCCACCTTTCTTTCGTCATTATTAACCTACAGAATAAATTTCATCAAGCAATGCTATTTTAAGTTATCGTACGAACGGACTGAAGACAGGGTGTTGCTTAATCGACTCAGCAAGTGGTACTGATCGAAAATATATATCCTTTTCCATACCTATTTTGCTTTCATTCGGTGGTTACAACCACCTTCCAAAGCTGAACCCTTTTTTAGAGGAGTGCAAAAGGTTTAAAAAAGGTTTAATTCAATAGAAAATTGTATAATTGCTATACTCATAATAACATAAGAACTTTTTTTAATTCAATGCAAATCAAATGATTTTAATCTAAGAATTAAAGTTAAAGAACTTTAATTTTTTTCACATATAACTTCATATCTATTGCTAAGACCAAATACTATAACTGTTTTAAATAACAATAACTATACCTATATGTTTCATAATATATATATTTATATATATGTATAATATTATTTCTTATATTCATTCATATTATAATATTTATAACCCATAAAATAAAACATTCAATCTTTTTCTTCAACCCTTAAATCGTGTAATTTCATGGCTTGTCACTCTTAACTTGTCAAATAAATTTCTTTAAGAAAATCCCCACCATAAAATAAAAAAAAAAAACAAAAAACAAAAAAAAAATTAAAACAGGTATATAAAAATTAACTCAACTCTACATAATATAATATAATGATAATGTGTAAAAGACAACCAGTCAGATAAAGTAACCAAGAATATGAATCACAATTCACAATAGCATTAAAACAAAAAATTAAAAAAAAAAAAACAAAAAACAAAATCCTAGTTAAGAATAATTCAATCTTTCGTCCTTTCTTAAGCAATTTTATTTTTTGACATATCACCTACACATACACCTGCATCTGTATTATTGAGATTTTTTTAGCACAATTTTTTTTGGTTTTTGGATTCAAAAATAATGAACATTTCCTTTGAGAATTTTTCGTTACCTTGATTTTCTCTCTCTCTATCTCGCTCTTTCACTCTTTCGTTTTCTATTTTCAAGTTTATTTTTTTTAACTCTTTGTCAAATAAAATAAACTTTTTGCAAAAAAATTTATTACTTGTGAATTGTGATGCTTTACATAAATGTGTATATTAAAATAATAGTTATTTTACACTTTTTTACAGTTAAAATCCTCCCCACCACTATGAATATTTACAGTTAACATTACATGTTATTTTAGTATAGAAATTGAAAAAAATATACAGTTATAAAAATGAGTAGAAAAAAATATCTAAAGAGAAAATTATTATTAGAAAAAGTGGAATATTCAGGGATGCCAATTGTACAAAATAGTTTTAGGTGTCTTATAAATCATTGACCAAAGATAGAGCCCAGTTCTCATATTCCGGCGCAGACAGAACCTCATTTGGTAACCTTGATAATATCCAAAGTCGGTTCATAGACTTAATTGGCGATGCCACAGTCCACCCAAAATATACTGTCCATAGCTTTTTTGGAAATTTTTGAGCTTTCACTTGCATAACTTGAAGGCAATGACATTGCATTGAATTGAAATGAATAATGGTTTCAAATACTTGTAAAGCAACACTAAAAAGCTTCAAATGTCCATTGCTACATTATGGAAATTTTTAAGAGGTTTAGAACTGATGGTAACTCATTAAATTTGAGAATCACTAAATGTGGAAAGGGCTTTCTTGTAATATTTTCTTTATAATAGAAATGATCATTAGAAATTGAAACAAACAAGAGCATAACCTGTTTAGGTTTGTTTCCAATTATTCTTCCGACTCTCATCTGACTATCTAATTCGCCTTAATCTCTTTCACAATGAAAATCGCTTCACGCATTATCAAACTATATAATTGATTAGTATTATAAGGGGATCCTTTTTTTACAGTTTGGTTAGCGTGTAATATATTGAAAGTTAAACTACTAAATAAAAGGGCATACAGAGGAACCCAATCAACTACAACTTATAACGATTTTAAATACTTTTGCATCCACAGCTTACGTATTCAACTAATTTATTGTATAATGAACGTACTAAGCAAAATGCCCTTTATTATTCTACAGGTTAATCAATTTTTGTATTCAAAATTAAAAGTATTTTATTTTATGAATCCGGCAATCTTATTAACTTGTTAACTATTTGTATGCATTTATGTTCATCATTTATAAAATAAAAAAACTGACATAGCATAAGATGGATTATTCAGAACGCTGACATGACAGATTTTCTAGTGTTTTACATACATAAATACATATCTATCTTGTTACACTATAAACGAATAAGAAAGGGTTGCTTTCAATGTCTATATTTCTTTTAATTTTTTTTTTAGTTTTTCGTCCATTTTTTTTTTATTTTAATTTCAAAGGGTTGAATCTTTAGATGTTGAATCTCTCCCCCCTTCACTCTTTTAACCTAAGTCTTAAAGTAAACATATTGCTAGTACTATCTGTTGAGTAAATGTTGAGAAAATACAAATATGGAAGAGTTCTGATAGAAATCCGGAAAAATTCTTGAAATATCGAGAATTCTTTGCGGTTTCTGAATAGACCCAGATTTTAAAATTTTTTCTTTTAAATAAATATCTACAAATTGTAAATGTGATTTAAATGGGAAAAATGATGTTCCTATAAGTATACTTTTTTTTGGGAATTTCCTGAATTTAAGAAGCGCAGTGTACAAAATATGATTGCAATAATTCAGAAGAAGATTTTTTAGAATTATACAGTTTGTACCGTTACTAATAACTTTAACGAATTTCAAGGAGTTTCAGAAATGGTCGACTACATTTAAAGAGTTTGAGCTTAATTAATTGTTGAGATATACTTGTTTAACTTTGTGGCAGATTTAAGATAATTATCAATTTTTGAAATACTCACTAAACTAACTACAATATTAGACACCTGTTCTCTTTCCCAAAGTTTTTGAAAATACTTACTAGACTTACTAGAGACTTACTAGAATATAACTGCTTTCAACAGAAAATCTTTATCATTATTAGTTTCAAAAATATACCTGTTTGACATTGAGCGATGACTGGTACCTTTCTGTATGCATCCCCTCACTTCCTAACAACTAAGAAGATAAAAAACACAACACCCCTCAAAGGAAACACCTAACTATTTCAACCACAGGAAAAAAAAGTTAGGTACAAGAAGACGACCAGTACCATTTTAAATGGTTTGGATCTCCTTCAATATTTTACCTATATTTTACCAAATTCAAGTTTTTCATATAAGCCATTCAGAAGATATGGGGGGTCAAAAATTTTGAAAATGTTAAGTAACGTAATAATAGCAAATTCAAGTACTATATGGCAACTCTACGCATTTTTATAAAGCTCATAAAAGCTCATAAAAGAAGTCTCTGCTACCATTAAACTAAGTAAACTAAGTAACATGTATAAAATACAGATTTTATACTATAACATAAGTACATTCACAATTTCTTAAAGTTGATGGGTGTCCGAGAAAGGGTTGAACATTTATAAGTTTTTGGCAATGAATGACGTGATTTCTAATATTATTTCAAAGAAAAATATAAGAAAATTAAGCTGAATTATTTGATGAATTGAACTTAATATTTTATAAAACTTAGCTACTTGTTATCTGTCAAAGCCAAGATGACCGAAACTACATAGTAACCCATCGTTCTTAACTGTGTTGGTAGAATGCGCTGAGAAACTTTAAGCTTTTGTATAAAATAACGAAGGTCTGACAGCCACGGTCTCTTGCCCTAGTATAATAAATAAAAATTTTAAGTTTACAAACCTTTGTCAAAAAACTTTATAACCTCATAATCTTGAATCTTTTAAAAAGTACTTAAATTTTATTATTCAAAATGTCACATATATGGATCTTTTAACAAAGAGAATAACTTAGGCCGCCTATAAATATGCAATTTTTTTAAAATATATTTTTTAGTTTTGATCGCAATAAAATGTTGCAAGTATCAACTTTGCAAACTCCTTTAAATATAATTAAAAAGTTAAAATGTATTCTTATCGAATATCATTTAATAAAATTTAACTTCTTTTATAAATTTTTATGAAATTCATTTAAAAAATCCTTTTATTAAACAGACTTTTATCAACACATTATAATTAAAATCCTTGTGATAACAATAAAGCTTTAAAGTTATTAACTATCCTTTATCCTAAGTATAATGTTCCAAGATTCAAACTTATAAAATAGACTTTTTGCATTCCATATAGTTATACAACTACTACTACTATAGTTAATATTTGTTTTTTTTAAGTTGATCCCATTTAAAATATTTAAATAGATCCTAAATTAAAGATTTTATCCCTGTCTGGTTATTCTGAATTATCTCAAAATTTTGAATAAAATTCTATTGTTTCGTATATTGCAATTTTCAAAGCATTTCATTAATTAGGGAACTAACTATCTATAGAAGGAGGAGATCCCAAAAGAATAGAAGAAACATATTGTATATATATTATATTAAAGATTTAAATAAAGTCCTAAAATGAATTTAGAAACTGTTTTCTATTATATTACGACTAAAAGAGAATTTGTTGAAAGGTGAACTATTCCAGGATATAATTAAAATTAAATATGTGTTAGATAATTATTAAAACAGGATAACAACTTTTTTTTTGAAAGATTATTATTCAAATTTTAATTATTGTATTTTGGCTTTTTTTTTTAAATTTTTTCTATTTATTTTTTTGGAAATTTTTAAATTTTAAAATAAATTATAAAGAGAAGAAGAACTTTGAATTTAAATTTGAGGTTTTAGGGTTTTAGAAAATTGGAACAAAAAATAAAATTTTAATTTTAAATTATTTTTAATAATATTTCTAAACTTTTAATTTTAAGTGAGCTTTAAACAAATTTTTAAAATCCAATCTTACCGTCGTAATACACGCTTAAGCAAGCAGTTCAATCTCATTCATATACTGTGGAGCATTTTCGAACCTAGAACTCTAGAATATAGGAACTCTTTTACAATTCGAACCTCGAAAATTTGGAATATATTATACCCTCGTAAGTGATTTCTAATATTTATGATTTAGAAAAATTCAAGAGAGAAGTCAATTTGTACCTTCTGGGTTTTATATTTAACCATTGATGCAAATATATGTTTCATCATTTCACTCACTATTTTTGTGGAAGCAGATTGGGTGCTTATTCCATTTTTTTGGCCACACGGGTATGTTTTTTTTAGTATAAATGGAATTCTTACGCTACTGAGGGGTTTAGGTTTCAAAGTGACTTTTGAAAGTGATTTCTTTCCTCAGGAAAACAAAAACAGGTATAAATAACGGATTTTGCTGCTGACTATCTCATTTCCTTAATATAGTTATCAAAAGTTTTGTATATACTGTAAGTTCAAGGGAAGCCCAAAATTTGTTATCTTTAAAGTTTAAAATAAGGCAAAAAAAAGCTTAGATACTAAAAATGTATCTGCATATACGAATTTAAATTATCTGCACATATAATTTGTTATTTTGTGCCGCTTTCCAGGAACAATTGAATTCCTGTCCTAATATTTTAATTGGGTTGGGGTCGAAATCTCGGTTAAGTAAATCCAGTTTTCAAAAATTGTCGTTTCAGAAAATGGATTTTAGCTCGTTTTCAGAAAATTTCGTTTTTAGAATATCTCGATTTTAGAAAATCGCGTTTTTAAAAAATTTCGTTTTTAAAAAATCTGGTTTTAGAAAATCTCTTTATTTTATATTGTGGAGAAGACTGTTGATTCTGATTTTTTACCTTAGAGTTGGGTTAGGTTGGAAACCGTTAAAAATAAGATGTTTTAGAAAAAGCATGATTTTTCAATAAGAAACTAAATTTTCTAAAAACGAGATTTTCTAATACGAGATTTGTAAAAAACGGGAGGTTTCCTGAAAACAAGATTTTACAAAGGATTTACTAAACTGAGATTATGTGACACTTCCATTTTTAACAAATCAATAATCATATTGTATGTCTATAGTTCTAATTAAATTTCAACTAAAGTCTATAAAAAGAGTATAGCCGCCCAAGTTCTTTTCTGATATGTCGAATTTTGAAATTTCCGAAATCACTTTGATAAAATAAAAAGAGTTTTTATAGAGCAAATCTAGATTTATAAAGTTTAAAATGAAGAAATATTTGAGGGTACATTATGGATTAAATGGGATTAATGAAATATTTTTTTAATATGTCAGAGGTGGTAAACAGTTTTTAAGCTTTCGCAAAGGATTGTGTCAACGCGCACTTTAATAATGTATCTATCCAATAAGTTGTTATATATATGATATATATGGTTTTAATATGTCAGAGGTGGTAAACTCTCTATGCTTTCGTCAAGGGTTGTGTCAAACTTTAATAATGTATCTATCTAATAAGTTATTATATATATGGTAATACTGCAGTCGGCACTTTTATACCTCATATACTATACATCTATGGTTTTATAACACTATGCTTTATAACTTCTTATTAGAAGTTGTTATTGTTGATATTAACTTTCCGCGGTTTTGGACCCTTTATATCTAAGCAAAGCTTTTAAATTACGAATATGAAAACTGCAATTTGGTCGTACAATGAAATAAGTATAGTTTTAAAAATGTTAACTAATATAACAAATTTCTAAAAATTTAATTAATTCGTTCATATAAATTTAATAAAAAGCATTTACTATTTTTTGAACACATAACTTTTAATTATTTTTTTCCTATATTGAATCCCAAAATATCTACTTTTAGTTTAAATATTGAACCATATTCGATATTTAATTAATTCTTTAGAGAATTTTACCAAATTATACCATCCTATATAATCTCTTTAAAATTATTTTAATAATATTTTTATCTGAATTTATTTTACACCTGGCATTAAATTCATACGAAATTAATTTTTTGTAAATCTATCACACCTATTCAACTGATGAATTATAAATTATCTTGAATGGACCAATTAATTAAAAATTCGGAAAATTCCTTTTTGAAAATTTTTTTTTAAAAAATTATTTCATTCTTTTTTGTATAAAAAAATTTATTTTGACCCAAAATAAATTAATTTTGATGGAATCCAATTAAATTTGAAAATTATATTTTTTGTTTTTAACCTTTATGTATCTACTGATAAATATAAAAAATTGGTATATTCTTTTTTATTTAATAATTTAAAAAAAAGATTTTTATTTTTTTGTTGTAATGTTGAGACTTTGTCATTTTTTTTTTTAATACTGCATAAAACATCATAAAACTGTGTTGGAAACAACAATCAAAACCACTTTAATAAATAAATAAAATAAAATAACAATTTAACAAATTTTCCCAAGAGGATAATCACATAAAAGAAAAATAAAAAAGAAAAGCTAATGAAAAATTAAACAATTTTCCAGTGAAATTTTTGGGGTTGTGGTCGAAATGTCGGTTAAATAAATCTTGTTTTTAGAAAATTTCTGTTTTTAAAAAATCTCGTTTTTAGAAAATGTCGGTTTTTAAAATCTCAATTTTTATGTTCTGCAAAAAGCTCATAACTCTTATTTTGTATCTAACACTCAAACCCTTAAAAACCAGATTTTCAAAAAACGCAAGATTTTCTAAAAACGAGATTTTAAAAAAAGAATTAACTAAGGCGAAACTATGTCAGGCTTGCAAAATTTTTAATTTAAAAAGCAATTCCTACAAACTTTTTATAGTAAAAAGCTTGTGGCATTTGCAGGGCCTGTAAGACAATAAAATACATTTTATTTGGCTTACTTTATATAACTTTGACTCTTTTCAGTGGTTTTATAGAAGGTTTAAACTCTTTTCACACTTTTTTTATATATATTAAATTGATATTTCAGGGTAATTTCCCGAAATATTCTTCCATTACCACCTTTACCTTGTAAAAATATTCAGGGGAAGCAAAGTTAACAACTTTTTTATGAAAACTCCAATCATGTGAACCTATTATCGGACAGACGTATTTAAAAACACCATTAGGCACACCCTGATACTACAATAGAAGCTTAAAAAGAAAATCGAAAAATTTTAAAAGTCCTAGTAGGTGTCACTTAGTTTTTGAAGCCTCTTTGACTTTTTAAATTTTAAAATTATTTTAAAATAAATAACTTGTAAAATTTTAATACTTAAATGTTGTAATAAAATTTCAATAAATCGAATTTTGATTCCCAGCTTCGATTTCTGGTTCACAAAGTACGATTCCAGTTCTCAAGTCTGACTTCAAAAATTCCGGGCTCCATATCCGAGATCTCTTAAACATTTCGGCAAAAATTTCGATTTTTTTTGTGAACAAATGACCATACAATTTTTCGTCCGCTTGAGGCATTTGCAAAGCTTTTAATCGCACTTGTTTAGAAAGCAATACGTTTTAAAAAATTACATGCAATTACTTTTAAAAAATTACACGCAACCGCTTTACGTTTGCAGTTGTAATAAAAATTCATGAAATTAATCAATTTTGGTTTAATTATTTCCAATTCGTTGCTCGTTTGATCAAGAGTTATAAAAGTTTAAAAAATTCAAGTTTTCGAAATAGGTGCAGGAAGCTAACTAAGCCTGGATAATCTAACAACCTCCTGAAAATCTAGAACTTAAAAATTCTACTTTCACATACCACTCTAACTTTAAAGTCTAGTTAATCTTTGAAATTGTTCACGAATAGAATCCACGATTAGAACTGTCATCCTGAGATATTTTTCAGTGCCGCCGGTTTTTGGAATATTTTTGTAACAATGGCCCACCTACCCAACCATCAAAACCAAACTCTTTAATAGAATTTAAATAATTCAAAAAGTTGGTTAAATTCCGTGTTACATTATATTGTAATCTTTTTATGTAAACAATATAATAATATACATATACTTATATATATGTATTTTAATTCATTACATATATCACATATATATGTATAAATATATATATAAATATTTTCACATGTACATCAGCAATTTATTTCATTTATGATAGCATCAATAGGATATCAATAATAATGTAATTTTTTTTTTTATGTTTCAATTGTTTAAAAAATTAAAGATGGAGTTATAAATAACTGTACAGGACATCATTTTATACAAGGACATAATATATATAGGAGGAAAAAAACTAAATGAAAGTATAAATATTTTATCAATAGATTGAAAAATATGCAAATCACCTAAAATTTTATATATATATACATATGTATATCTATGGTTAAAATTGTGATGAGGTGTATTCCTGAATTTCTGAATTCCTGCAGCATAAAACGATAAAAAAAAAAACAAAAAACAACATTTTATACAAAACAAAAACAAATATCAACCTAAAATGTCCTTTTAATTGAAGATGGGTTAATTCCTGATATCCATCTCAATATAGGCATGAATATACGTTCTGCTTTTATTTTTGTCTCTTTTTACTTTATATTCATCTTCCTTTCTCTTTCCTTTCGTTTTATACTTTCTGTTAATTTATGTGTTTTACATTAAAGGTATTTTATATACTCGTAGGTATGTAGTAATGTGGTGTTGTATACTAAAAATATTTTCACCAAAATTATGTTATAAATACTCAAAAAATAGTACTCGTACATTGGTACATTGTAAAAAAAAACCTTTTAAAATTTTAAAACTTAATGAGATATTCTGGTACAGTGACGTAGTTTGATTTTAGGGTAAGCATACATTATTTCATATAGTTTGAAATTAATTAATAAAAATAAATTGATCAACATGATCGATAGCTCACTGGCAAAGTGACGGCTTTTCAATTGAAAAGTCTCGGGTTCAATAAATAAATAGAATGGTAAGCAGCTAATTACAAATTATTTTAATAAAATTGTATCTTTTACAAAAATGTAATTTTTATTACAAGTCGTACGAGTATAAAAAAATTTTCGTAATTTAAGTAGGCGTTATGTAAGTTTTATTACTAGTATATATTTCAAAAGTGAAAATAGTTATCATGAAGATTACCGTATACAAAAAAAAGTTCGACAAGTTGTCCGCGACAGAATTTCAAATTTTTTAAAATGAGTTTTGAACATTCCAATCATAATCACTGTGATTTGAACCCGAACTTAAGCACTGTGACATACAGTTGGTAAAAAATTAAGCTCTTAAATAATGTAAACCAAGTTATTAGTATATATGATTTGAAGAATTTAAAACTCAAATAATACTTAATTTTAGAAATAAAATAAGCATTGGAAATCAATCACATGGAGGGCTTTAAAATCTTATCTATACGTGCTTGTAAACTTTTTCAATTTTTTCCAGAATTTTATGACATGGATATTTTATATACAACTCATTACAAGTCATTTTTCAAAACGATTTCTCTATTGTCGTACCAATATGGGTTAAAATTTAGTCTTTTAATAAATTCAACTCAAATGCCAAACGGCAACACTTATACAAAATTTGAAGTTAATCGATCAAACCGTTTATACTTCAGAGTAAGGAAACGAAAAGACTTTTAAAAATTTTTTGGGCTGCAATGTATTAACGGAACTCTAACAAAGAAACAAAAAAGTTTTTTGAAACTTTCTTTTGGGTCAAAGTAGTACATAAAATAGGACGTAATTCGCCTCCAAAATTCTGCGGGTATGGACTAACAAATTCAAAGCCTGTCAAGAGACTTAACTCCATTGTCAAATAGTAAATCATTCAAAAATTTGAAGTTAATCGGTTTTTTTAGTTTAGAACAAAAAATTTTAAATACTTGCAGCACAACCACAACTTGGCGGGTTTTTAGAACAAAATGGTTAGCCCAGAAACACTCTCCGTACCCAAAAACCTTTTTATATAATTTTTCATAATAATCTACTAATAAGTCTATAAGACTCTATAAATTACAAAAAAAACAAACTTTTATATACATATATATCACTCTGTATAACTTTTTATATATCTATATATATATACCTTCACTTTTATATATATATATATATACAGAAATACTTATACATTTGATTTAAAAACCCTAAAAACCCTTTTTATTGACGGTAACGTCTTTGATAAAAATAACAATTCCCTTTTGGATTACATAAAGTACTTGTGTTTGTTTTATTTATTTATTTTTATATTTTTTTACAGACTATTTAAATGTTTATATGTATGTTTTTTTTTTTATTTTTTTTTTAAATTAAAGTCGATATTTACAGATGCACATTAAAAATTCGATTCAATTTTCACAATACAAATTTTACAAATCGAAAAAGTACTTTATTATATACGAGAACACTATTAAATTGAAAGGATTGTTGTATATTACATGTGCACAAATATAAACTTGATACAAATAATATATGAAAATATATATATATACTCGTATATACACATATTTAAATTTAGATCAATGATAATAATAATAGAAATGGTTAGGTATAATTTTAATTGAAAAAACGGAATAAATAAAATAAATTTTAAAATTTTATTTTATTTTATTTTTTTTTTCTGATTTTTTGATTATTGTGTGGCTCTTATTATTTTACAAGAAGAGTGTAAATTGAAACTGAAACGTATACCTAAAAAAAAAAAATAAAAATAAAAAAAAAAAAAACAAATAAAACCAAATCAAAATCGATTTCAATTTTATTTCATTTGTAATTGATATATGAGCTTCGATTATAATCTGAAGTAAAAATACACTTGAAAAGTATCGAAAATCGAAATAAATTTTATAATTTTTATTTTACATTATATATGTATGAAAGTTGTTACATGTATGTATAGATTTTGTATAATATGCAAATTTTTTTTTAAATGATAGTGATGATAATGATGTTGATTATTGGTGTGATCTAGACGAAAATTGAGTAGAAAAGTTTTTTAATTTAATATTTTTTTCGATTTAAAGTCTTAAAACTTAAATTAATTTAAAGTTATGCTTAAAGATTATTGGAACCTAAAAGTATGCAATATGATTTGTTGCTTAATTATAAGTTTAAAATTCTAAATAAAAACTAGGGAGGGGTCTTGATAGGGTTTGTTTTTAAGCAATTGATTTGTTTGGACAGTTTGTAAGAGTTTTTTTTTAAATAACTGCTACTATAATTATACTTTTAAATTGATTACAGTATTTAAACTTTAATGGGATTAGTAGCAGATGATGTAGGCATAACTATTGCAATAGGCTATATTTTTTTTTTTTTTTTTTATTCCTTTTCCACTTATTTAAGGAGTGTAGGGCATTCACCAAGTTTATTTTAAACTTGGCTTCAGTTTCTTTTTAATCATAATATTCACTAAGCCGTTGATTACTCGGCTGTAGCTATTGTATAAGGTTATGTAATATGAATGCGCAAATGTTAACTTTGTGCGCCATCTATTATGTTACACAAGAATTATTTATATATTTTTATTAAATCTTATTTACGATATAAACTATTACGATATAATTATATAATTTTACGATATTTTTTTTTTATTAGATATGATCTGACCGGGGTTTGAACCCGAGACCTTCCGCATGAAGGGCGGCGTCTTTACCACTACGCCAATAGGCTATATGATACACCTCAATTTAAGTTTAAAATCCATAAGATATTTTAGATAGAAATTTAATACCGAATGAAAACATAAAAGTTTTTGTTTCATCTTTATGACACATAATTGTATAATTTAGGACATACCTTGGTTTAGTTTTGCTACGCACATGATGTTTTCATAAACCACTACCTCTATTTAACGTAAATTTCAGATATAATTCAGAGACCGAACAATCTCAATTTTACACCAAATTTCAAATTATTATTTTTTTTAATGCTACTCAATTTTTTTAATATATACCGGTTAGGTTTAGGAAAGCTTGTGACAGTTACGTGAACTATCACATGAATGGGCTGGAGAAACCAATGCAGTTAGACTACACTAGATCCCGGCACACTCAGGTTTCCCCGGCAATGAAAGAGCAGATGAAATAGCAATGAGTGCTATAAGACAACAAAATGTGGAAACAGAGCCGATTGGACTCTCACACTCAGAGGTGAAACGGTTTAAAAAAGTCTGAGCTAAAACCCAAGCTAAGGAACAATGACTAAACTCCACCGGATCAACTTATACAAAGATTTTCTGGGGAGAATCTTAGACTAATGACAGGGATAAGCACGGGCCACTTAATGCTCAGAGCCTAAGCAGCTAAAATAGGTAGGGCAACTACGGTTCTCCATGTCCTATGCCAATGCGAAACTCTAAAAAACCTAAGACTAAGAATCTTAGGAGGAAGATACTAGGATGACTTCAGAACGGTAAGGGAGTTAGACCAGGGAAAATTGATAAGCTTCATTAAGCGTATAGAATATGCGCTAAAAATGAGGCGCTGTAGGAAATACGAGCTACTCTGAGAGCAGGGGTACACAACGGGCCGCAAGGCCTACGTGTGAAGTAGACTCGCTTTCCCACCTTCAAATCAACAACAGCAACAACACTTTAATTAATTTCTAATTTTGGCAATATAGTAGGTACAGGCTAGGATTAAACTTCAATTTGGTTCCTTTATTAATTTCGATTAAATGCTTGCTATGCCCTAAGGAGGTATGTGGCAGATATCCGAATCACTACTTCAATTCATCTTAAAAATAACCCACATTAGGGAAATTGGAAAAAGGACATTTGAACTAAATTTAAAGATTCTATTTTAATTAAATAAAATATATATAGTGTTTTTAAATATTCAAGATATTTTTATAAACTAAAATTCTAAAACCACCGCCTTTATTTTAACCAATAATGTTAGTCTTATTATATTTTCAATTTCAAATTATTTCAAAAAAAAAAAAAAAATAGCATACCTCTGGCCATACATATACATTTAGAAATATTATTATTTTAATTCATATGAACCAGCTCATAAAACAAAATCACCTTTTTAAAACATTAATAAATTTAACAAATTTTTCTAATGTGAAATTTGTTTTTCACATGTGAAATTAAAAAAAATTTTAAAAAGGTTCTGATAACACAATTTTTAATTTCTTATCCTATAACTATATATTTAGTTAGATACTATATTATTTTAATCACGTTCTATTTTATTCACAACTATTTCATTATAATATTAAATAGATTCATTTGAAATGGGAATGGGACATAACTATATAAATTTCTATATATATACATTGTAATATCCGTTGTACGTACATAAAAATATGAATTATTTTAATTCAATGAAAAATTCGAACTTGTAATAAAAATTAATTTTTCAATATTTTCGAAAATTATATTTTACAATAATATACCTAGCATGCATTAATATAGTACTGATTATATACACAATACTTTTGTTGCATTAGTTGATGCTTTAGGTGAAATAAAGATAACTAAATTAATTGCATATACAGTTATAGATATGAAAAACTATTTCTACAAATACTTAACGTCGGTTGAATAAAACAAGTGATGAAAAAATCAAGGATTTTTAAAAATAGCTCATTTCCAAAAGTAGACAAAGTTTCGTATTTCGTTTTGCAAGTACAATATTGTGCATTTCAAATACATTGTGATAGAATAGAATCCTTGCAAAAGGAATTTCTTTTATTTACTTTGAGAAATCAACATAATCCTAGATATTATTCAATTCTGCCTAGCTATCTCGTAAGACTTAATTCATTAAATATCTTAACATTATCCTCACGCAGGCAAATTCTTTCTTCCTACCTTACTTTTGACGTCTCAAGAAAAAACATTGACGTTCAGTTTTTAGTAAATGATGGGGGCAGAAATACGAGAAGCACTAAATATTTAGTTGAATACATATAGAACTGAATATGGGAAAAATGAACCAATAAACAGATTTTGCAATACATTCAATAAACACAGTCATCTTTTTTCAACACAAATTTCTAGATACACTTTTAAACGCAAATTAAAATTAAAAATTCTTAATGACCTAAGACAATAATTTTAACGTTCAATATATATTATTACAGTCAAGTTCACATTATTTTATAATTTTATAGTTTAGTTATTTTTTTTTTTAACTTTACAAATTGCATGTTAGCTGTGTTTTTGCTATGCATTTTCTACAATCAACAAACAAATTAATAAACTTTTGATTTTAATATTTAAAATTTTTGCTTTGTAATTAAATTTCATGTTAATTTTAAGTTTAAGCTATAAGATTTTTTTTGTAAAAACCTTGTTTTGGTTCAAATAAAACAAACATTTGGATCTTTTCTTCTTCTTCTTCTGTGGTGCTACAGTCTGTTGTCGAACCTTGGCCTCTTTAGATCCTTTCTTAAAATTTTGTTATATAAGCAAAAATAGTTATAGAAATTAAGAGACACTTTCTTCAATTTTAAGGAAGATCTTAAAGATAAAAAATATGTGAAAAAAATCTTTAACACATATTAAAATATAATATTTGATATGTTTTTTTGTATATTACTTAAATAAACATTGTACGGATTTTTAAAAATACCAACATTTAAATTTTGTACCCTTTAGAGCCCCAAAAAGGTGAGCGTCACCGAAAGTTACAAGACTTATACTAATTTTTTAGTATCTAACTTCTCCCAATCAACATTTTAAGCTAACACCAGTTAGAAGATTAATTGTACAGATGATTAAAAATACCAAAATTTCAATTTTGTACCCTTTAGAACTCTAAAATGGTGGGCTAATCGACAGTCACAAGACTTAAACTAATTTTTTAGTATCTAACTTCTCCAAACCAAAATTTCAAGCTTCAGCCGTTTAGAAGATGTGAAAGATCAAAAATTTTGAATAAATTGAGTTTTGCCTAACAGTAAATTAAAGTACCGTGGCAACCCTATATGTTTATTTTAATATGTGTTTATATTATGTAATAAAAACAGCTTTTAATGTTACATTCAGATTCACAAAATATTTCACAGAACTCTTTTTAAAACTATTTTACTAAATATGGGGTTTTTCAAACTTTGTGAGGATGCATCTCCATTACGGATGAGACTACCAAAAAAAATTGATCAATGATATTATTTGTTTTTCAATACCTACATAAATTCTTAAAAATTCTTCAATTTATTCCAAACTATATACATAGAAGTATTTTCAACCCTTGGACAGACGGACAGAGCAAAACTATAAAAGCACATTTTTTACAAAACGTTTTTAAAAATTTGCTAAAAAAACGAAATTTTCCACCAAAACACCCAAAAAATTTGATCCTAACAATGAATGAAATCAATTCATTTTCATGGCAGATACGATATTCATTCATTTACTACATATTTTCTAACAAACCTATGAAGTTATTTAAAATTTTCACAAAAATTAAAATGAACATACATAATAATATGTATATATATACATATATTTATTATATGATTAGTATTTATATATTTGTATATAATGCGGTTTTTATAGTTTATTATTAATATAATATGTTCAATTTATATAACAATGACACGTACGACAATGTGAATATATAATTTTAATATACGTATATCTGTAAAAATAAATCAGAAAATGATTTTCATTGTCTGGTTAAAATCACAAATTGTATGTTGGTGGTGTGGTGAGTGTGATTATAAATAAAAATACTATTTTTTAGGTGAATTATTATTATTAAAAGAGATAGATAGATAGAAAAAGAGAAGATAAAATAATTTTAATTTTATTTAAAAAAAATACTAAAATAAAATTAAAATATGGATTTAAAAAAAAACACAATTTCCAAATATACAATAATATTGTAAAATGAAAAACCTATTTAACTAAAATATACAATAATCAAATATAAACATAGCCATTTAATTTTGTTAAATCCATTATTTGTTATATATATTTTACCCAAAAATATTTTTCAACATATTTTTTTACAAGTTTTTAATTACAAAACGATTTTGATAGAAATTTAGTTTAAAATTATAATTTGTTTTAAAATACAAACTTTTTTTTATAACATATTTTTAGAATTTAATTGAAATTATGGCTGTAAAATGGACAATTAATGTTTAATTTGGGAGGGGTGAAATAAATTCGAATTGGATTTATTATCAAAAAAAAATGGAAATAGAATCAAATTTGAAAAAAAGTCAATTCAATCATATTTTCAAAAAAAATTAGCAATTTTATTTTATTTTGATAATAAAATCTAACTCCGCCACATAAACACCCTAAGAATCATCATCGAACAGTCGGCTGAATGGCAATCTCCATTCTTCCTTCTCTTCGTCGATTTTGAACGTGCATTTAACACCGTTTCAAGAAATGCCATTTGGAAAGCGCTAAGAGTTCTGGGAATCCCTGATAAGTTAACACAATTAATAAAAGAACTTTATAGGGATACCGCTTGTACAGTACTATTTAAAGGGAAAACAAGCGCTGAATTTACAAAAAATAACGGAGTTCGTCAAGGTTGCGTACTCTCCCCCATACAGTTTCTGATAGTTTTAGACAGTGTAATCAGAAAAACCGACGCCGAATCATCTGATGGAATACAGATGGAATCTGATGGCGCCCATTCGAAAAACTAGGTGAACTTGATTACGCTGATGATATTTGCCTTATGTCGCACAGTTTGCCATGTATTAGCTCAAAATTAGAAAAACTTATTATTAATGCTAAAAATGTTGGATTAAAAATAAATTTTAGCAAAACGAAGCTAATGCTACACCTGGGTCAGAACGGTCTTAGCAGAGTCCCGGCAGCAGAGTTGGGCAGAAGTTAGGCGAATAGCGCAAGATCGAGATAGGTGGAAGGAGTTTGTTTCCGCCTTACAGGAGTGGAATTCATTGAAAATACGTGTATTGTAGAGTTTATAGTTGTATCTGTAATTTTACTTTTACTTGTAATCTCTAATTATAATTCGTGTTTTGAAATAAATGTAAAGGAAGAAAAAAAAAAAAAAAAAAAAATTAAATCTAATCCGCTTAATTACGAAAAACAATGGAAAAAAAGTCGAATTAGTAATTCTATTAGATTAGGTTGATTTTTTCGAACATATCTTCTCAAGAAAGCATTGTAAGGCCCTCCACCAAACAAAATATTGAAACTTTAATTTTGTAAATCCAGTAGGAATTCTTTTGAAATATATTTTTGGATACAGTGCCCGAACTTCAGTTAAACAAATTAGGTAAATCCTGATTTTGAATTCAATTCTTATCCATTAGCAATATTGCGGAAAAGAGGTATTTAATAACCAACTATAAAATCTCTCCAAAAGTGTTCCAGAAATTCTGGTTTTCAAAAGTTAGGTACAATATCAGGTACAATATTTCCCTTTTCCAGAATTTTAATATCCCTATCTGCTATACGAAATTTGTAATTAGAGATATAAGAATTAGATTTGAAATCTGTTACTTATTTTCCATTTAAATTATATTTTGAACTATTTTTTTGTATTAGAATAAACTGTCCAGTTCGACCTTATTTGGGTTTTTTGCATTCGACTTTATTTTTTACTTGTTTTAATTGAAAATAATATCGAATGGTTCATACGACTTTATTTTCATTATTTTTGATTAGACAGTCGATTCAATTTTATTTCACTTAAGCAACTTTTTTGACAGTTTTTTTTTTTGAAATAAGATAAAATTGGTAATTCGACTCTATTTCTACTGCTTTTGGTTATAAAATCAAATTGACTTTATATCATCACACCGTTTAATTTAATCATAATAATATGAAATTTTTACTTAATTTAAAATCCATCCATTTAAAAGTCAATTTTTGGCATACTAATATTGTTTAAAAACAAAATTCATATATAAAAGAATTTTTATTTTGATTAATTATATAAAATGACTGTCAAATTAAAATTGCATATTATTCATATTAAACTATATTAATTGTAAATGAATTAAATATATAATTAATTAATAATATTATATTGAAGCTAGTAATGTGTACATTCCAAAAAAGCAATGTAAAAGCAATGATTTTTATAGTAAAGACATAAAAACTCCTTTAATATGCAGGCAGAGCGAATTGAAAATTTTTAGAGAATTTTAAGACTCTGAAAATATGGTCTCCGCCAAAAGTTTAAGGGCATATACTTATTTATATAACTTTTTGATTGGTATATGTATTGAAATCCGTTTACAACCTTTCTTGAGCTTTTTTGTACCCGAACTTGTGTTGAATTTTTTTAGTTAGGTTCTATAGACTATCAGATTCGTAAATTTTTTTAATCATATTAATCCGCCTTCTTTGTTCCAAAAAACGGGGGCCATTAAAAAAAAACCAATTTAATTTAAAAATTTTTAAATATACCTTATACAACTCTTGTTATAGCATTTTAAATATACACCTTTTTCGGACTTTGACTTGGGGCTATAGAAAAAAGCTCTTACATGAAATTTAGTTTTTTGCTTAATCTATCCGTAGTTAAAATTTCGTTTTTCAATTACAAATGGTGTAGAATTTTTGTAATCATAAGGACAGACGGATGGACGGACAGAACCTGATCATAAGAATATAGAGATCACCGCAATACCTTGATCTCGAGTATATTGGGATTTCCTCAATATCCAAATTTTATATTTGAATTTAGGATCGCATTCTAAAGTTACAAAGTGGATCGTATTAGTTAGTAAAAGTCCACAAATTCACAGTGGAATCCCGTCTAGTTAAAAATTTTCCAAATCGAACGTATATCGAACAAAAGTGTAAAAAAATTAAATTACATAAACTTTCTGATTTCTTTTAAGTATCAAATTAAAACCCAAGTTAAGGGAAGCTTCATTTCACGTCATAAATAAATTTAATTGAAGGACTTGTTTTACTTTTAAAGTGGTGTAGGCGACTTCTTAAAATCAATAGATTTACCATCTCATAAGTTTAAAGCTCTAATAGATCTAGTTAATAAATTACATAGCAAAAGAATAGGAAAATATAAAATTTTTTATTTTTCTTTTTTTTTTTCCTTTATCAAGACGATAACGCTTGACTAAATTTAACTATTAAAAAGTTTTATTTTTAGGTTGGAAACAACTAAGATAAAAATTTATTTGTTCCAATATCAACATCAATAACAACAACAAAAATATTCAGTAATCAAATTTCAACACAATGACCAAAACCCACACATTAAGCCCACATATTATGTTTACACAAAGTTTGTTTGTGTAGGTGTTTCCGAACACGGTAACTCGCGTAAATTTCAACCGATTTTGATAAAATTTACTATGTATGAATGCTTTCTTCGTCAATAGTAAAGTTAAGTTCGTAGATGGGTCCAACTAGACTATGTAGTCGGGAGGGCTTCAATTTAAAATAACCAGATTTTACAAGAAATATAAACAGAATTTATTCTAGATTTATTTCTGCGTTTTTAAGAAATTTAGTAAGTTTAAGTAGTTGCTTTAAATTCATTTCATTAAAAGACATTTCGTCTAATTCCATTTGACAAAAGAGGCTTATTGGAAAATTAACTTTGGCCAAAATACTTTTCAAAAGTAAAAAGAATCACTTCGCAATAAAATGATTTTGAAAAATAAAAGAATAACATTTTTGGAAGCGACTTTTTGGTAACCGACAATTACATAAGCTCCGAACATAGACATAACCTCCGGATCCCAAAATAAAAAAAAGTTGTATTCTATTATACCTATTAAAAGTTTTTTGGTAAAGTATCCTTTTTGTTAAAAATGTGTTAGTGAATTATCTATGTTTATTAAATATCCTTTTGCCATAAGTCTCTTTTGTCATATGTAAGTGACCTTTTTGCGAACTGGATTTTGGCAAACTAGGAAGTTTCCACTTAAAATACTAAGGTTTAGCAATTTAAAAGATGAACTCCCTTACAGCTATATACTAAGAAAATCCTTCCCGACAATTCGGCATAGAAACGTCTATGTCGTTTGGAAGCCTTTCAGTTATGAGTGGTGCAATTTTTTTCCTCTTACTCGTGGGATACCCTATCACTTGACTCTTCTCTACCTCCTTCTACCCACCACCATTTTCTGCGCGTGATCTGGTACTTCATCCGTTAGCTGCCATAAATGAATTGATACTTAAATTTTATTATAGTATTTCTGAAAATTGTAAAAACTTGGTGCTTTTGACTTGGTGCACTAACAGTTGAGTGCTATAGTAATTTACATGAATTTAATTTTATTCACAAATTTTACCATCAAAATAAAATGAGATTTTAATTTTGCATGGAAAATTTTAGTTTTAAATGAAAGTTATATTGTCTTCCATTAAAGTTAAAATTTCTTCACTTAGAATTGACTTTTCTTCACTGAACATAAAAAACTAAGTAGGTATATTTTTTTTTTAATATTCCTTGTCCTATAAGGATGGTAGGACACTCGCCAAGTAATTTGATTAAGCTTCAATTTCATTTACAATTATTTTCACAAAAACTCTGATTACTTGGCTGTAGTTAATTTATAAGATTATGAATACCTACACTAATTCTAAGTTTTGTGCGCCCCCTATTATTTTATAAAAATTATATTGTAAATATTTTTACAAGATCTTATTTTATTTTATATAAACTATTAATAATTCTTATTTCTTATTTATATTTTTTTTATTGAATATTATCTGGCGGGTTTCAATCCGAGACGTTTCATTTGAAGCGGGGTGTCTTAACTTCTACGCAATTAGTCAGATATATATTAAATATTTCAAACTATATATTTAGTCACTGAAAGGGATTTGGTAAAAATGTGTGAACTAAGCGGGATTTCGAACTTGCAGTTCCTCAGTTAATATGACATGTGGTTATCCATTTCACCACAGATCTGCACCCAATTTTATGCAATTTAAAACTAATCTTAAGTTTACAAAACTATTCTGAAGATTATAATAAAAATGCAAACATTTTTCCAAAAAATGCTTTAAATTTTTATCAAATTCAAATTCATTAGTACCAAAAACTTCAACGTTGGAATATAAAAAAGGAACCAGGAACTTAAATCCTGAAGAATCAAAAAAAAAAATATACAAAAACAAAACAAAAATTGGAAACACCAGAAAAAAATCAATTTAATGGTTTGGTCGTTTTGATTGGAAAATTCGTTAGGTTTTTTTTCCACTTATTCATTGTATAATTATCGTTTTTCTTGCAAGTTTTTATTTTTTATTCACAACTACACCTACATATTCAAAACTTTTACAGATACAAATTAGAAACAGAAAAAAAATACGATGTAAAACTACACAAAAAAAATAATAATAAATTTTTCCACAGGATTAAACATAATACAAAAAAATTTGCAGGATTTAAAACAGGTCCAGGATCAAAACTCCCAGGGTCATTATTCCTTTAGGGACTTATGACTCATTTAGTGGGACATAAGTCCCCAAGGAACTTTAGACTCATAGCAATATGCCATTACATCCTAGGGAACTTCGGGACGATTCTTAAAGTTTTGACTTGAAAGGGTAGATCATAACAATAAAGGACTTCTCAGCTGAAGGGTACTTATTAGTAGTATTAAAACAAATATTGGTTTTTAATATAGGTTTTTCACTTCTAATTCAAGTTTTTTCATTTAAAATTCAATTTTGTTTATTTCACAAAACAAACTATAAATGAGTATATTATATAAAAATAGCAATTAATATTAAAAAATTAATAAAAACATCAAACGTCGAACATCGTAAGTCGAACATCAAACATCGAACCTCGAACATCGAACTTCCAACATCGAACGTTGAACATCAAACATCAAACATCGAATATCGAACATCGAACATCGGTCCATCCATCCATCCATCGATCTTCGATCTTTTATTTTCGATCTTCAATGTTCGATGTTCGATTTTCGATCTTCAATGTTCGATCTTCAATGTTCGTTCAATGTTCGTTCAATGTTGAATGTTCAAGGTTCGATGTTCGATGTTCGAAGTGAGTCGTAAGTTCCTAAGGGGGTCCCGAAAACCCTGGGAGTTATGCCCCTGCACCCTTAAAACAATATATTCTCGCACAAAATGAAAAATATTAAAACTATTTATATTAACACTCATTCACTACATCCACACACACTCGCATCAGAATACTAAAGTTTTAATACTGATATTTGATGTTCGATGTTTGATGTTCGATCCATATCCATCCATCCATCCATCAACAATAGGATTGTTTCCCATTAAGTGAGTCGTAAGTTCCTAAGGGGGTCCCGAAAACCATGGGAGTTATGTCCCTGCATCCTTAAAACTATATATACTCGCACTAAATGAAAAATATTAAAACTGTTTATATTAACACTCATTCACTACACCCACACACACACACTCACATCAGAATGCTAAAGTTTCAATGCAAGGATATAAAATTTATAAAATAAGAACAAATTAAACAAAACGTTACTACTACTAACTATATTGATTCGCTCTCTCTTTCCTTCCTCTTTCAAAGTTCTTAATTTTCAATTCCAATCGAGTATCAATAACGATCTAATTATATTTTGGTAAAAAAAATAAAAAAAGAAAAAAGTAAAATCAAAAAACAAAAAATATAATAATACAAATTGATATTTATTTAATTTTAATTCGGATATTATACAATTTTTCGGAAAGTTATCAATTTATTTTCGGGATTATTTCGAATTATATTGTTTTATAACATTTTATATTAAAATTTTATTTTGCTTTGTTTTTTTTCTTTGTATTATTTTTATGATTTTAATTTAAAAAGTAATTAGGAATTTTGTAATTGTAATAAAAATTAATTTAATATAATTGTATAAATTTTATGGTTTTCGGAAATAAATTAAGAAGTAAAAAATGGAAGAAGAAGGAAAAAATAGTGGCTAGGTTATAAAATTTTAGGAGTCAAAACATTTAAAGAACTTAGTATCAATTAAAATAAAAAAGAGAGGGACTTATAACTCGAACAGAAACTCAAAAGTCAACTCAGGAATTATGACTTACAAAGAGTGCACCAATAGGTCTCCGGGTGACTTATGACTACGTAAACTGAAATTTTTAAAATATAAGGCGTCAATTATAACTCTCATTGAAATGTAAACTGAAGATTTTTATCTAAGCGAAGTTTTTCAGCAAAATATTCAGCAAAAAAAATCAATTTTATGATGTTCCGAAATGATAATTATTTTCCTGAACTTCCCTGAATGTTCATCAATATTTTATATAATGAAACAAAATTATTCAAATGAAAGATATTTCATATCTTTCCATTTCAGTTTGTCATTATCTAGTCTAGTCGTGTTCAGCATAATGTAGCACTATAACTACTGAATTGCTGTGGTGTTTATTAAATTTAAGCAATACATAGTTATATTAAACGATTTGCAACAAAATTAAGTGACATTTGATTCTGTGTGGCTCTTCGTATATTTTTTTTTCTAAATTAAATCATCTTAAATAAAAGGGTTCTATGGCCTCTAAAGATATTTCAATAATTCTATTTCTATCCTTTAAATTTTTATTTAAATTCAAAATTAATTAAATTCGTATTTTTTTTTTATGTTCTTATATTTTCTATTGCTCAGTTTATTTATATTGTCAATTTAAAAAAAAAACACTTCGCATCCAAAAATTCTCACAAAATCTTGTTTAAAATGTAAACACATAAGCGTCAAATCAATTTTCAAATGTAAACACTGAAACGTCAATTCAAAAGTTAAAGCTTTACAATTTAGCGTAAAATTTTTATCGCTGCAAAATTCATGTAACACCAGATAAAAAAATTGTTCAGTAAAAAATTTTATCGAGCACTACTGTTGATACTGAAAACCGAATTTCCTCTTATTCCAAAATGCACATTTTATAAACAACTTAAAACTCACTACTAAAACTCCATACACGAGTTCATAAATATGTATTCCGAAAAAAATGAATAACTTTCATAGTTTATCCTACTTGAATATACTTGGGGAAGGGTTCTACCTAGAGGAGTTTGAAAATACTTATGTATTTTTTTACAACAATTATTTAACTTACATATTTTGGTACTATCAGACTCTCAAAAATTTTTTTAAAATAAATATAAATTCGACATTGTTTGCTTTTCAATTTCTTTTAAAAACGCACTTCAAAACTTTATTATATGTTTCAAACTAAAACGGAGACTTTGAGCCCACTTTTCGTGATTAATAGTTCCCCGGGGACTTTTGTCATATTGCTTTACAAAACTCTTTTGTCTTTATGTCATATACTAAATATTTATTAAACGTACTTATATTATACAGAAGATGGAGTATAATGTACACAATTGATATGGGACCTATATCACCAAATTTACAATTTTATAAAAAACTATTAAATTATATTGCGAGCAGCTCGTGCAACTTTCAATTATATCCAGCAGTCTTCGTAATCAGTAATCAGTCTTCGTAATTAGCAAAAAATTTTTTACAGATTATTAATTCAGACCCCAAGTCCTTTAAACTTCGCTGGGATTTCAAAACTTTTCATATTTTATCCTTTTACAACTTTGTAATTATTAAACCCACCTTAGGGACATTAATTTCTATAAATTTTTTTTTATTCAGCTTTCGAATACATTTTACAGAATTTTCATAAGTAGTATAAAAACACAGTGCCCACACAAAAAATGTGCTATCTCATAAATACCTATGTAGTGATATGTAGCAGTGGACTTAATTAGGAAAGACCCAGTATATACTTATTATTAAATTAAATTCTACTGTAATTTTACCTCCATCAGACTCCATAGCTTTAGGTAAATTTTACTACTTAAAAATTGTAGTTTTTCAATATTCCTGAACTGAATTTTGTTCACCAATTTTAACTGTCATTCTCAACAAAGTTTTTAGCAAGTTCTAAAATTAAAATAATTTTTTATTCTTTTGATTAGTGATCACATCATTTCTACACTGTTAACCACTATTAAATAGACGTTTCAACACTCAAAAAATACTTTAAAACATTCTCAGTTTTTCTCAAATAATCCTATACAGACACTCAAATACCCCAAAAACAAAACATTCGTCCGCCACTTTTTATCATTTTTAAATCCCGCTATTTAGAAGTTTAAAAAATCATTTAATTTACATACATACGCACATTTATCAATTTATTTAATAAACAATTCCATATTACTGAGCATTAATCCAAGTCTTACAAATGTAAGAAAGAGTAAAAAAACTAAAGATTCACTTAAAAAAATGCTTAAAATACAGTACACACAATAATATATAAAAATTGCATAAATTAAATCAGAAATATCCTTACGCATATCCTTTTAATAAAAAAGAAGGCAATCAGTTTTATATAAATGTTATATACTATGTCTACAAATAAATATATATTTAAATATAAATATATATATATGTGTAGATTCATGGCAAAATAAAGTGTCGAATAAAAAATGATATTGTTGGAGTGCGTTGTAGTAAATGGGCAATTTCAAATCATTGTATAATAAATTAAATAGATAGTTTACCCAAAATTGAAAAAGTGAGTGGCCAGATGAGACAATCTAAAATGAAGGATACTGAAATAAATGAAATACGCTTTCATAACTTCCTTTTAAATTATTTCATCTTCATGACTTCCCTTTAAATTTTTTCCTTTATTCAACATAATCTCAATTTCCAAATCCTAAACCATATCATAATTTTTTCCCCAATTCTGATGCTAAAAACCGAACGATATATAGGATCGGAATTTATGGTCCATTCCAAGTTTGGTTTTAAGACAGGGGGTTGGATTTAGTTATTTAAAGCCCAATACTAGACAGATGAACCCCGTACAGTGATTCTAGGCGACTTCATAATTTCCTTATTTGGCCAAAGTTTAAAATACAATTTTTCTTGGAACAAATTTTAAGGTTCTATAGTTAAAAATTAAAGAGCTTCCAGAATGCAATTTCTTGGAATCTATTTTAACAATTACATTTCTCGCCGTCTATTGTACAAATTTCTTAAAAATATCTTTAGATATTTTAAGAAATTTATAGTTCGTGGAAATAAGTGGTCATCTTTAAATCGACTCAAGAGGTGCCCGTGATCAGAATATATTTGTATACATGACAACATATTACTTGCTTACATCTGGTTATTACAAATACGAAATTCAATACATCTAAAGAAGTATAGGATTTAACAAGTTATAGCCGACTTCTTTAACTTCTACGGTTTAAAATGGCGGCTGCAGTTTTATAACTTAAATAGCAATCAACTGGTAACCCTTTTGTACAATATTCAAGAAAACAAACTATAAAAAGCTTCTAGAATAAATAATTACTTTACTACATACATCCAAAAAAACAAATATATAGCATTTATATAGCAATATGCAGTATAACTATTATTTAAATAATAGAATTTAAGTAAACAAGGTAATATATAAAGTCTATGATTCTTAACGAGGCACTTATAAAATTTAAATATTAGACAATCAAAAACTGAGATAATTTTTCGAAAATATTTAAAATTATTTCCAAATCGAATTTTCTAGAACATAAAATTTTCAATTCATTCTTATAACTCACATGAGACGTTTATAAAATTAACTATTATAGTTATAACAATCAATCAAACTTTAATTCGGTCTTTGTCTAGGCAATTTATCACTAGCTCCTAACTATTTTCATAATACAAATTTTTTAGCACTCTAGTAAAGAAAATTTCACCCTTATTTAACTCGAAAGTCTGAAAACATATTTTTGGAATAATTTTTTTTCGCATTAAACAGGGTTCTATTTAACAGGTTCAGTTTATTTTCAGTAGTTATATTGAAAAGTACTTACTATAAATAGAATATCTTCCATAACTTCAGAAAGTAAGACTTTCATCTGTAAAAAATTCATTGATTACCAAATTTTATTCATTATAATTCACTCTAATGCACATATTTGGAATGAAGCCCTCCAAACCGTTTTTCGATAAATCGACAAAGAACAAAGTAGCGCTTTTCGTTTTATAAAAGATCCTAGTGTTACCACAATGCTAACTTCATTTAGTAACCGGCGCACCGTCTGGTGCCTAACTCTGTTTTATGGGTACCTTGTAGGGGGACGAACACCTGCTCGAAAGAAATCAAATAATTAATGCCTTCTCTCAAAATTTTTCCAGCGTAAAAAAGAAGTACGGCATTTGCTCATCCCTACACCGTTTAATTAGTAGGATGAAGAAATACAACTTATGGGAATCCAATTGTTATGTATAATGTTCACGATTACAGAATTATATATGCAGTTCTAATTTAATGAGTTTTACAAAATTGGTAATTAATAAATGTACGATTCAAAAACAAATTTAAGAGCAACATTAACATCCACCTTGATGACATCTCAATTCCCAAATCCTATCCCTAATTTACTTTCCCGATCCTGATCCTAAAAACCAAATATTTCTTCCATTCCAAGTTCCATTCCAAGTTAAGTTTTAAAAGTGGGCTTTATTTTAGTTTGTTAAAATCCATCAATACCCATAGATGAAAGCCTTACAGTTGATGTTATGATGTTTTTCATCAACTTATGATGTTTTTCATCAACCTTCGAAAAGCAACTTCAAATTGCTGAAGAGCACTGAGGAGTAACCAATGTGAAATGTAAAACTGCTCTGAGTCCCGGCGCATTCAGTATTCCCTGGCAACTAAATTCAAATATTTATTTTAGATATATCACTAGGAAGAACAGACGTACAGAATGAACTGAATAAGCATATTTTAATCTTATTTTTTAAAATATTCTACAAATGTAGTATGATGTGAATCAAGTATTTTATAGTTAGTTACGAATATTTTCAACATCAGATAAAGTCATAAATTTTCACCCATATCTGTTTTTCTCTTTTTTTTTCAATTCTATGAGTTCCGAAAAAAAAACCAACAGATATTAACAGAATAATTTCAGTGTAATACCGCATAAATTCAGATCTAAAATGGAAAGAATAGAATGAATGTATGTAAAAAGTAAACCCACACAAAACAAATGGATTCTATACCACTTTTTTACTTTTATTTCCATAAAATAAAAAAAGAAACCCTTCTATTCATTTTCACCCAGAATTACCAAAAAAAATTTGGATTGAGACACACATATACAAATTATAGCCAAGGATATATATATATACAACTTTACATTATTTTGAAGAAGATAAACTCTTCTAGACTAGGCAGTTAATAAATAATGGTTTTTAACCGTTACTATAATAGTTCTCTTACATTTTAAGGACCTCTTTTCACCTGAATTTATTATCGAAATATACGCGAATATCTGTATATTGGAATTTTTGAATCTCCATCTTGTGAATTTTTGGTAGGTACAGTATAAAAGTGGCCTTCATAGTTTTTCAAAGATTTGTTAACATTGGTTTTCATTGGTTTTGGTGTTTTTTAGAAAATATGTTTAGAACCTGTCATTGACACAAGATTAAAACATTCTTTACTAGAATAGAGCTAAAAAAAAAAATTTTTGGAAAAATGTTCTAATTTTTTTTTTTTAAAGTGAAATAATTTATGAGATTGTCAATTACAGAAAATTTAAAAGTTTACAATCCCCCATTCTATATACGATATTAAATGGAATTTCTTAAATCTAATAAATTGTTTAAAATGAACGCAAATTTATCATGAGTTTAAGAATTTAAAAAAAAAATTGTAGGTCCATAAATTAAATGCTATTTAAATTGAAATTTTTTTTTTCATTTAAATGTTTGAAGGTATTGACTAGTCTTTGTATAATATTTGGGTTCAGTACGATTTTAATAGGGTTTTGTGGAATAAATTGAAGTCGAAGCCCTGTATAGATTGTTCAAAATGATGTATTTAGAGAATTTAATAGATGTTTAATTCATGTTGCGTTTGAAAAAGTGTTTATAACAAGCAGAACATCATTAACTTTCACGAATGTATTTCAACAACCAAATATTTAAAAAAGAGACCTATTATTGAAAAGAAATATCTTTTTACTATCAGATTCCCTAATTTGGAAACTTTGAATTGAATAATCTTCTACTTTTCTTTTACAAATCTTCTACTAATCTTAAATGCTCACTCCACTTAGCTATAGTCGTACTGTTGGGTCACTGACCTCGTTTTATAAATATTTTTTAGGGACTAACACCTGTTTTAAAGAAATCAAAAAACTTATGCCTCCACTCAAAATTTTCCAACGGGAAGCAAGGAGGGCAACAGATGCTCTTCCCTACACAGTTGAGCTAACCAGATGACGTAATACGGCTAATGGAAATTCGTTTGTCATGAGCTCATCACGTCTATGGAACCATATTCCGCCAAATGTGTTCCCTAAAGTTGATAATGTATATGTGTACGATTTAGCTAAATTTAAGAAGAACATTAAGATCTTTCTTCTAAATATCCCATCTAATTTTCCCCATCCCCTATAATCCAGAAATCCAAAATAACTTCCAACACAAACCCAATTCCTTCCCTATCCCCATTCCTGTACATTCCCCCATACTGTACATTTGTATCACAGGTTCACTCCTAAAGTTTGGCTGAAAAAGGGTGTGGTTTTGGTGTGTTAAAATCGCATACTACCCAAAGAAACACCGCACAGTTTCAATGGGTGGCTTTCGAGTTTTCCGTTTCCTCGTACAAAAATAAAACAAAAACTTAAATTATATTCTGTCTATAAGTACTCTCTCTCATAGGAATTCATAAGATATTTTTAATTTCATTTCATAAAAAAGATAGGGTCTAACTACTCTCTTTCGAACTCATACGAATTTTTGATCCTTTCAATAACCAATTCAAAAAACAAACAACAAACTTATTTTTATACGGAATACAATTATTTTAAGCAAAATCTTTAACTGTATAATTCTTTTCAAAGAATCAAAATGGCGTTTAAAATAATTTTTTTTTTACAGTTTTTTTTTTATTTTTTCGTAGAAAGGTCAGAATTTTTTATTTTGTTTTGATTTCTTTTAAACAACCAGCCATCAGACCACAGAAAAAGGACCAAAATAACAAAGTATCACATCTATCGTTTTGATTTATATGACGTCATCCCTAGTATTTTAAGAATTTTCACTTGGGAAATAAAAAAAAACGAAAAACCCAGAGTAACTAATTCTGAGGTGAAAAAATGAAAATTTCCATGAAAACTGTCGGACACCCAGACGAAATTCACATAAACATAGAGACTAGCCAAATGTTGTCGCCTAATTTTTTTCTTTCTTTTTTTATTTGCTTCTTTTTGTTTTTGACCTCTGGTGTCCAGGACGTCCCAGAAGGAAAAAAAGATTTAAAAGACTTTAACAACAAAAACAAAACGTAGTCCAGAGTATTTTAAATGTTTAACTAAAAATAGAATAAAAAAAAATTATCTTTGTATGGTAACCGCAGATCACCTTAACTTATAATTTTCGTTCAAATATCAAATATCATTTTTAGAAATAGATATTTGTTTAGATCTGGGGTGAGATGTAGCTATAAATGTGGATTGGAATTGTCTTTGACCTAAAATGGAGGGGCAATTTTGGAAAACCCTTTATATGGGTTTAAGAAGGTTTTGTACCTGTAAGAATATCAGAATTGGTTAATAAGATTTTGGAGATAAACCTATCCAATTGAAAATAAAAACAAATAATAGTAATTTGAAGAAGAGTTATTTAGGCTCTAAAAATCTATTGAAAGGCAAATCTCTTTTTAAATTTATCTAAATGTCTCTAACATAAAACTTAAAACCCGACTTTATAAGTACTTTAACGTCAATATTGACGTAACAAGTACTTTAACGAATAAAAAATAAAAAACAACCCCAAGGTCTTAGTGCCAGGAAGAAGACTTACTACGGTAGTATGGTAATATACTATTTTTAGAAAGTTCAATCACATAGTATTAGGGCCTAACGCTGGTGCGGAATTTTCGAAATTTCTTCAATGTGTATGTAACTAAATGCTTGTATACAATAGAGTGTATAATGATGCTCTAATTCAAAAAGTGTATAATGAAAAAGCTCTAATTCGGTTATATTGGCATTTTTTCATATTGGATTTCTGAGGAAAGTCTATTCAAAAGATATTGAAAAAATGGGCCTACATGACTTCACTCTTTTGGTCCGTTTGTCCGCTCGCATACTGGAAAAAAAATTTACACCGTTTGAAATAAAGAAACAAACTTTTAACTACATAAATATAATAAATATCGCATAAAAATAATTTCGTGGACGACATTTATCACAATTTCAAAAACTCTACCTTCCCAAAGTCGTGAAAAGCCCTTTATTTTAACTGCCATAACAAATTTTCCATTATTTGGAACTCAATTTTTGCGAAATTTTTAACTCCTCATATCTTCTGAAAGACTTAAACCAGAAACTTAAAATTTTGCAAGAAATTAGAACCTTAAAAATTAGGATGAAGAAAAATTCTTGTGACGCCCCCCGTTTAGGAATTGTAAGAGGTTTAAAATTTATGTTTTACTATTTTTAAATACCTGTAACTGGAATACCTGTACACTTTTTTTCAAGTGGTATATATACAAAAATTAAATCTCCAATATTATATTTTAAAATGTGTTAAAGATATTTCTTAACTCTAAAGAGGTTCCATAATACTGAAGAATATGTTCCTTAATTTTTACCCATTTTTAACCCTTTAAAATAAAGTTCTAAAAGATTAAATTCGAATTGTCAATCACGCTTTAATTTCAAAAATCTGAAAATTTGGGAAAGGAGGAGGTTGTTTTGATTTTTGAGAATCATCATCATAAGTTTGCTTCGAAAAGTTTCGGAATATTCCCTATTCAAGGGGCTTATTAGGACTTAAAAACTAAAAATTGTTAGTTTTAGAAATGTCCTGTTTTTAAAATCCTTAGCATTTTTATCATTTATTTTATTAATTTTATGTGCATATGTATATTATAAATCTAAAGTCGTACTAATACAAAAAAAAATTCAAAGGATACAATTTCCAATTCCATTCTTTCCTAATTTTTTTTAAAAATTCTTTTTATCGATCTTGTTCCAAAAAAAATAAGGGAATAGCTATTTTTAGATTTGGACATTGCCTATTTCCTTTTACCATATAATTATCATTGAATTTTTTTTTTTTTTTTTTTTGTTATCTGGACATTGACAAAAAAAAAGTTTCAAAAAAACTTTTATCTTCTTCTTTAACATTTTTTCAAGCAAAACGAATTTACATTTTATTGAAGACCTATGTAGAAGATAAAGGCAACTTTATGAACCCAACAAATAACAGAAAAAAAAAGAAAGGAAGAAGGATATAAAGTCATAGAATATTCAAGACATCATTGAACACATATGATGTCTTCTTTTTTTTTCTTCAAAGTATAATCATTATCAATCAATATCAAAATCATCATTACTATCACTCATCATTATTATCACAATCATATATAATATTATTTAAATATAAGAACGAACTACTAATGTATTATTGAGTATAGGATAAACGTTTTATGATGACCTCTTCAATCTTTATTGATGTCCTTTTGATGGTTTCAAAAAAAAAATAAAAAAAAATAAAAATTTAGGAAAACCTCATTTTAAAAAAAAATAAGGAAGACTTACCAAAAAATATAAAATGAAAAATTTTTTAGCAATCTTTAAATTTAGAACATTAGATAAAAGATGCCAGTTTTTTTCCGAATAAGTTAATCCATTTGGTCAACAGATGGTGCATATATAAACACATATAAAAATTTTATTTAATATTATATTAGGTTCCTTTTTTTTGTGCCGGTAGTTCATAAGTTGAATTTATGAATTCTTTATTTATTTTTTAATTCTATATTTTACATAAAGATACTAAAGTTTATTTAAACTTATTTAATATAGTTAACAATGGCTCAATATGTGATTTAAAAATGAATGCAGTAAAATAAGTTTCTTAAATTTTGAGGATGAAAATATTTTTTTTATTAAAATTACGACACTTTAGTCGATATTTGAAGAGAAATCTAAGCAATGTTTGCTTAAATTCTTGAACAATAGTAGAAAATGCTTAACATCTTCAGACCTATCCCAAATATGTAAAGAACGGAAACTTGAATTTAATTTTCATATATTTTCTAGAGCTTACGAGTTCCAAACCACATTCAAATATCAAAATAAGATATAAAAAAAGGCGGTTCGTATAATTAATAATAATAACGTCACAAAAGAACTTAGTCTCTAAGTCTTCGCAAAATGTTAGAGTCTAGTTCTACTACAATATTAACATATACAAGTTACTTAGATTTACCAAACATTTCCACCACAATTAACGTTTGATAGCGCTATCTCGATTATATCTAGTAGAGTTTTTCGAACTAGAATTCCGAAATCTAATTTTTTCGAACTTAAATTCTGAAATAGAAATATGAAACTAGAATTCTGAACTCTTTCCATAATGTCAATAATTTATAAAAATTAAAGAAACTAATTAGCTTTATTCTTCTAAGTTCCTATTCAATGCTTATTTCAAAAGCAATCATTTTCCACCGCTTACTCATTCTTACTCCTCAGTTATTACTAATTACACTGTGCAAGCAGTCCTATATTCAAACTCAAACTGCCGTAATCGTGAAAAAGGATGGTCCTCAGCTAAATTTCCAGGAATTAACGAAGGGTTCAATTAAAAAATTTAAGACACATGAGTTCAGAGGTATGAACTATTTGAACAATAAATGTTTGTTTATTATTTACAATTAATAGCAAAATTGATGGAGTATTTAAATACATATGGACACCATTTTTTCTAGAACCCACAACATTATAAATATTAACTGTAATAGGTTTGTAAAACCAGAACTTATCAAAATGCCGACAAACTTGTAATAATAAACATATTTTTCAACTAAACCATTACGCCTGCTTAAAGTCTTCTATAGTCTACCAATACTAACCTCAATGCAAATAGTATCCTAAAACAGGTTTTGATGAAACAATTACTATGAATAAAAGTAATTATGACTATTTTGAGATAATTATATGAATTTTAACTAAAAATCAATGAGGAGAAGATTAAAACTTGCTGAATCCTGAGCCACGTAGAAATCGATGGCAATAAAATAGAGGATCAAGGTGTGAATGCAACGGCGAATGATCTCTTTACAACAGAATAGGTCTCACTGAACTAAAGCCTCAACTGAGTAAGAAAGTTGGACCAGGAAAAGATAGAACAATATAGTTCACAAAAGTGTTCACAAATATAGTTCACAAATTTGGCAGATTGGAAAATCATCAGCGAATAAGCAGCATCAAGATCAAATTCACTAGGCTGAGATTGAAGAAAACCTTGGCCATACACGGGATTCTCTTTAACCGAACACCAGCTCTAGGCAACAATCATATGCCAAAAAAGGTTGACTGTCAAAAATATTTTTGGAAAACGGAGAAGGTACGGCGGTTTTACAATTTTTAAATTAAAATTACTAAACGATAAAAGTGCAGATTTAACTCTAATAAGAAGCATCCTATTTCAATTAGTTCTTACGACATTTATCATTTATTTCATTTACTGACTGAAATCAAATAGTTACCATTTTTAATTCAATCATCAATTTGTCCAGAAAACTACCCAATCAAGGTAAAATCTTAAAAAAAAAGTCCATTAAAAAGCAAACAATCATTTAACTAATCATTCTATACTTTAAAACATAACAACTAATTAACTATTATTCTATTATTATTAAAAAAAAACAGAAATAAAAAATAACCATTTAAAACTTCTTTTAAAAAACAATAAACTTTATCGTTTATAAATTTTTTTTTTTATTATAATTTAATGTTTAAAATTCACTTCATTACCCTATAAAAGTTTTTCCAACTTGATTTTATTCACGAATTTCACCTCACACCCAACAAACCACCACCACCAAAATAAAAAAAAAATTAATAAACAGAATAAAATACAACATTTTAATTGTCTCTGAATAAAAAACCCAAAAAAAAAACAAAATCTTGTGGAAATTTCTAATTTTTTTTTTTTTTTTAATTGTCGTTCTTCACTCCATTTAATGGCATTCAACTTCAGATCACATCAGGAATCTAAAAATAATTGACTCCGTGTTATCTTTCATTTTATTTTGTGTTTTTTTCTATTTTTAAGAAAATCTATAAAATTAATATGTATGTATATATGTGTATACTTAATACATATATATATATTATATACATTAAGGCAAATCCACCACACTGTTCCAATATTAACCCTTTTTTTTATTTGTATTTTTTATTTAACCAATATTTGACTTAAACTCCATTCTGTGTCTTAACCAGAAAATAAATTAATGAGTAACCCATTGTGAATTGACTTTTTTTTTTTTGTTGTTTTTTTTTTTGGTTGATTGTTGCATGTTGCCATTGTTGTTATTATTATTGCTTTTCCTAATGTAAGAAACATAAATAAAACTAAAAAGAGTTTAGAGGAGACTGTGTCAACTCTAGGGTTGCCGCATGATTGTAATATAGACATAACATTATAACGGTTAATTGCTTTTGACTTTTGACCAAATTTCAAATAGACAGCTTATTTGACTTTGAGTTATGTATAAAAGCAAATATAAGTTGTTTGGCAGCTCTTCGAAGCTCTTGTACTGGACCTTGTGCAAACGTTGGCCACTAAAGTCAAATATTTTTAATAAAATTTCAGATAGTAAGTTTAATTATATATTAAGTAATTCTTACATATTGCACGCCCATTGGACACATTACCCTAGTAACTAACCAAATTTTGCGAAAACTTTGGCCACAAAACTAAATTACTTTTGGCAAAATATCAAACCCCCATTTTTAGGTATTCAGAGTAATGCTCATATTAAAGAGTTGTTGAATGGCATTCACCCGAACCCACTTAGGCAACTGACTGAATTTTAATAGCAAAGATGACTCATGTATAAAAACGCTTGTGACAGTTTCAGGATCCTGGAAATACTGACGATTCTGATTCGATCTATTCTCTTGAGCCTATATCTATCTACCCGTCCTACCCGTCCGTCTCCGTCTCAAACGTAATGACAAATTTAGTATACTTTTTGACCTACGTTCATACGGGAATAAAAATATCACCCGTGACACGAGATGATAGAGAGAGAGAGAGCTAGCTATACAGCAAATAAAAGTACAACATGAAACTTAAAATTTTAAAATAAATTTATAATAAAAAAAAATATTAAAAATGTCTTCATGTTTTATACTGAAAAATGAAATTAAATTAAAAAAAAAATAAAATACATTTTTATTTTTTGTCTTTGTCTTGTTTTATATTTCTTTAAAGCTTTTTGTCTTTGTCTCTTTGGCACTTTTTTTCTGCTGTTAATGTCCTTTATTTATTACTTTTCTTTTGTATTTTTGTTGTTGTTGTTATTGTTGTTTTTTTTTGGCATAAGAACATAAAGTAATTAAAAAATCTTGACTGCTGCAATCTTTTTTTTTTTTTCTTTCATTTCCTTAACTTCAAGTATATTGTTTTTTTATATATGGCTAATTTCGTATATTAATTAGAAATTTTTGGAAGTATCTTATAGAGGAGAGTTTAGTTCCATGATAGTCTCAGTGTTTTTTTAATTATCAGTGAGTGTTTTATTAACTTTTATTACAATTATAACATTTGATAGCAGCAAAGCTGTTTCAGTTGATTTGATAATTTTTTTTTGTGCAAGTTTTAAGTTCAGCTGGTTGTAAGGAGTTGGTGACCTCATTTAAACTAGGTTTCAGGTTCTTGAATGGCTATATACACTAAGCCATAGATTACTCGACTGTAGGTATTGAATAATATTATACGAATATAGAAATGTTAATTTTTTGCGCCATCTATTATCTTACTCAAGAATTATATAAATTTTATAGAATCTTATTTTATATTACGATAAAAATTTTTACGATATAACTTAACAAATTTGACGATATTGTTTTATTAAATATAATCTGAATACCATTAAACCATAACCACTACGCCACTGGTCAGATTAGTCTTTAAAAGTAGAAAAAATAATGAAGAAGTAAAGTTGTTATAAAAATTGTATTGATTATCAATGTTATTTTAGTTTAATTATTCAAGTCTTAAATTTTTCTTTAATTTTTCATCTTAACACAGATTGTCTTGGACTGTTCAATATTTAATGATATTCTAACCATAATTTTGAAGTAAATTTGAATAACTTTCCTTTTTATACTTTTAGGACCTTTAATCTATAAATTGAGGGACTAGGACAATTTTAGTAAGAATATAAGGTTTTTCACCACGTTGATCACTTAAGATTATGAATATCTTTAAGTATGTATAAGTACTTATTGCGTATTTGTTAAACTAATGCAGTGCTAAATCCATACTTTTTAAACTATTTGAGGGACTATAGGAGTTATATAAGAGTTTAATATAAAAATTTTTTCAAATGAACGCATCAATATTTACCAGAAACCATGAGATCAGAAAAGATTTGAGAATACCATAATTTTAATAACTCAAAACTATAACCAATTTAATTATTTAGAATTCGGAAACTCAAAATTTAATCTATTAAATACAATTATAAAACACCCAGGAAATTAAGTGGATAGCACAAGTTCATATATAAGAGGTTTTATACAACAAATCTTAAAGCAAGATTTGATATTGTATAAAACATTTAAAAATCAAAACGCTGGCAAAGAAGATGTATTGTATCAATTAAAGTATTAGTCACTTCACTTACTTATCACCGGCTTAGCTAAGGAATTTTATATACAGATGTCGTTTTAAACTTCAAATTGTCATTAAATGTCTTTTTAAAAACTTCACAAAGCAAATAAAAAAAACAATTATATTATATCCTACTATTGGACAGAATAACTAAATCCTTTTTCTATGAGTCGTGATTTCTGTTGTAGTAAAGTAAAAAAAAATTAATAAATGAATCTCGCGTTGTACCATGCTATGACCTAAAATATAAAATGATAAAAAAAAAATAATAAAAGTACCGTTAAAGAATGACAATATTATTACTGTCCTGATGACGATAAAAAGTAACTTAAAAAGAAACTGAAATGAAACCAATTTTTTTTTTTTTTTAATTTTTGTGTAAAAGAAATTATAAAATATCAATTTAAATAAAAATAAAAATTAGATTCTTTTTTTTTCAGCACTGAGTTAAAAGAACAATTTTTTTAACAGGGTACTTAAGATACTCCTAAAAATGTATTCATATAAAATTCAATTTATTAAAAACCTTTCAAAAAATTTTGACAAAAATTTGACAAATGAAGTGACAAAAATAAAAATAAAAATAATGTAATTTTTAATTTAAATATAGACAATAAAATGATGGGGTTTAATTTGATTTTCGAAATTGCGAAGTTCCTTTTTTTGATAATAAAAAATAGTACTTAATATTAAAATTGGAAAATGGGAAAATTTCTAAAGATATTATTTTCAAAGCAAAATTGTACTTTAATTTAAACAAGTGATGAAAGAAATCAAAGGTTTTTAACAAAGTACATTTCCAAAATTAAGTAATGCTCAATATAATAAATTTTGAGTAAATAATGTATTGAATAAAGTTTCATAGATACTCGTATAATAATTTTTTAGAACTCAAGCTACAAATATTTAAAAATTACAAATTTTGATTACTCGATTACTTTGTAATGAAATACTTAAAAATTACGATTACTTAATAATGGTTATCAAAAGTTGTGATTATCCTTACTATAGTAATCAGACTCAAATTTTATGATAATGATTACTTTATTAGTAATCAAAAAATAAACTATAATTCGTATTAGAATATTATAATTTTGGAGACTACTAAAAAATAATATAAAAGTAATCTAAATTACTTTCAAAGTACTGTTCGATTATTTTTAATTCATTAAAAATAATTAAACTAAAAAAAATCTGCATTACTTTTTATTTTTTGGAGATTATTCTTAGATTATTTTGTTTTTACACTGTAACTATACACACAAATGATTATTAAGTAATTGTCAAAATCTAGATAGAATAATATAACAGTAATAAAAATTTTACAAGTCTCTTTAATTCTAAGTTTTCTCAAAATTTCAAGTTCCTAACTCAAATTCCGATCAGAAGACAATATAAAAGTAATCTAAATTACATCCAGATTACTGTTTGCCTTCCAGGTCAATCGTTTCTTCTTTTGTTGCATATACCATTATCGAATGTTCGATCATATGAAACTGTTGATCAACTGTTGATGACTTATTCGATCCCTCACTACGCACATTAATTTCCTATATCTGACACATTAGCTCTCCTATACCTATGTCCCTTCTTCCTTCAATTTTACCTTGGAAAATAAGGTGAAGCAATTAATATTTGCTTCCACGTTTAATTTTAGAAGCAGTTTTCTATTTGCACCAATTCTACTCAGGACATTTTCATTTGAAACATGTTCAGCCAATGAGATTTTTTGCATTTTTCTGTAGACCAACATTTCAAATACTTCCAATATGTTGATGTCTTTAATTTTTAAAGTCCAAGCCTCCATGCCATATAGAAGAATTGACCATATATAGCACTTCATGAATTTTATACGGATTTTGATATTTAAACCTCTACAGTAAAATAATTTTTTATATGGCTATTGTTTGGCCTTCCCAAATTAAAAATGTTCTTTATAGAACTATTGACAATTTAAATGTAGAGCTAATTCGAACTTTGACTGGCTGTAGTTCCGTATCGGGTTAGACTACAGAAAGAAGTTTTTCGACGAAATTAATTTTTTTTACAATATCTACACATACTTAAATTTTTTCTTCTCTTTTTCAAACGGTGTAAAAGTTTTGTAAGCATACGGAAGGACGTACGGACTAACTGAAACTATATAGGCATATTTTTTCTTGAAAATATTGCATTTTTTGAAAATATTCTAAAAAGTCAAAAGAATATTTGAAATACTCTTCAAAATTAATGGAATTATTATAATTATTAATATTTAAATTTTCTAAAATCAAATCACAGCCTGTCAATTACAGAATTAGATTTTCCAAATCAATTATTGTCATTGTGTTCTCTTCGAATGCAGTTTTTTTGCATTTTGTAATTTTCTTTTAAGTTCCCTACTACAATACACTCTAATAAATCTAATATCTATACATACAAATATCTTTTTTAATCTCTATGTCTTTTCTTTCAAATTCACACTTATATTCAGATTGTCTATTCGATTTATTCTTATTTTGAAAACTAATTTACATCTGAATCTCAATAAGTAGATATTCTTGATTATATTTTCTTTCACATTTTTCTGATAATTTCTTTTCTTATTGTTTTCATTGCTTTCATAATATATAGGTCTATAGATATCATGACCCTAGATAATAAAACCATAGTCTCATAAACATGAAAAACTTTGCGGAAAAAGATTTTATCTGAAATTGGATAAGGTAGATGCTATCAATTTTTCCCATTCTCATCATATTCATTATAAGATAACTTTATCATGATTAAATCATTTCAATAGTTAATGTATCATATATATATATATGTATATATGTATATACTTATATATTTCCAACACTGCTACCACTAGATATATAAACTATAGATAACAGTCCCCTATTATTCAAGCGATTTTCTTTTAATTCACTTTTGTTGTTCATTTTCTTGACGACTGTGACATTAGCGTCCGATTTAAATGTGTAGTATGTAAGTATATGAACATTGCAGCGTCTATCATTAGCGCCATCATAGAATATTAATCTATATAAAATATTTATTATATAAACTATAGAGAATAATTTCATAGAAAATGATTTTTCATTAAATTGAAGTTAAAGAATAATCAGAGTAAAAGAACATTATTGTTATTAGTTAGTTTTCAGCTACAGTAATCCACCATTTGATGTGTACAATTGTAAATGATAATATTTTTTTTATACTTTAATAGTTGAAAGTTTTAGATATAAAATCTGACGCAATTTTCTTTTTGAATTGTTTTATGGGTCGTCCTCCGGAATAAATGTGCGAGAAACTGCACCACTTCGGTAAAGTCATGAAATGTCAAAATGTCAGTTAGCTATAGTATTTATATAAAAATATGTTGATTTTATAGGTAAAAAATTAAAAATTTTATTCAATTATATGAAATATATATACAGGGTGTCCCAACTCGATGGACTTCCTTTAAATGGGTGATCGGGCATATCGAGCAGAATAAAAAATTGTATGAAAGGCGGGGGGTCTATTTTCACAACTTCAGAAGTTTTGGGGTCTTAACTATTTTTCAACCATAATTTAGTTTTATTTCGATAAAATTGAAACCGAATAAGACCAAATAAAAGTAAGTATAGCATTTAAATGCTTATTAATGTAGCTTTCTAAAGTAATATCAAACATTACTCTAAAATACCTAATTTGAGGTTATAACTGCTTAAAGTAAAATATTTTTAACAAAATATCAATAAAAGTCCTTAAACTTTTTGTTTTGCTCGATATGCCCGATCATCCATTTTAAATTATAATCCATTTTGGCGAATATTTCAGGTTTCCCTGACACGTGGCTTTAATTTTATAAAAAGTATCAGTGTCCGTTATTAACCACCCTACTCTCAAATTTTTATCAAATGCAATAGTGTCTAACAACTCACAGAATTCAACTAGTTTCTTAATCGAGTGAGTGTGTGTTCAAGTACCGTACACGTCATGAAATAATAAATTGAAAACAAAAATTATAGCAAAATCTCCATGGTGACCAGCGCAGAACATCTTTTGCGAAAGTTTAAAAATTAACCGAACAAACTGTACTTTAAATAAAAATTTTAAATGAAGTTGAATTTTAAAACATAATATTAATGATATAAAAATGAAATCCACTGTAGAGATGGAGACAACAATAACGTTGACAAATAAAAGAAAAACAAAAAGGATATCAAAATAATTTGTATATATATACATTATATATTTCTTATATACATAATATCAGTTATATAATATCAATGGTAGTGCATTCACAGAAGATTAATTATGCTAATATCAAGTATCTTTTCGTGACATTTTAGCTTATTAAAGATATACACAATCTTTTAAAGATTGTTTCCAAAAGAAACGGCACAGATTTAATTCTATACTTATTTGTTATTTTTTTTTTTTTTTTTTTATTTTTGATTTTTTTTTTTATGTTTTTTTCGTGGTACAAATAAACTTGAGAGTACTTCGCATCATTTATAATAAATTTCAATGGGTATATGAATTATAAAAAAAAAACAAGAATTTTATATAACTGCAAGATACATCTATAGATAAAAAATTTTAATGAAATGAACATCCTGAAAGAAAGTTATAGAAAAACGGAATAAATAATAAATGGTATAAAATGAGTTTTATGTTTTTATTTTATTTTTATTTTTTGTAAATAAAAATTACACAATGACACCGAATCAGATCAAAAAATTAACTCTTAAGAATAAATTTAATTAAATAAATGGATTTTTATTTAAAATATCTCTATTATATATTTAATATGAAAATCTATTATTAAATAATAAATTTATAAATTGTCAATTATTTATAAATTTTTATATATATATCGGTTAATAGTTTTATTTTTAAGGGGTAGCTTTTCATATATGGAAAGTACTTCTATTACCAAGGGTCTCGGTGGATTAGTGGATATGCATTTGGCTTAATAACAGAGGGGGTTTCGGTTCGATTCCGACGGGTCATGAATTTGTTTATTGAAAAAAGTTATTGAAAAATAATTTTTCTTTACAAATCCTCATGGTGACCAAATATAATTTCTAATAAAAAAATAATTTCAAATGTGTAATATAAACAAAATAAATAATATTACTTATAAATCGATAAAAAGTTGCTATTGAAAGAGGGTGCACAACGGTCTGCAAGCCCAATGTGTTAGGATGACACATGCTATCCCTCATATCAAAACAACAACAACAAAAACAACTTCCTTTAAAATATGTCAAATTATACTGTATTTTATTTGATTAAGTCGGAATCAAATTACGGGGTTTCCCTTTTAATCAGAATGTTTACATATGCAAGTATATAAAATATACGACATTGAGTCAAATAAAATAAAATCAAAAGAGCTAAACGGAGCCAAATGAAGTCAAGTCTTTTGATATTATTATGCGTGGTAATTTTTATACTGAACATATAATGTTATAATTTAATTTATAGCCCTAAAGAAAATGTTCTAGCTTTCAAAGTTATCTTAAAGCTCAATTACAGAAGATATTTTTAATTATAAAGATTGTCACACATGTAGCTGAAAAAACTCCACGAAACCTATAAATTGATTTCTTTGGATTTCTAACTTTTTTTTAAAGAAAAGTCTTCTTCTTAAGATGCTGCAAAGAAGACATTATATTAATCTGTAAGCTTCAACGATTACTATGAATATAACATTATGGTATTATTTCATTTTGTCAGAGCAATTCTAGCTTTAATTCGTGATCACTACTAAAAATTCATAATTTCCATGTAAAACCAAATTTTTCACAATTTTTTATAATTTTTGTGAATATTTTTGTATTGAAGACTTTATTAAAGATAAGGTTATACTACACTCCAAAATTTACGGGGAAATCGAATGTACAAAGTGCTTTTTTCGAAAAATTGTAATACGTTAAGTGGGCAGAATCAGATTTAAATTACTTATCATATATCTACAGTATAAAAAAGGTACTAAAAGTTTTCTTATTTTTGTATAGGATAGGATTGATTGGAGGAATACATTATTATTTTCAGTCCAATATAACAAGTATAATTCCCACAAGATATTTATTATCTATCTAGATTATATAGACGTGAGTTCAGAGGTGTGAAGATATACCTATAAAGTGTAGGTTATATTTATCAATTACCTATTTAATAAAATATTAGAAATGTGACATTAACTAAAGTACAAAATATAACGTATAATCCTTGCAGAATTTTAACTTAACTAAGTTGGTAAATTATGGTACATACTTTTATATATTTAAAGTAAAGTACAATTGTATATATAAAATTTTACACTCATACAAAACCATATTGTAAACATATAATTGTATTTTATTTGTGACACATGTCAGAATTCACACGGTTAAAAGTCACATGGGACTTCTGACTTTTTGAAATGAGTCTGAAATCCCATTGGACATATGTAAGAAAAAAGTTTCAAAATAAAAAGATTAAAAGTGTCATGGGTCTTCTGTCTCTTTGTAATGAGTCACAAGTCTTTTTGTTATGAGTCAAAAGGCTCTTTGTAATGAGTTAAAAGTCCTACGAGACTTCAGAAATATCATTTAAATATATGTATATGTAAAAGAATAATTATAGGAGAGTTTTCAGAGAGATTTATACGTTACGAAATCATGGTTCTATTTTTTGCAGAATATCTATATACATACAAAAAATTAGTTAAGACATTATTTCAATAGCAGCGCTTTTCAAATATAATTAGGTAGCTCTTTTTTAAATTTATTCCTGATTGCAAATTTTCTCCTTAGCCCTGTAAAAAAAAGTCCAAAGGGACTTCAGACTCATTGAAGTAAGTCAAAGCGTAACAAGAGCTCTTATCATAGGACTTCCCACACAACACCTATATTTTATTTTTTACCTCACTGTAAAGATTGCACAATTGCTGTTTTAGAAGTATTGGAATTTTCAAAGTTCAAAAAAAGAATATGATATTTTTTTTTAAATATTAATAAATTAATATATTTGTATGTATGTTTATAAAAAATGTAAGTGTCATTTTATTTAAAATTATGTGTTATTTCTTTTATAGATTTAAAATTTCCTTAAAAAAATATTATAAAATTTTATATGGTAGAAAATCCAATAAATTCTAATGTCTAATTTCTATTCAAAAATGATTTATATCATTTGATATGTCTCGTATAACAGGTATACTATAGGTACCTGCTTTACATAATATATATATATACATATTTATGAATGTAAATAATATTTATATTACTTTTTAATTGAATGATTTAAGAATTTTTAATATGTATATATAAGGAAAATTTCATATTAATTTAAATGTCAATTAATGTAAATGAAATCAAGAGATGAATTATTTTCTTACTGTTTTTTTTACAAATTATTATTATAAATATATAAGGTAATAAAATCTAAAGATTAATGTAATGGAATAAATTTTAATGATGATTCAAGTCTTAATATAGAAATTCTTGAAATAATTGTTAGAACCTGTTTTTAATTATATGTATAAGCTGCATTTTAAAATAATATTATGATTTAATGGTATCTTGTATTATATAAGGTATATGCAATCTATAAAGTAAGATGCCTCAACTTTTATTTGTTATCTAATATGGATAAGCGGTGGGACAAAGGTTCTAAGGTAGAAAGACCCTGGTGAAAAAAACCAAAGTCTCAGGGGAGATATTACGCAATATGACTGGACTTAAAGCACTGTCAGTGCTTTTAAAATTTATAAAAATATAATCATTAATAAAAATTAATAAATTTTAGGGGAGCGTTCCATAATCTCGGTTTAGTAAATCTTTTTTTTTTAAATCTCGTTTATAGAAAATCTCGTTTTTAGAAAATTTCGTTTTAGAAAATCTCGTTTTTTATTGAAAAATCTGGTTTTTAAGGATTTTTGAGTTGGATACAAACCCAGAATTATCAGCTTTTTCCAGAATATAAAAAAAGGGATTTTCTAAAAACAAGATTTTCTGAAACGAGATTTTCTAAAAACGAGATTTTAGACCCAATCCAAATTTTAGATTAAGTTCATATTAAAAATCGAGAATATCCCCTTTTTACAAAATTCATATTTTGTAACCAACTTATCTTTTGAATTATAGCTCCCCTGGAAACTTTTGACTTCCGGACTTTGGTCACCTCGTCATGTATAAGCTACAATACTATTCAAATATGTAGGTAAGTTGTTCTTCCTTTTTAATTTTGTACTTACAGTCGGCATTGTGACTCATTTTGTTTAACTTTTGATACACAGTAACATATATTATAGTGAGATATAACTCCCTTGCATTTCTTCATTTTATTGGGACTTGTTACCAATGTAACTTAATTCTATATAGTTAAAAGGTCATAAATTTCATTATAAAAAGGTTAGGATTGCTAATTAGATTTTTGGAGCCAAAAAGTCGAATTTTTGTCATTCAACTTAATGAAAACTTATAAAACCCTTCGTTTGTCAATTATAGAAATTTAAATAACTTTAAGAAAAGTAAATGCCAAATGAATTTTTTAAAATATGTCAATTATAAGGACGCGATTTAAGACTCTAATCAGTCAGTTACAACACCCCCTCCCTCTTTTTAACAATTTTTTTTGCAGATATACCTTTTTTAATTATATTCAAAAAAAATCAGGAGAGATTTCAAAGTTGGATTCAAAAATTGTATATTTACTAATATTTTGTACCAAATAGTTTACCAAAGATTTGAAGACGACAAGGGGGGTTGTTTTATTTTAAACCTTTTGTTGCTGGCATATACATGAAAAAAGAAAGGGAAATTTTAGAGTTGGATACAAAATTAGGACTCATTCAATTTATTGAGAAAATATATTTCAGATTTAATTAAGAAGTTTACTTAGTTATAATCACCAAATTCAAATCTGTAAGATCTTTAATGTAAATCTAGTAGACGCATTAGTGCATCTGTAAGATCTTTAATGTACATTTGGTAGACGCTCAAATAATCACTTCCAAGCAAAAATAAATTCTGAAATCTAATCTTAGATCGTAAAAATTGCAAATATTTTTAAAAATTAATATGAAAATAAAAGTTCTTAAAATTTCTTCCGAATAACTAAGTAACTAATTTGTAATTTATTGTCACTTTAGCACTAAATGACTCATTTAAATGATAATTTTATAAAATAAATTAAACCTACATGCAATACACAATTTTATACATTAAATACAATTTCAAAAATATAATTATGTACTTAAATATAAAATTTTATATGCTAATCATATTTATAAAATTAAAATAATATATTATATAACATATTTCACCTTTTAAATTCTAAATCAATCTATATACTTATATACTTGAAAATGTTATCTTATGTCTAAGTAACTTATGCGTAAATAAATCTGATAACACTTCTAATTTAATATTTTATAATAATAAAATATTCTATCAAAATTAAAATATGCATATATACATATATATATATGTAATGTATATATATATAAAACACATCAGAAACAATATTCTACCTATCAGTATCAGTATAATATTTAAAAAAAGAAACGCGTTTATCATAATTTTCCTTACAACATACTGCCATATTCTCTACTATTTGTTATTCCTTGATTTCATTCAGAAAACTGAATCCTCCACCACCATCTGTAAACCGAGTCTCAATACGTAAAAGGATAATATAACTGGTGTTGGATGAATGAATACTCTAGATACATTCGTTGATATCTTAATTTTATCTATTATTTATGCTGATATAAATTTTCATTTACCACATAAAAAGAATATAACCAGATCCAGATCCAGACCTACAATTTCCATAATTTTTCTTTTATTATTTTGGTTTTTTTATTTTTGTTTTGAAAAAAAGAATCTTGTGCATAATGTAACAATTTCCATAAAATAAATTTCATTCTTCAAAGTGTATTTCTTCCTCCTCTACCCTTTCTAAGCAACAAAAAAAAACATCAACAAAGGTTTATAAAATAAAACAAAAAAAAGTATCTATAAATATACCTTTGTCTCAACGCTATTCAAATCCACTTGAAAACCAAATTTTAACGATACTACCGAAAAAAAAAAAAAAATTGAAATAAATCAGTTTTATGATTTATTTATATTTTCTAAATGGAGATCTGTATATATACCTTATACAGAAAACAGAGAGTCAAAAATAAAAAAAAAAATTGATATATGGTTCAGGTACGAATAGTCTTATTTCAAATTGTCTTTTAAACAAAATCTAGTTTTTTTTAAAATGTAGTTTATTAAAAATATCGTTTTGTAAATTTTCCTTTCTTAAAATCTGATTTAATAAAAAAATTTCATTTTATCAAAATCTCGCTTCATTAAAATCCCGGTTTTAAAATTTCATTTCTTAAAATCGCGTTTAATCTGAAAATCGTTTCTTTAAATCTTCTTTTATTAAAATATCGTTTTATCAAAATCTCGTTTCTAAAAATCCACTTTATTTAAAATCTCATTTGTAAAATTAAAAACACATTTAATTAAAATTTGACTTTTAAATCCCGGTTTAAAATTTCATTTTTTAAAATCGCGTTTCCTTAAACCTTCTTTAATTAAAATCCCGTTTAATCAAAATCTAGTTGTATCAAAATCTGGTTTCTACATTTCTACTTTAATTGGAATTGAAGTCTTGTAAATTTTCTTTTTTTAAAATCTCTTTTCATAAAATTTCTTTACTGAAAATCTTCTTTTTTATAATCTTGTTAATTCGAAATTTTGTTTTACCTAAATTTTTTTTAATCAATATTTTCCTTAATTAAAATTCCAATTTAAAAATTTATTTCCTAAAATCTCATTAAATTGAAATTTCGTTTAATCAAATCCTGATTCTAAAAATCTCCTTTAAATAAAATCTTGTTTTATCAAGTATCGCTTTATTAAAATCCCACTTTTAAAATTTATTTCTTAAAATCTCATTAAATTGAAATTTCGTTTAATCAAAATCCTGTTTCTAAAAATCTCCTTCAAATAAAATCTTGTTTTATCAAAGTCACGCTTTAACAAAGTATCGCTTTATTAAAATCCAACTTTTAAAATCTCGTTTCTTAAAAACTCATTTAATCAAAATCTCTTTTTATAAAAGTTCCTTTCCTAAATTCTCATTTAATCAGAATCTGGTTTAATCTAAATCTCATTTAATCAAAGTCATGTTTTTAAAAATCTACTTTAATTAAAATCTTGTATTACTCAAGTATCGTTTTATTAAAATTCTCGCTATATTAAATTCCCGGTTTTAAAATTTCCTATCAAAAAATCTCATTTAATCGAAATCTCATTTAATCAAAATCATGTTTCTAAAAATGTACTTTAATTAAAATCTCGTTTTATGAAAATCTAGTTTCTTAAAATCACATTTAATCAATACCTCGCTCTATTAAAACTCGTTTTATTTTCTATGATTTTAAAAAATTAAATTTCAATTAAACGAGATTTTGAAACGATAAGATTTTAAGATACGAGCATTTGTATAAAATTCACAGGAATTCACAATATATTCGTTTTCATATTACCGTTATTTGTATTCGTTATGGTTGTACCAATGGGAATCTAGTTTTTATCTTGTTTTATTTTTTATAAAATTTCCTTTTTTATTCAATGAAATGCAAATCAAGTTCCTTAGCAAATAAAACTAAAGAAATGTTCAGGTATTTTGTACAATTTTTCATTTTCATTCCGTTCTACACCGACCTGTTATATTTCCTTTTATTTCCTTCAAATAATCCAAAAACCAGGTGAAATTTAGTGCAGCATTAAACTTCCTTACAAAAAGAAAAATTTTCCAAATAGATTGAGAAAATCTATTGAGCTGATTTAGACGAAAGATATATGAGAAATGAATAAAATATTTATATTCATAAATAATTTCCATTTTGAAAAACATTAAAATTATATTTTGTTTCTTTTTATTGTTTCGGAACCGGAAATTATATTTATGCAATTTGTATATAAATACTTAATAAATTTTGAAGAAAAGAAGCGACAACAAATTAATAACTTAAAATGATTTCATTTGATTCTAAAGTATACAAGATTGTTAAAATTGGAATTTCCAATTAGAGTTTTAGTCCTTGATTCAAAAATTGAGAGTATTTGTTTGTTTAATTATGGTACACTAAAAACACGGTCCCTTTGAAACAAAGTAGGACATGTAATACAAGAGGTTCACAGAATTAGTTTTAAAATTAAGGAAGATTGGAGTTAGGAGGATGTAAAGGTTGTTGGTTTAACGAGCCCAGTCTGAATTTATGTAATATACTCCATTTATACTCCGTAATATACCTTTAAAAGTTGTTAGGAAGACCAGTTTGCAAAAAGTATGTTTTGCAAAATACAAAAATCAAAATCTTTTAGCATCTAACTTGATTCCAAAAAATGTAAAACTTAGTTATATGCTTCAAAGCCGCTCTGAGAAGTAACAGAATCAAAGTTAAAATTTAAATTTTTCGTGATATTAGACCACGCCTCCCAGTATTTCAGGTCATATCGACATTTATTACAGTTGCGTAAATATTATGATAGAATGCCTCAAATTTATATAAAGATGCAACGGTACCTTCGCGTGCGATTTTTTGAATTGGATTGACGGTTATTGAAAGTAGGAGATGTACAAATATTCAGAAGAGCCTAGGAGATAATACAGATTCCTATAGGTAATCTAGAGCGCGTGCCATACGATTCTAGAGCAAATCTCCAATTCGTTTAAAAAAAAAAACTTGCCTAGACCTTAAATTCTGCATTTTCCTAATAAAATGCTTTTTGCTAAACTCAATCAATAGCTTTGGATATATTTAGAGCCACAGTATCAGACTTACCAGATTGACAAAGTCTAAAATTTTAAACTAATATATAAAACAAATCCCTGAGATCTAGACTTTTAAAAACTTCCAAATTACAATCTTTTCCAAGACTTTGGAAAGAAACGAAATAATAGCAATAGGTTATAAGTTAGAGAGATCTTTCTTATAGACTTTTATCGGTAAGACCAGTTTAAAACCTGAAGGAGAAATAAAAACAATTACGCCAAAGATTTTTAATGAATGGTATATGTAAAGGATATGGTACAGGGGCTTTAAAGAATGATAGTTGTCAATCTGTAGTGACATGCAGATTTCACTGTCTCAAGACTTTGATTTTCATCACAGCTAATTACCTAGATACACTGCCAACTTTTTGGCTGAATGAGGTCTTTGAGTTTTAGGCAATATAAATGCCTGTTGCATCAACTTTTAATGAATGAAATAAACTTAAATTTTTTGGAAAAAAATCGTATGCAAGTTTAAAAATTCTTTAAAGATTTATCTAGCATCTATTAATAGACGCCTGAAATAATTTTATTGATTATGTTATTAATGAAGAGAGATTTCGAAAGAAAAATAGGATCCAAAGAAGAAATCAGATATAACTTTACTCATTAATACTTAAATATTTTACTTCTCACTTAGATTGTTAACTCACTATCATTAACAATCATTATTTGAGACTAAACCCAGACGAATAACCAATATTTATTTTGATTTTGGGAGAAAAACTTTTTCTTAAATAACTTTTACAAAAAGTTTAATTTACCTGGTCAGAATAATTTATAGAATCTTAATTTCCTTTCCATACCTATCCAAATCTACACGGACTCATTTACTTGTTCAATCTGGCAAAAAAAGTTTTAAATTATTTCATTATTTTTAAAAAAAAGGTTTTATATTTCGCTCTTCTCATCTATAGCCTCCTTGCAACACCAATGAAAATAGAACAACAAACTTTGAAAGCCGTTGTAATATCATGTTATCATTTTCAGTTTTAATGTAAAAAGATTTCAACTCCTTTCATTTTGAAAAGCATTTCAACTCTTCAGTCATCAAATTTTCTGAATGATTATAAATCATCAAAATAAAAAGTTCCTCTTTGTTTTGTTTTTCTGGGTTAACCGATTTGGTCGGTAGTGTTTCATCTGTGATTAGAGACTACTATCAAAGACTATTAACTTCATAGATACAAAAATAACTTAATCATTGGAAACATTAGAAAAAAAACAAATAATGAAACAAAAGTTAGTCGATGCAAACGACTTAGTAATACCTTACACCTCAAAAATTGAATTGACTGCTTCACGAACCAATTCAGACTACAGAATCAAAAAGCAAAAAGCTGAGTAGTGGCGCAGGGGCTAGAGGGCTGATCTGCTTTTCAAAAGATCTAGGTTCGATTCCCGATAAATGTGAAAAATCTTTTATCTGGTTTTCGAACTCGACTCAGCTACCATTCCCTATTAGGTTCAATTTCTAATAATAAGAATATAATATATCCCTCTATTTCAACATGTTTATACCATAGGTATACAATATCAACCTATGGTATAGACAGGCTTATTTGTCTAAGAATTCAACAGTTAGCACTTAAAAAAAAATAACGACCAAAAAAAACAATACAGCACAGTGGTGTACCCAACTTTGAGGTTTCTACTTATTTAAATTCGAACATGTCCTTGTTAAGTCTTGAGCGGTTTGTGGGAGTTACTTGAACCACCACCCAAACTCACACCAAATTTCGGAAATATAATCGAAACTTGGCAGAACACAATTGTACCAATTTTTCAAACTAATATTTTTAATAAATTCGAAACTCCTTGTATAATCTTGTTAGATAATGCAAAGTGCGTAGGAGATACCGGACCCACTCTTATTCATCTCAATATAAAATAATACAATTAGAACATAACACCAATGCTAAATATCATGTTAATATCTTTATAAATTTCGAAGATATGTTTTTAATTCTTGGGAGGTGTGTGGGAGGTACTCGAACTACCGCTACAATTCCTTCCAAACTTCAGAGAAGAAAGAAACATCCTTGCATTAATTTTGAAGCTTTTATCTTAATTGATCTTGGACGTGTGCCTATTTTCCATTGGTTCGACCGGAAGTTTTTAAGTTATAGTGTTTATAGACGGGCGGATAGATAGCATTAATTCGACTCAGGATGTGACACGGTGCAAAAATATATGTATACTTCTCTACATCAAGCTTGCTCCCTTTTGCTAGTTACAAACACCGCACCAAAGTTAATATACCCTATACCTTTTTAGGTGTAGGGTATAAAAATATAGAAACAAACTTAGAATAACTTTTTGAATTTCTAGTTTTATTTAAGTTTTACCACCAAAGTCTCTTGAGAACCTACTTTAAATGAAATAGTTTTTTGGAGTTTATTGGAAGTTTTCCCTGGATTTTATAAAAATTTCATCCAAATACTTTTTTTACAATAAATGATAGTGTAGTTGTTATATAATTGTACAAATTGCATCGAATCTGAGTTTTAAATTGGTATTTCTCGATATTTTTGATTTCTATGTACATTTTTATTAATATTCTATATAGGTACACTTTGCAAATGAATTCGATCCTTCTTCAATAATAATTTGTCTATTTTCAAATGAAACTTATCTTTTCTTCAACTAATTTCAACGCTTTTTAAAAACAATTTATTTGAAATATTTTATTTGATTTAGTTTCTTGGGTCAAATATTTTATATATATACTTGGTGCTTTAAGAAAGTCCAAATTTTACAGAACGATGTCTAAATGATTGGACTCAACTTAACAGCAGTATTTCCCAACATTTTTCATGCCATACTCTATATAAACCTTTCTTTTATTTCTATGCCCCCACCCCAAAGTAACGTATACATCTAATATTCGAAAAAGGAATTGTTCACTGTAAGCCCTTCATGATATCTTGATCCTTGTGCTTGATGTTTGTTTGAAGAAGATTTCATGTTAGATTCCAACTTAGTGAACTTCAGCCTCAAGTCTTCCTGCCGATTCCTATTTTCTTTAACAGCAAATCCACGTTAGGAAAAGCTGATTAACAGCATAAATATTTTCAGTAGAATGCGGCTACTATAGAGGTAACAAAATACTAAGTTGCATAGTACTGATTTGATCACTTCTTAAGCACTATTTTCAGTAGAATGCGGCTACTGTAGAGTTAACAAAATATTAAGTTGTATAGAACTGATTTGATCACCTCTTAAGCACGTCTTCGAGCATTACTGCTGAGTGGCACAGTGGTTGAGTGCCAACTTTTCATGCGAAAGGTCCGGGTTCGAATCCTAGTGAGTAGTTAGGATATGGGGTTGCGGATATATGGAGCGATGAGGAAAAATGTCTTTGGTATGTATTTTAAATGGGAAAAAATTGTCTAAGCTAGAGGGTTCAATGAAAAAGCGTCAGATGTCGGTAGTGTAGAATGAGGAATTTGAGTAGATTGTGTCTTTGATATTTTTTATATTATAAATGAGGTTGGTAGGTTTGTGACTTTGGTTTGGATTGAAGCGAGTTAAAAAGTAATTTTAGTACATTGTGTCTTTGATAGTTTTTATATTAGAAAAGAGGTTATTATGTTTGTGACTTTGGATTGAATTGAAACGAGTATGAAGTGAGTTAACAATTTGAAAGATCTTTCAACGATCGTGTATGTGTGTCGTTGATAAGTAATTTTAGTACATTGTGTCTTTGATAGTTTTTATATTAGAAAAGAGGTTATTATGTTTGTGACTTTGGATTGAATTGAAACGAGTATGAAGCGAGTTAACAATTTGAAAGATCTTTCAACGATCGTGTGTGTGTGTCGTTGATATTGAAACACCTAGATCGGTGGTGGTGGTGGTGGTGGACAGTGGCTGTTGCGGTGGCAATTTTCTTAAACTGAAAACTGAAATGACGTTAGGGGGATTCCGTTTTGTTTTAAATATTAAAGAAGAAAAGAAAAAATAAATTACCTATATATTAGAAAAAATTTTTAAAAACTAAAAAATTTAATTTTTTTATATATGAAAACAAATGCCGTCGGCAAAACAATGTATGATAAGAAAAAAAGAACAAATAAAAAGAAAAACACAACAAAAAAATTTTTTTAGCGTTTCTAACAAACTAAAAACCTTTTGGTAATGCTGATAAGAGATTATAAAATTTAAAAGCTTTTAATTCAAAGAAATCCGAAAATTTTGTTTTGGTTTTTATTTATAATTAAGAAATAATAAGATTGATAATAGAGTATTCAAAACAGAGAAAATTAAATTTGGCAATTATTAAGTTTTTAAACTTGAAGGTGTAATTACATATATAAAATAATTTAAAAGCAAAATAAATTGAAAATGGATGTTAAAAGAATAAAGTGCGAATTTAATTGCAGTGTTTGCAAGAAAGAATTCTCAAATAAATTTAATTTGCAACGTCACATGAAAGCGCATAAATATTGCACGAAATGTGACATCTTAACATCAAATTGGAGTCATCATTTGAGAACAAATATGCATAAAATCAATGCAGCTGAAAAATTGCAGCCACACTTGAGAATGATAAATCAATCTTTTCAAAATAGGATTCAAACATTTTTAATTGATAATGTTAATGAAGAACTGATTAATCCAAGAGAATTTTTAACGAATATTAAAGATGATTTTGTAGCCGTTCTTCAGAGATCAATACTAAATCATCAAAGCTTTAAAATGAATGCTGAATTTTTTGCTGAATATATTAAAATTTCTGCTAATGATGAAGATGATTTACAATTAAGCATAAAATCTTTTCAAACAAAAATGAGGATAATTATAAACGATGAAGATATAAATCCTGCTTATGATGATGCAGTTGAATTTATAACTAAGAAAAGTGAGGAGTTTCAAGAGAAAGATAGCGGATGGGCATTAATACGAATTGTTGGAGTGGAAATAAACATAAATAAGTATCAACCCATAAGAGGATCTACATATGTTAAACTTCCTAAATCTGTGGAAAAAAAGAAAGCCTGTATTAACGTACACAACGAAGATGAATTCTGCTTCAAATGGGCATTGATTTCTGCTTTGAAGCCGGTTTCTTCTATGCCGTGGAATCCGTCTTCTTACAATATAAATGATATATCAGCATCCAGTATAAATTTAAATAATGGGAAAATTTTGAAATTTGGTAATATATTGTTTCCAATAAAAATTGATAAAATCTCAGAGTTTGAGAAAATCAATATTGATATAAGCGTGAACATTTTTGGGCTCGACTTAAATAAAGATTATAAATATCAAGTAATTGGTCCATATTATTTAACGAAAAAAGAAAAGCAATACCACATTAATTTGCTATTAATTGAAGAGGCTAATGTTTACCATTTTGTTTACATAAAAGACTTATCGAGATTAATCCGAACATCTTTAACATCGCATAAAAGCAGAATTTTTATTTGCAATAGTTGTTTGCAGCATTTCACCAATATTTCAAACTTGGAAATTCACAAAGATGAATGTGGTAAAATTGTCAGCAAATTACCAGATGAAAATAGCAATATTTTAAAATATACAAATTATCAACTGCAAATGAAAGCACCATTTGTGATATATGCAGATTGTGAGAGTATTTTAAAATCGATATCAACATGTGCTCCTAATCCCGATCAATCATCAACCAACAACATTAAGGAACATGTACCAGTTGCATTCGGATATTTTATAAAATGCTCATTCGATGACAAATTAAACAAATATGTAGAATGTGTAGGATTAAACTGTGCAAAGGAGTTTATTTTATCATTAGTTCAGACTTGTAAGGACTTATTCAAAGCATATTATTTAAAAACAATCCCCATGAAACCATTAACATTAGATGAAGAACTGAGGCAGCTCACAGATGAAATTTGTCATATTTGCGGTAAGAATTTAGATTTAGAAAATAGAATAAGAGATCATTGCCACTTTAGCGGCAATTATAGGGGCCCTGCCCATCATGTATGCAATTTACATTTTAAAAAACCGAATTTTTTCCCGGTATTTTTTCACAATTTTTCAGGCTATGATTGCCATTTATTATTCAAAGCTCTTAATTATACAAGTGGTAATATAAATATAATACCATTAAATAAAGAAAAATATATTTCTCTTTCTAAGACAATATTCTTAATAGAAGAAGGTGCTAGTTTTTCAATCAGATTTCTTGATAGCTTTCGTTTTATGGATGAGAGCCTTGATAGTTTATTTACTAATTTAGACATTAGGAAAAAATTACATGTTAAACAATATTTTGCAGATAATTCAAATTTAATTACAAAACAAGTAAGGGAAAAAAACCAAGGGTTTTTAAAAAGCACATTTTCAAAATTATATACGGTTTCTTACTGAGTATTTTATCATTTATTTTTATAAAAATATATATTATGATAATATTATAATTTTGTTATTTCATTAATAATTAATTATATCACTAATAGTGAAATACTTAGAATACAATCCCAATGCATTCAAGAAAACCTGTTAATAAGTGCAAAATATAATGTTGGAGCTTCAATGTTAACGTTTAATTTTGGAAAAACTTACACTGGTGAATAAGTTACTGTTTTATAAGAACATAAAAGTTTTAATTTAGAAGACCTAGTAGCCCTTCAATGGGGAAGGTTCCTAAATTTTTGCTTAGCAAACTTATGATGGATCTGCTCACCCCCTGCTGTGTTCACCCTTCCATTTTTTTCCGGTTCTAGGAAATCAATTTGGAACTTCAACAAAATTTGGAATTTTACCTAGAATATTATTATCTAACCAAAAAGGGTTAAGACTAAGAAACAATTTCTTCAATTTAAAGAGACCCTTTCAAATTTAAGAAAAACCTTTAACGTATGTTGAAATATAATGCTGCAGCTGTAAATTTTGCATATTTGTAAAAAAAAATTTGAACAGGTGTTAAAGTTACAGGTGGTTGAAAATAGCAAAATTTCAATTTTCGAGCCCTTATAGCTCCTAAACAGGGGGCGTGACAAAAAAATTTTGTTAACCGACTCCTATTAATTTTGGAGGACCTAATTTCTTCCAAAATATCAAGAGCCTAGGTTGAACCGTTTAGAAAATATATGGGGCCAAAAATTTTGCAAAAGTTGAGTTTAGCTTAATGGTAAATTTTAGTACCGTATGGTAACCCTATACATCTTAACCTTATATTTTTGTGAAGCTTATAAAACCAGCTATCTTTTGCCGTTTTCAGATTGAAAATATACTTAACAAACCTCTTGTTATAATAATTTAAAAATAGGGCTTTTTCCAAATTTGGGGGGCTGTAGCTCCGTAACGGTTGGGGCTACAGAAAAAAATTCTTCTATGAAATTATTTTTTTTGTAATATCTACCCGTGGTTAAAATTTGTTAACTCTATTTCAAACGGTGTAAAAGTTTTTGTAAACATACGGACGGACGGACGGACGGACAAAGTCAAAATTAAGAAAAACCTTTGACACTTATTGAAACTTTCGTTTTGGAGCTTTCAATTTTGTATACAAATAAAAAAAAATTTTGACAGGTATTCAAGTTATAGGTGTTTAAAAGCTAAATTTTTAGCAAAATTTCAATTTTCCACCCCTTACAGCTCCTAAAGAGGGGGCGTGACAAAAAAAATTTGTTAACTGACTCTTACTTATTTCTAAGGATCTAACTTCTCCCAAAATTTCAAGTTTCTAGATTTAGCCGTTCCGAAGTTATAAGGGACCAAAAATTTTGTAAAACTTAGTTTTGAATAACGGTAAATTTTAGTACCGTATAGTAACCCTATACAATTGGCTTTTAAAATCTTGTAAAGCTTATAAAAACAGCTGTCTGTTACCGTTTTCAGGTTGATGATATACCTTATAGAACTCTAATTATAACTGTTTAAATATGGGGCTTTTTTCAACTTTTAGGGGCTGTAGCTCCGTAACGGGGGGGGCTACAAAAAAAGTTTTAACATTAAATTATTTTTATTGGAATACCTACCCATTTCTGATATTTTTAAGTCAGCCGTAGGTAAAAAGGGACGGACGGACGGACGGACGGACGGACGGACAGAGTGAAGCTATATAGGCACATTTTTACAAAATTTTTTGAAAATGTGCTAAAAAGGGGTATTTCCTTATGAATATTTAGATGACTGGTCAAAATTGCATGAATCTTTACCTCCTCAGATTGCTTTCTATAATCAGCTAACAAAAACGCTATGTTCAGATGCTGATTATAATCATGCCCTTTTAGTATGGCAAACATTTAAATGTAAAAATATGTTAGATTATTTAAAAATATATTTAAAAACTGACGTGTTAATATTGACCGACGTTTTTGAAAGTTTTCGTGATATATGTAAAACTGTCTACGATTTAGATCCAGCTAATTTTTATACAGCACCGGGTCTTTCTTGGCAAGCAATGCTCAAATATACCAATATAGAATTGGAACTATTTACTGATATTAATATGTTTAATTTTATTAAAAAGGGAATGCGCGGAGGTATTAGCCAATGTTCTTTACGTCATTCTCTTGCAAACAATAAATATATGAAAGAAAAATTTGATTCCGAACAGCCAGCACGATATATTATATATTTAGATGCCGTAAATTTGTACGGTTATGCTATGTCACAGTACCTACCATATAAAAATTTTAAATGGATTGAAAATTCATTGGTAACCAATTACGATGTTAATAATATTTCAGACAATTCATCACTTGGGTATATTTTAGAAGTTGATTTAGAATATCCCGATTATTTGCATGAATTGCATAACGACTTACCATTTTGCCCAAAAAAAGAAACCCCTCCCAATAAAAAACTTTGCAAATTACTAACAACATTAGAAAATAAATCAAAATATGTTATCCATTATAAAAATCTTAAGCAATGCCTGAAAAATGGGTTAATACTACGCAAAATTCATAGGATTTTAGAATTTGAACAATCTGATTGGCTTAAAAAATATATTGATCTAAATACTTTCCATAGACAAAATGCTAAAAATGATTTTGACAAAAAATTTTTCAAGAAACAAAATAATGCAGTTTATGGCAAGACGATGGAAAATGTCGAAAAATATAGGGAAATTAAAATAGTAGATAGTTGGGAAAATACATATAGACATTTAGGAGCGAGAGCTTATATAGCTAAACCTAATTTTCATAGTTTAACAGTATTTACAAATAATTTGATAGCAATAGAATTAGAAAAAACTAAAATATTTTATAATAAACCAATTTATGCAGGATTTTGCATATTAGAATTATCAAAAGTTCTAATGTATAATTTTCATTATGATTACATAAAATCAAAATTTCAAAGCAATGCTCAACTAAATTATATGGATACCGATAGTTTTGTATATACTATACAAACCGAAGATTTTTATAAGACAATAAGACCCGACCTTAATAAATATTTTGATACCTCAGATTATGAGATAAATAATCCATACAATTTTCCTTCTGTAAATAAAAAAGTTTTAGGAATGTTTAAAGATGAAATGAGCGGAAAAATTATTACAGAATTTATAGGCTTGCGTTCTAAAATGTATTCTATAAAGACGCTCACAAATGATACTATCAAGAAATCTAAAGGTGTTAAGAAGTTTGTGATAGATAATTTAGATATAGATGATTATAGAAATTGCTTGAAAAATAAAAAAATATTGTATAGAAATATGCAGGTTTTCAAATCTAAATTACATACAATTTATACGCAGGAACTAAATAAAATAGCTTTAAGTTATTTAGATGATAAGAAGTATATTTTGCCTGATAATGTAAAAACTTACTCATGGGGACACAAAAATATTAATGTCAATACTATTTAATGTTCCACATACTTATGTAATAAATGTTATCTAAATCTGCAAGAAAAAAAAAAAATATATATATATATGAAATTAAAATGAAAAAAACTGTTTTTAATTTTTTAATAAATTTTATTTTCTCTTTTTTCTATAAATTTTTTTATTTCCAAAGCTTTCTCTTCGTATTCACTTTGATGCAAAATCTTGTATATTTTATTTTGATGTGAACAACAACTACGACATTTAGGCCCTTTTTTGCTCACGAAATCCTCAGCCTCTTCTATGCAGTCAAACTCCGCAATATGATATTGAGTATTGCAAATTTCTGCCCACGATTTCTTATTGCGGTTTTCTAGCTCTTCGTTTTTGCGGAGGAAGCAAGTATAACAAAATACTAGTTGCTGAGGGTAAACTTCACACATTTCCTTGAAATCTTCTCCGCGATCGAACAAAAAACCTTTCAAATCGCAAAATCTATAAACTGCACAACACGGCTTTCCTGTGTTTGCACATTCCAGTATTTGAAACTCACACGGAAAACCGTAGCATGAGTATCCCATCTTGATGATTTCGTGATTTGTTGGCATTGTTAATAAAAAATGTTTACACTTTACGGCGGTTCTTTATATTTTGATTTAATTTTAATTATTTTACATTACTTTTATAGAGAATTTTTCAATGCCATAGAATGTTGAACATAGATTGAATTATATTTTTATACTCAATAAAAATATTGTTATGAAATAAAAAAAAAAAATTAAGAAAACATATTGTTATCAATTTATAGAGCATAAAACCGCATACATCCTTTATTGTATTAAAAAAGCTTTCTTGTAATTATTTTTACATAAATTAACCAAGTTTTCTTTAAAATATATTAGTATTTTATTACAATTAAAACAACGCAAACCTAAAAATGGATCCAATCGTAGATTTAGTAGATTTCACAAATTTCACAGAAGATGATGAATACGATGTCGAGATGGAAGAAGAAAATTTGTTAGCAGAATTTCTAAGTGACATCAACAGAAAAACGAAATTCGTTCCAATGGGTGAGGTTAATTTAAATGAAACCTTTCAAGTAACAAGACTGCAGGAAACAGTGTCAAAGTTCCAAAAAAATAAGGTGGATGGGGGTCGCTGTGTGGTTTTCCATACAGAAAAGTTTTTTACTTATCTACCAAAATATTATGCTGACAAGCATAATTCCACCATCGTAAACTTGCTAAATAAAAAAATTGCCAATGGCAAAATTAAATACTTTTTTAAAATTACAGATAAAAAGAATAAATTTATTGAAATAGAATTTATTAAAAAAATGTAATTTTATTAATAAAAAAAAAAATTATCAAAAGAAATTAAACAACAATTTTTTATTTTTTAAATTATTTTTTTTTTTTTATTTTATATATTTTTTCAGAATTTTAGGTTTATTAATCTTTTAAAGATTGATTTGTTTTCAGATTTTTATTTTTTCCTTTAAAACTAGCGATTGTAAATGGTAAATTAGATATGTTTCTGATCATTTCTTTTCTTCTTAAGCCCCCTTTGAATTAGCTAAATCAACAATTTTAACATGTAAACATTTTCCAAAGCACAAACACCAATATGGTTAAAAGAACATCTTTTAGAACAATGAATTTGCTGATTCTTCTTATTCTTCAATATTTTTAAACATGTAGAATCGCGATTATTCAAATCGAAAACATTGTTATTTTTCAATATGTTAATAATCCAAGATTGTTTTTCTCCTCCTTTAACATAAATTTTTGTTTGATTGGATAAAAAAAATTTCAAAAAATTGATGATTTCACAAAAATGGGTTTTACCATCAGACCACTGCAAGCCATGATGATTTTTAGTGAGCCATTTATTGGTGGTTTTTGCTTTTGCGTCTAAATAATGCCAACTGTAAGGTGATCTTATTATAAAATGTTGAATTTCATCATTTGATGAAAGAATAGCAATTTCTTTTAAAATAAATTTATTGCTATTGTCTCGAAAACCTTGCATGTCAATGATTACATATTCCATGTTTATTAATAAGCTTTTTCTTTATAGACAAAATCATTTATTTTTTATACATAAATTTAGATAATTTTAGCAACTTCTCCTGTTAATGGTTTAAATTCCACTAAGCGGTCATGCAAAATAAGACAATAAGCTGCAGTATTGTTTGGAATTGCATTTAAAGTCTTTATTTCAATTTTAACATCAACTGATCCCATTTTAAGATTATCATTTTGAAAACGAGTATCAATTATGAAGATAGGAGAATTATTTTTAAAGTTTTCCCATGAAACTAACGGTTCTGTTGTCGAGTTATTATAATAAAGGCTTCTGAAATTTGAATATGCTTCATATGCTAAAGCATAACGGTTTTTTGCAAAATCTAAATTCATATCTTCATATGGGTATGATTCAGAATTTAAAAATACTTTTATATTTTCAATATCGCAATAATTAAAAATTGATGGATTTTCTTCCACGTTATTTTGTTTGTTAGTTTGTAAAGCAAAAATTATAAAACGGGGCTTTTCAAGTTGTGATGCTGTTTTAACATTCCAAATATGATGTGTAGTTCCTGCTGGTAATGTAGGATACTCGTGTAATTCCCAATTTCTAAAAGGAATTTTCATAACCGAACCATTTTCAATGCTTTTATATAAATTTAATTTAAGATTATCAGCTAAGTTAATATGCTGAACTTTCCAATGTATTTTTGTAATTTGAATTTTTGGTTTTTCATTAGCAGCAGTAGTAGCACTACATAATAATGAATTATCATTTGATCGAGAGCGAGTTAATATTAATTCATGTTTTGCATTCGGAATAATATTTTTATAATCTTCTGCAAATCCTAATAATCTCTTTAAGGGTATTAAAAAATTGAAATGAATTCCATTTATTTTAGTTGATGCACTAGGTGACCAACTTCCATTGAATAAAGCTGTACTTTCATTTTGATTGAGTGAAATATAGTTTTTTAATGTTGAAGTTATCCCCACATTACGATTATGATCAATTTCTTTACCATTAAGTTCATAACGAATTTCATCAAATAGAAATGGTATAGCATTATTAATTAGTTTAGTATTTACAACAGCTGTTCCATCATGTTTTGATACAAATCCTTCTACATAAATTTGACTTGTTGATGGCAATATATTTAAATTCTGATTTTGTATTTGTATTCGTATAATATCACTTAATCCAAATGAGTTTAAGAATGGAGAATACGAATGCCATTGAGCAGTAGCACTACATAATAATGAATTATCATTTGATCGAGAGCGAGTTAATATTAATTCATGTTTTGCATTCGGAATAATATTTTTATAATCTTCTGCAAATCCTAATAATCTCTTTAAGGGTATTAAAAAATTGAAATGAATTCCATTTATTTTAGTTGATGCACTAGGTGACCAACTTCCATTGAATAAAGCTGTACTTTCATTTTGATTGAGTGAAATATAGTTTTTTAATGTTGAAGTTATCCCCACATTACGATTATGATCAATTTCTTTACCATTAAGTTCATAACGAATTTCATCAAATAGAAATGGTATAGCATTATTAATTAGTTTAGTATTTACAACAGCTGTTCCATCATGTTTTGATACAAATCCTTCTACATAAATTTGACTTGTTGATGGCAATATATTTAAATTCTGATTTTGTATTTGTATTCGTATAATATCACTTAATCCAAATGAGTTTAAGAATGGAGAATACGAATGCCATTGAGCACTAGTTATAGTTTCATCAAAAATTGGATTATTAAAGAGATCCATTTTAATTTACTTTTAGTAGATATCCAAGAGATTTTAGATATTCTTTATTTTCAAATGATAATCGTTTTTTGTATTTAAAATGTCGAGTTCCTCCTCCTTTGACTAGCTTTGATGAATTAAGATGATGTTTATTATTCTGCGAATGTATATGGGGCTGATAATTTTGATTAAATACTATCATTCTGAAGCTTTAAGTGCAATCTAATTGTTATTGTTTCTCCACGAAAATTAATTAAATTACCGTTCTGATCAAGGAGTTTTAGAGTAATGGAACTTATCTGATTAATAGTTACAGGTAAATAAATTACATTTTTAGGGACTTCAATTATTTTATATCCAGGACTGACGTTAATGGAGAATTCATGTAAAATGTGAGCTTCTTTTTCATTAATATAAGCTCCAGAAATAACATTGCACTCTACTCTTATTATATTTATTTTATTAATATCAACAAAAAGATCTGAAGTATGCCATTTATTAGCTAATAATTTCTTCTTACTGAAACCTAATAATCCACCAATTGTATCTTCTCTTTCAAAATCAATATCCTTATCAGCAAAAATTTCGCACTTTAATGTATTATTATTTGCTCTTATAATTAATTTTTCCTTATCTGCTTTTGGTATATTCAATGTTTTTCTAAGAAAAAGCTCAATATCTCCAATTTCATATGAACCTGTTGGAATTGTAATAGGTTTATCATCAATAATAAATCTATTATTCTCTTCATCTACGTTAGGTATTGAATTATATGTTTGGAAATCCACTAAACCGCAGATATATTCTCTTCCATTTAGATCTATAGGAGGAAAATAATTAGTTGTCAATGTAGAAGAGTTTCCGTTTAAAGTTAATGTTATTGACATGTCTTTAATCGATATAATGAGATATTTCAGTTGTGCATTCTGTTTTTATATAGATTTTTAAGGTTAATCCCAAAATTCAATGATTTAGATTTAAGGTCAATACGCATTAATAATATAATATACATACATACATACAAAAATTTTTCGTTTAAATTTCTTTTGATACAACTAAATTCTAATTATTCTTTATCAGTTAGTTTTTTATTTCATTTATGTTCAAATATAGAGAAATAACCTTGAACTTGAACAAAATTATTAATGTAGGTCAGTTTAAGTAAAGCTAGACTAAGAATAAAACAGAAAAATTTTTTTTATTTTTTATTATGTTTTATTTACTGATAATAATTTTTTTTTTTCTTAACAATATGAAATAAAAATTCTAAGCATAAATGTCCACAATTGTAAGAATTAAAATTTTGATATTTATTATAATTATATGTAAGCTTATCTCCTAAATATTTTATTACTTCTAATGGTGGTCTTAAATTTCCAAAACTATCAAAATAATGAGTTATTTCATCATTTTTAAAATAAGCTACCCAATGCGTTCCATCTCCAATAGAATTATCTAAATTTATTATACCACATTCATATTTCAAAGGTTTGCATGTTGGTAAATTATCTCTCATAAAAACTCCTCGAAAATATTTTAAGTATTTTTTAGCAAAGTTTTCTAAATCAATATTTGTAAGAGCTCTATTGGGTAGCTTAGTTAATGGTTTTTTGGATTCAAATAAAGTCCTAAACCATTCTTATATGGTTTTAAGTGCAATCCATTTCCTCCTTTTAATGCTATTGCTTCCATCATTTTATTATGACGTTGACTTTCTTTTAATTCTTTGTGGGCATTTTTAGCATCGTTAACAGCTTTAGTTATTCCTGCAGCGCCACCTGAAAGTGCTCCAATAGCTGATAGACCCGCAAATATAGGTATTAAAGGTAAAACTCCTCCAATTTTTGGTATAGGAATTATTCGAGGAATGTTAATGTTTTTTTTCTGTCCTTTAGAAAAATATCTAGCAGCTTGTAAAGCAGTTTTTATAATATTCTTATCATTCGTTGGTTTTTTTATAGTTTTAACAGCTACTTTAGCTTGCTTTATAACTTTTTTCAAGGACTTTTTTCTTAAAATTTTCTTTTTTATCTTTTTTAAACCCATACCGAGTTTAACTTTAGCTTTCATTGTGTTTGTAACTAGATATGAATTTAATCGTTCACCAAAACTGGAGTCTTTAGATTTAACTCTTTGCCAAGCTTTTTCTGCTAATATTTTATCAGCTATATGACGCTGATTTTGATCAGTATTTTGAGAATATGCTATATCATGCTCTCGACAAGCCTCATCTAAACCATTAATTCCTTTATCACCTCGTGCTAATCGTTTTGCTAGTTTTGTCCCAGGACCACAATAATTATAACCAGGTAAATGCGCTTCAAATGGTAGTTTATTAATTAGAGAATTAACTACACCTTTTCCATTAACAGTTTTTTGGTTACTGATTGAATATTTATTATAAAGTGTCATAATATTAAGTTGTTTAGTTTAAGAAAGTCACTTAAACACTAATCACCTTTTATAAAATGAAATTTATAAAACTAGATAATGCAGTTAAAGTTAAAAATTTTGATCAAAATTCAAAAAAGAAAATAAAAAGACATGGTGAATGCTTTCCAGATAGTATAAGAGGGTTAATAGTCGGACCTTCAAATTGCGGTAAAACTAATGCTATGATAAGTATGCTTTTAGATCCTAAAGGGCTCAAATTTCAAAACATATATATCTACTCAAAATCATTGCATCAACCTAAATATTTATATTTAAAAAAATTAATAAAACCAATCAAAGGAATGGGATATAACGAATTTTCAAATAATGCTGATGTAATTGAACCATCGGCCTCACAACCAAACTCAATATTTATTTTTGATGATGTAGCTTGTGATAAGCAAGATAATATAAGAGCCTATTTTTGTATGGGACGTCATCAAGAAGTAGATAGTTTCTATTTATGCCAGTCATATACAAGAATTCCAAAGCATTTAGTTAGAGATAATGCAAATTTTTTAATTATATTTAAGCAAGATGATTTAAATTTGAAACATATATATAATGATCATGTAAATTCTGATATGTCATTTAATGAATTTAAAAAACTAAGTGCATGTTGCTGGAATGATAATTATGGTTTTCTATTAATTGACAAAGATAGTGGTTTAAATAATGGTCGATATAGAAAAAATTTTGAAGCATTTGCTAAATTTTAGTTAACCCAAGATCTGTTAGCAGTTGGCAGTTACTAACTAAACAGGTTATTTAATAGATATCAGTTAGTAGTTTGCAGTTAGCAGATAGCAGATAGCAGTTACCAGTCAGCAGTTAGGGATTATCAGTTAGCAGTTAGCAAGAGAACAGTTCAGTCGATAATTTACAGTTAATTAAATTATTATTAAAAAAATGGATGAACAACTTATGAAAGATTTAATGAAAACTCGTAAAAATTTAAAAAGGAAATTTCAATCTTTAAAAGTTCAGAAGCTATCAGAAGACCGTAATCGAGAAGAAGCTTTCACTCCAATTACAAAACCATTGAAAGAATTGACAAATGCTGTTAAACAACAACAACAACAATTTTCAAATAATGTTATCAAACCGGAAATTAAACTGTCTGCTAGCGATGATAACACCTTAAAATTATTAAGGCCATTTAAGCCGGAAGTTAAAACGCCTAGCAACAAAAGTAATACACACAGTAAATTTATAACTTCAACGCCAAATACTATAAAATTTGAGACGTCATCTATAACTGATAATATTATTGACGAATCATCAATTTCACAATTTCCTGTTTTTAACAAGTCAGAACTTGATAAGACATATGGACCATATTTTGATGAGTCATTAAATGTTCGAAAACTTGGGAATGCTAATTTTGAAATAGATGAAATTACTAAAAATATTGTGATTGATACTGAAGTTTTTAAAGGAACTGATGGTCTATATGAATTGATATTTAAAAAAAACCCCATAAACTATACTGAAAGTGATTTAAAAACATATCATCAAATACTTAACAAAACAAATGCACATAGAAGAAATTACGATCAATTAGAGCAAATAAAAGGAAACAAAGGTTTTAAATATAAAAATATATTAAGAAAATTATATGAACATGATTATAATACTAGACATAAAAAAACTGGTTCAGGTTGTTTGAAAAAAAAATTTATTAATTATTTTAATAAATCTTCTTCTACACCGGAAACCCATTTAAATTATACAAATCAATCAAATCAGTATGTTTATTGGGATGATCCTAATGAATTAGTTGACAGATTAAAACTTTTAATTAGTTCACAATCAGCTGGTAACAATAATCATCACAATGAAATTGTATCTATAATTGAAGAGTTAAGAGAAGCAAATATAATTCAATAGCTATTTAGATTAACAATCAGTTAAAACCATAATGTCACTTGATAAGTTTGGACGTAGTACAGCTTCTTCTTCTAGAAAACTACATACTCAAGGTCCTCCAGGTATTGGTTTTAAATTGACTTCTGAAGGAAATTATGATTTAGATAACAAAATTTTATCAAATGTCCGAGAACCTATTGATGGCAGTGATGCAGCAACACAAAATTCTGTAAATAATCATATTTTCTTTCAGAAAGAACTATTACAAAACGAAATGCGAGAAATGACTAATCATTTAGAGACAACAGTATCTATAGAACTTAAATTAGCAGAAGAAAAATTAAAAATATTAGAAGAAAAAATACAAGTTAGTTTAGAGGAAATCCATATCAAATTCTCGGGATTGTTAAATGAAAAATTTTCAAATATGAGTGATGTCATTGAATTTCAAATTAAAAAACCAATTAAATTTATTCATGAGAGATTGCAAAAAGCTGAAGCCCAAGCTCGATCAGCATTGGATTTACTTAGTAGTTTAGAACTTATAAAAACATAATTGGGGATCAGTTTTCATTTACTTTTCGAAATGGATGTACATCGAATCGGATATTCTTTAAATAATTTTTTATCTAAATATAATGATATTTTATTGGAGGAACATTATGAACAATTAAAAATTCACTTTAATTTTTTAAAATTATTTAAAAATTCTATCCTAATTGAAACGAAAGAGAATGGATATCATTGGGATATATGTCCCTATACATCAGACAACATGACAACTGTTCCAGATACTTGTCCTTGTCATTCAGCAGATCATCATATATTAAAATGTTCCAAACTAATGGATTTATATAAATAATTATATAACTTTATATACATACATAAATAAAGAATATAAATTTTAAATACATTTTATTATTTGCTTTTTATTATATATATAAATTATATAGGCACATTTTATTTAAAAATGAGTAAAAGAGAGGTGGTTGAAGAGCTGCATAAGCCTGCACGAAGAAATTTTAAACGACGTAGAGTTATAATTAAAGGATTTGATGATCTTTGGCAAGCTGATTTAGTAGAAATGGGTTCATATGCTAAAGAGAATAAAGGATTTAAATTTTTATTAACTGTGATTGACTGCTTTTCTAAGTATGCCTGGGCAATCCCTATAAAAGCAAAAACTTCAGAGAACGTTACAAAAGCAATGCAAAATATTTTTCTAACTTCTAAAAGACATCCGCAAAATTTACAAACAGATGATGGGAAAGAATTTTTTAATAAAATATTCAAAAAATTAATGGATAAATATCATATAAATCATTATTCAACATTTAGCATATTAAAAGCCTCTATTGTTGAACGTTTTAATAGAACCTTAAAAGAAAAGATGTGGAAAGAATTTAGTTTTAATGGAAATTATAAATGGATTAACCTAATTCAAGAATTAACAAAACAATATAACAACACTAAACATCGAACAATTAAAAAACGACCATCTGATGTCAATAAAGATAATGCTGAAAATTTACTTAAAACTATATATAATCATATTAAAATTTCACCATCATACAAATTTAAAATTGACGACTTAGTTCGAATAAGCAAGTATAAACATGTTTTTGAAAAAGGCTACACACCAAATTGGACAACTGAAATATTCAAAATAAGAAAAGTTCAAATCACTAACCCTGTAACATATTTACTGGAAGATTATCAAGGTCAACCTATACAAGGAAGCTTCTATGAATATGAATTGTTAAAATCTAAACATAATAATATTTACCTAGTTGAAAAAGTTATTAAAAGTAAAGATAATAAGATTTTTGTAAAATGGCTTGGATTCTCATCCGACCACAATTCATGGATAAATAAAACTGATTTAATATAGAGAAAAAAAAATTTTTTTTATTTCATATTATTTTAATTACATTTTTTTTTTTTGTTTTTTAATGAATTTCCATTTGATATGTCGGATCCTGTTTGATTGTTTGTAAATCAATTACAGTGAAATCCGTTTTATATTCTGTATCTACCATCATAATTTTTTCTGCTTCTCCTTCATCTGTAATTCTTTCAACTAATATTTCTCGATATTCATGACATTGAATTTTGAGATACTTTTTAATAAAAATGCTTTCATATTCACATCTCACAGTGAGTTTTTGATTATCACCAAAATTCAATACAAAATGTCTATAAAATATATGCTCACTATTTATTATTCCACCAATATTCTGCTCTTTTAAAACTAATTCATTTCTAAAAGCTTTAATAGCATCATCTATAGATCCATATTGTGGTACTGAATCAGCTTTATCTGATAAAAATTGATCAACTGCTTGCAAAGTAGTTAATGGTTGTGTTGTAGTTGTTGTTGTAATTTCATTAGTATTAGTATTAGTTTCTGAGGAAATTACATGTTTCAAATACTGAACTGATAAATTTACTTTAACAGTCTCATTATTTGGAAGTAATATATTAAAAGATGTGCTCCCAAAAGCTGATTCATCCAATTTAATATTAGAAGTTGGAGCTGAATTTACTTGAATAGTAAACAAGCAAAATATTAAAATTAAAAATGATTTCATTGTCATAAAAAAACTTTGATCTATCTTCGTTCAAGGCTTATACAGTAATGCGCGATTGGAAATTATAAATATATATTTTACACTTTTATTTTCTAGAAAGTTCTTTATTATGCACAAACTTTACTTGACTTATAATAGAACACACATACATAAAGAGTGGTAAAAATCTATCTCTCCCATCTGAATAAGCTTCCATATAATCTAAATATTCTTCTTTTAACTTTTCAAGTAATTTTCTAAAATTAGTTAAGACGTCACCAATTTTTGATTTATTATTTCTTTCATTATATGCATTTTCTATTGATGTAATAAAAAACTTTATTCTGTAATAAAAAAGTTAAATAAAAAAAATAGCTAATTATGTAGAATAAAAAATCGTTTTTGAAAGTAATTTCAAATATAGGAAGATGTTAAAAAATAAATAAAAGCAAACTTTTAAACACTAATATACTTTTTTCTTTTTAATTTTTTACAATAGGAATCCCCCTGACGTCATTTTAAATTTTTTTCTAATATATAATTCATTCTTATCTTTTTATATTTTTTTTTTTCTTAAAATATTTTTTTCTATGTTAAAAAAATTTTTTTGTTGTGTTTTTCTTTTTATTTGTTCTTTTTTTCTTATCATACATTGTTTTGCCGACGGCATTTGTTTTCATATATAAAAAAATTAAATTTTTTAGTTTTTAAAAATTTTTTCTAATATATAGGTAATTTATTTTTTCTTTTCTTCTTTAATATTTAAAACAAAACGGAATCCCCCTAACGTCATTTCAGTTTTCAGTTTAAGAAAATTGCCACCGCAACAGCCACTGTCCACCACCACCACCACCACCGATCTAGGTGTTTCAATATCAACGACACACACACACGATCGTTGAAAGATCTTTCAAATTGTTAACTCGCTTCATACTCGTTTCAATTCAATCCAAAGTCACAAACATAATAACCTCTTTTCTAATATAAAAACTATCAAAGACACAATGTACTAAAATTACTTATCAACGACACACATACACGATCGTTGAAAGATCTTTCAAATTGTTAACTCACTTCATACTCGTTTCAATTCAATCCAAAGTCACAAACATAATAACCTCTTTTCTAATATAAAAACTATCAAAGACACAATGTACTAAAATTACTTTTTAACTCGCTTCAATCCAAACCAAAGTCACAAACCTACCAACCTCATTTATAATATAAAAAATATCAAAGACACAATCTACTCAAATTCCTCATTCTACACTACCGACATCTGACGCTTTTTCATTGAACCCTCTAGCTTAGACAATTTTTTCCCATTTAAAATACATACCAAAGACATTTTTCCTCATCGCTCCATATATCCGCAACCCCATATCCTAACTACTCTAGTGAAAGTGAAAAAATTTTTCGACTCAAATACCATTCGCAATTGGATTCAAATTAATGGAATAATCAATAATAAATAATTATATATCTTTAATAAAAAATACGTTAATCTAACAATATAAACAAATGCAAAATATAAACAAATAATTTAATCGAATAATATAACTCACAGATATAGAATACCATATAACTCCAATACAAAATATTACAATATAAACAAAAATTGAATTTGTTAATTGAAAACCTAAGACGTTTGTACATGTTATAAGGCCTGGTACTACCTGATTTTTAAATTGTATGTGGAATTCAATAAGACCAATTCTAATAACACGAATATGACCCCCTGTTCCAACATGTACCTATGGTATAGACAGGCTTATTAGCCTAACAGCTAGCGCTTAAAACAAAAAAATTAACTGATTTCAAACCCAATATTATTATTTAATTTTGACTAATATTTTATTCACATACTGACCATTATTTTAAATACATAATTTAATTAAGAGCAATACACATATATATATATATAAATATATATACGTACATATTCTTCATTATCATAATTTTTAATTTTAATATAACAAAAAGCACAAAATAAAATCACTAATTAAATTATTCTGCGATAAGTTCGCAATTCGCATACGGTAAAAAATAAAATACTTCATCAAAAACCATCAACGCTCTTTTGCTGTTAAAATATTTGTTGTTGTTTTTGTTGGAAATCACAATATGAATCCAATTGGAATGAACTTTTTAAAGAATCAAAAAAAAAAAATTAAATCCAAACCACAATCATTCGTATATTAACTCAAAACCATATAATATGGAAGAAAAACACTTATCTATAACTATATATCAAATCCAACCATTTTATGGACACCTGCCGCATTATGATCAACACCAGTTGAAAAAATTTTAGTAAAAATATACTTAAATATATTTTTACACATTTAGCACATTTTTAACCAAATTTTTGAAAAAAAAATATAAAAAAATCAATCCATTTATTCATTTTAACCCAAAATCCTCTTAATTTAATACTGTATTTTAAACCTCAAACAATCCTACATGTATTCATAAACCTAACCACAAATAAACATAAATAAACCCAATTTTTTTTTTTTTTTTGCGATAATTATTCAACTCAAACTCAACTCATCAACAAAAATTTTCAAAAAGTGTTTTTTACCACAAAATTTTTAAAAAATTAAAAATTAAAAATAAATTAATATATATATATTAAAAAAAAAATTGTGATTTTTATTAATTTAAAATCAATTTAAGTATGTAAATATATGAAAAACCAACATAATTAATTGGTTTTATTGAATGCAACTAAGAAACTTCAATTTTGTCTTTGAATACCGTTAAAACCGTTATGTAATTCTTGTAAACTGAGTACTTAAATCTGCGCCCCTAAAAGTAGGCAAGAAATGTAATTAATGGAGTTTGGTTAGAATTATGATGATTTCCATGCAAAAATTGAAAAATAAATTAGAATCATCCCACAATGGCCGTGGCAGCTGAGGGCTTTACCAATATTGCGTAATTGGTTGTGATACTTAATATTCAAATTAATTAATAAATAAATAAATATGATGATTTCCTAACTTCCCGTTCTTATTTAATGGTATTTTTTGACAAACTTACTGCATGTTGTCAGAACTGTATTTCATTTGCTTTTTTTTCATTTTCATTATAGACCTGTATTTGATTTAACTGTATATTGCGTAAACTTAATATAATAGAATTGCGGAAATGAGAAAAAAATACAGGATTTTTCACCTATAGCCTGCCAATTTTTAAGGTTGAAAACTATCAAAAATCTTTTTTGAAGATAAGGCCGATTCACTAATGGGAAAGTGAAGAAATTATTGGATATTGATTTTTTTTTAAATTTTTAACGTTTATAAACTTGAATACTTTGTCCATCCTTCTGTCTATACGCAAAACTTCCTTTACGAAGCTACAGCCCTTTAAAAATTCGAAAAAAAACTCTTACTTAAGATTGTTATAACAAAAAGTCTATAAATGGATATTTTCAATATAAAAATTTCAAAACATAAGGATTGACATACAGTATCTACTTTAATTTACTATTAAAAGGAAATCTATTTTTTCTTGATCCCTTATATCTTTTAGACGGTTTGTGTTAAGAACTTTAATTTTTGAGAGGAATTATAACTTTAAAATATAAATATGAGGTTTTTTAAAAATAACATTTTAAAATAGCCCTCCGTTTTAGAGCTTGGATTTGTTTTAAAAAATTATAAAATTAAGTTTGCATTCCGTCATTTTATGATGAACCAACAGATTACTTACTTACTGGATCCTGTAACCCCTGCTGGGAAATAGGCCGTCCACCAATCATATTAACTTTCACGATACTTAGCAATTTGTTTAAACAGTATCCATGTTTTGCATTGCGCTTCTGCTTCTTTCAAAACAGTACTTCTTCATGTTTTCTTTGGTATACCCACTCGTCGTCTTCTTTGTGGATTCCACTCAAAACATTGCTGAGGAATGTTTTCTTCTGGTTTCCTCAAGGTATGTCCGATCCATCGCCATTTTCCCTCTCGGATTTCGACTTAAATCATTTGTGGTTCGGTTTTTGCAGCAGATGTGTGTTGGTAATAATTTGCGGCCAACGAACTCTTAAGATACGGCGTAGAAATCCAAGAGGTTATATATGTCTACAACTTTTTGGTAATATTGGCTGTTACTTTCTGTGTTTAAAAGCCGTATAAAATTACTGATTTGACGTTTGTTTCAAAGATTTTTAGCTTTATGTGCAGGTTGATATTATCTGATTGCCATATGTTTGAGAGTGTTCCGAAAGCAGCTCAAGGTTTATTTATTGTGCTGTCGACATCAATTTCCGTTCCCACATTTTGTGTCAACATACATTCTTAAATAATTGAACTACCTTACCTCTTCAATTTGGCTTTCCGCTAATAAGATTTGCCGCTGTATTAAGTATTCTGTATGCATGCTTTTAGTTATTACTGCGTTTATTTTTGGACCAGCTTGTGTGCCATATGTGTTCGTATTTTAGCACATTTTATGCTTAAGCATAATTTTAGGAGCTTAAATGTTTTCCAAGTTGTCTCTTAATGCCATACCTCTCATTTACGCCTACGGATGCAGTTGCGGATAACATTTCATCCATCACAACCAAAACTAATATAGGCGACAATATGCAGCCTTGTCTTACAGCCTTCTGCATCTCAAATGAATCAGTCAACAATCCATTGTGGTAGACACGAGACATCGAATTTCCATGGGACATCAGTACATTTATTGCATACTTTTAGATTCCCATGTTTAAATAAACTGCATTTAAGAATTACATAACGTTGCCAGATGTAATTTGCAATCGAAAATATTTTTTAAAGATAAATTAAATATATACTATTCAAATTCTTATTAAATTCTTTTCTATATACCTATATGTAATTTATATACATATATATATATACATATAGGAATACATGATTCGTTTTATGGTCATAAATCTTTAAATAATTTTCTCATTTAAATAAAAAAATCTCTTTCATCTTTTAAAAATAATTTTGCTGATTTTGCAACAATTTAATATATTTTTTTTAAATTATTTTTTTTTTTATTTAATTTTTGTTTTTTTTTATTGTAATTATTTGGGATTTCAAATTGGTAATTTGTGGTACAAAGAATTTTTTATATTATTTTTTTTATTTTATTTTTTACGTTATTTTTAATGGCATTCATGCGTCGTCTGAGGTTTAAATTAAATGCACAAAAATTACAAATTTTTCACAATCTGAAGTAAATTAATTTTTTATACTTTAAGGGGGAATCGTATTCGGTTTTAAATGTAATCTATTCGGTATTCTACATAACTGCATTTCTTTTTTTAAATTCAGTTACAATTCCTAATGAACATGCTATGCTAAAATGGACCTGAGCCGAAGTCCAAGAATTGGCCGGATTTTTTTTTTTGGAAGAATTTTTTAACCTAACTTAATGTGAAGGTTTGAATAGTCAACTTCTAAAAGAATCCTTGATGTCCATTTGAAGTAAAATCTAGAGCTATCAACAAACTCTTAAGAACTTGCTATTAGGGTACAATATTCAAGTATTTGACTTCTAAATTTTTTAGACTTGAGATAAATAAATTCAAAATTAGAATTAAGAAATCTTATAAAGCATGTGGATTATCTGGACTTTTACGACCTTTTCTTCATGTGCATTGAACATTTTTTTCGACTTCAGACTCCTTATTTTTTAATTTAAAAAAATTGGGTTTTTAGTACTAATTCCATATTAACTTCAAGTTCCTTGTTTTAAAAACCTTTATCTTCCTTAACTGAGGAATAGTTTTTAGTTACTGTAGGCGGCACAGTAGTTAGAGTTCGAATGTATCATTCAAGCAGCTCGTGTTCTGAAGCGGCTCAATACAGCGACCTGTGTGTCTTTTAACTAAAATAAAATTTTTAGAATTTGAAATAATTAATATTCTTATATGAATAATAATACCATAATTAATACCATAGCTTAATATTAACTAATTAAAAAAAATGAACATATTATTTAATTTAATAATATAACTCACAGATATAATTTGAACTTATAATTTAATTAAATAATATAACTCACAGATATAGAAATACCATATTTCGGAAATATATTACAATACATATTAAATGGAATTGAAATCCAAGACATTTAAAATGTGTTAAGGGCTTTTACTGTCTCATATGGAATTTTTATATCAAATTCATTTAGACCAATGGCATTGTTAGAATATATATCTAGTTCCCTGGGATTTCTGACCAATTAAGCAGCCAAGCAGTAAAACAGCTACCACATAAAAATGTCATATATAGTAAATTTAATGTTTCGTGTATTATACGCTTAACTTGAAATATAGTTGAACCTTAATGTCATATAAAATTAATGTATAGATGATTTTCAGAATGTGCAAATAGTGTCAATCGCAAATAACGCAATCAACGCATCGTAAAACCTTTTAATTGTGGAAAAAAAACAAACCAAAAAATAAACAAAAAAAATTAATGCATGTTTTTGTTTTTTTTTTTTTGTAATTTTTTTGCTTTTAATGGTGAAAAAAATCTCTGTAACACGAATATTAAGTTTGATTGTATATGTGCTACTTTTAATAATGAGTCTCAATTGATTCATAATTGTTTGGTAAAAATTATTTTAAAGTTTTTCATTATCTGTTTTATGTTTTCTTTCTTTTTATAACAAGAATTAAATTTACAATTAAATGATTGTAATTTTAAGCTCTGAATTTTTAATATAAAAACAATACAGATTTTCTTTAATTCAAATTGAAATTATCATAATATTTATTGGTTTTTATAAGAATTAATTCGAAATTTTATATGGAAATTCCCTTAGAAAAATTGAGCCTAATACAAATTTCAAGGCATAAAAAGTAAATTTTTTTAAAATCTCAAAATTCTTTAAATAATGCCATCTCCATTGCTAATTATATCTTTCCTCCGTTTCTAAGTTTAATTGAATCCGTAGATTATATTTTCTAAATACCAAAAGACTTAAAAACAAACCAGCGCCTAAAAGTAAATTTAAATTTTTAAAAATTTTTAAGTTGAAAAATTAAGTTCATTAGTACTTGTAATCATTGGATTTTAGGTTTATTTGTGCCTGGTAATCTACAAAATTATTTGTATTACTTCTGATTTTCCACTTTCTAGTTCTAGTATTTAAGTTCTCAATTTCTTTAATAAGGCTTGTTATATTATAATGAGGTAACAAAGGATAATAACTTTGTTCAATGATGCACAAGTTTTACAAATTAAACAACACTGTCTAAATTTTTGTAGCACATATAAACTCTAAGAGGTGTGTTTACATTACAGCTGCGATAAGAGATTTTAACTCCTACGCTATGCTCTTATCGATGCTCTCATCACTTATTGCAGCTCCAATATAAATGCACCCTATACAAATATTTCTAATCTAAATTTTTCTTATGTTAATCTAAAATTTTCATATATGACATAATTATAAATACACTTACAATATCTAATAAATTAAATTTATAACGGGTATTCAAATTTTAAATCAAAAAAATGTTAAAAATTCAGCATCTGTTTCATACCAAAAATAATCCCATTCTGAATTTCATATATGCTATGCATATATATTTTTTTTTTCCTCTTTTACCTTGGAGGGAGCATAGGGCTTTCACAAAGCTTCGGTCGGAGGCTCTGTTTCGTGTCGGATTAATGTCACTGCGTTTTCCTAGATTTCCCGCAAGATGTTACTGCGATTTTGCATACCCCTATCACTTGAAGTACAAAATATATGTTTGTTGGGTTATGTCATGTCGTATATATACACATGTCAATGGTTTCAATTTGACAGATACATATGTTTATATAGATAATAAGTTAATTTTTTATTTACTATTAAGCTGTAGGTTATTTCCGGAACTTATATACATATAGAAGTAATAAATATTCTGCAAATATTTGGCAGCCCTTCTTTTGAATTTAACTTTTAAATCTTTTCTAATGTACATTCTGATATACACTCTGTAAAACGCAAATAATCCTGACTGCGCGAAATGTCCTGTAAAAGTTGTAAAGTGTTTAAGTTTCGAAATGTCCAGTTGTAAGAAATTGTAAAGTTACATAAATAAATTTGTCAAAACTCTAAAAACCTTCACCATTGGTTGCAAGATTAAAAAAAAATAAGTAAGATTTCGTCGCAGGCTTTATTTTCGCTGCAGGATTGTGACCCTCCGTCTTCATCGTCCTTTAAAACTCTCCCTTGAAAATTAAACATCATTTCAATATAAAAAAAAATAAACAGAAATTAATTGAAATCCCATAATTTTCTTTTTAATTTGTATTTAAATTATAAAACCCTAATTTTTCCATAAAAAAAAAATAATAAATAACCAAATCAAACACAATTTTCTTTTCAATCTTCAACACCTTACAAAATTAATGTCCATTTAATTTATTTTTTAATTTTTATTTTTTTCCTTTAACAATTAAAAATAAATTTTAAATAAAATATTTTTTAAAAAATAAAAATTTACATTAAATTATGGTACTTAATTGTTAATTCATCACCAGTAAATAGGTTCTTGTGGCCTGTTAAAGACCATCTCTTCTATCTCTTTCATTTTCTAATTAGTATTCATTGTACATAAAATGAAAAACTTCAACTTATACAATTTTTTATTTTATTCGTTTCAGATTTCTTTCACGTTTTGATTTCAACACTTTAATTTTTTTTTTCATCATTATTCTTGAAAAAAAAACCGTGGAATTTTTCCCGGAAAATGGATATTATAAAAAGTGAAAAAAAAAAATTGTATTCTAATAAAATTTTTCTTTCGCGTGAAAATTTTTTCAGGTAAATTGCAATAATATTAAAAAAAAAAAAAACAACTTTCAACAGTTTTATTTCATATTAAAAAAAAAGAAAATTAATAGGATAAGGAAACAATTCTTAAAAAGCTTAAGACCATTCAATATGCTTTATTAGATTTTTTATTTTATAATTTGATAACTGAGCACCAGGTAAGAAATATTATCTTTATATACTCTTTTCTTATGACCCTGGTCCTTTTTCACACGAAATTTGTCTTTCTACAATTTCTTAATACCAAGAAGTCGAAATGACAAAATTTAAAAAATCTAATCCCCAATTCTGTAGTAGAACTAAAACACAACGAATTGGCTTAAATTCCAAAAAGAATGGCATTTAAATTTGGGGTGGCAATTTTGTAGGAAAAATTTAAATTTTCATACTGTATATTGGGTTTCATTATAAAGTGGCTGGCTTTTTTTGTGAGTGAGTGGCTTTTTTTTGCAATATGTTTATCCAACTGTTGCATCTAAAGAATCAGGGCTTATCAAAATTATCAATTTAATTTATATTTTCATACGCAATTTGCCTTTGTACAAATCAATTTGGTTCTTTTTTTAATAACGTCCCCAATATCTTGGGATCAAGAAGTCAAAATGACAAAATATGAAAAATCTAGTCCTCAATTCTATAATAGAACTGAAACACGAAAAAAATCTAGTTTTTAGGTAGAGTTTAAATTTCAAACTTATTTAATTTTCATACTGTATATTGAGTTCTATTAGAGTGCCTTCTTTCTAATATGTTTATCCGACTGCTGAATCCGAAGAAGAGGGTCTTACCAAAAAATACCAATTTAATTCAAAAATCTGTGATCAATTTAACTTGAAAAAAGACCAAATTCATTTGAAAAGAGTATATATACTTGCATAAGTTATACAGGTAAAAGTTGTACAATATCAGTTCATAATTTATTATAAAATAATATTCATACCACGAGTAACACGTTTCTTTTACCTTTATAATTTTACTTGAAAATAGAAAAAGAATAGAAAAAGACAACATTAACTTTAGAAAATTAAAATAAAGCAAAAAAAAAAGAGAGAAAGAAAATCTTTTTAACAACCGCAGACACTAATTTTTAATATCGAATGACATGTCTTGAATTTTTTATTTTTTTAAAATCGATACTTTAAATACCAGCACAAGACAATATTTGTTTTTTTTTTTCCAATTTAATTCTTGTCTTTATCTTCTATTTCTTTCTAGCACAAGAAAAAAACGGACGAAAATTAAAATTTTATTTCCCGTTATATTGGTGTAGTTTTGAATTATTTCTACCTGGAAAGATATGTCTGGAAAAATGTTAAGTGTCAATAAAACTAACACCTATCGCCCAATGGTTTTGAGATTTTATTATAACGAGGCACGGTTGGAATTCGTTTTGTCATTTTGCTGAACAGTATTTCCCTTTAAATTTTTTTATTTCCGTTATGTTGTTTTTAATTTAACCAGGATAATAAAATCGAATATTTAAAGAATATTTAAAAAGAATAGGAAATTCTATTAGATCCAATTGATTGGGATTATAGTAGGATTCTTAAACATTGGAAATTACCACTTTATCAGATTTATTCATTTGAAACTTTTCTGTTAAAATGTGAAATTAGCTTGTCAAAAACTCTTTTAACGCTATAGAATTACGGCTCTCTTTCAATAACTAACAATTCCAAAATTTTAGACTTGCTGAAATAGTCCTGCAATCTATAACACTTCAAAAAAAGGGAATAACACCACAAAAATTTGTATGGGAAATAATCCACCATTTCCAAAATCAAAAATATGAAATAAAACTCAAAAAATTGGAGGATTTTTTCATTATTTTTAAGTTCTACTTCATTTTTTATTTAGGGGCTTATTTCATATGGATCTATTTACTAAACAAAATAATTTAGAAAATGAAATAACCCTTCAAAATTTTATATTACATTTTTAAATTGGTTTAAAAGTAATTAATTTTAATAACAAACCCCCGCAAATTAAATTATTGAATCTAGATTTGATATCCAATACTATAATCAAAATAATTATTTAAGAATTTGGATAATATACCTATTTCATACAAAAACATCCTAACTAATTCAGAATCTCGCACATACCTTTATATAAACTTTCTGGAAGAAGAGAATATACCTTTACTTTGAAAATAACTGTAAAATCATATTTAATCTCTAAAATTCAACTGTTAAAATTCTCCTATTTCAGGGGGTATTTAAAATAAATAGGAGATTCTTTCAATTTAATTTTAGGGGGTTATTTCACTTTATTGCAGGATTATTTAATTTTAAATTTCGGGGATTATTGTTTGTTATTCCTGTTGGGCTATTTATAAAAACTGAAAAGAATAGCAGTTTTCTATGTTAATCTTTTCCGAATGCCCGGAATACTTATTTTAATCTTTAGGGGTTTTCGTAGTAGGCGAGCATATGGCTTTTTAACCGAAGAGTTTCGGGTTCGATTGCAAATCAGGTCATACAATATTTAATTAAAAGAATTATTGACAAATAATTTTTCTTTACAAATCCCCATGGTGACCAAATATATATAATAAAATAAAAAATATATGATATAAACAAAGTAAATAATATTGTATGCACTTGAAAATATTAAATAAATAAACAAATATTTTTATTTTAAAAACTAAATTCTTTGTAAATTTAATATTAAAAATAACTAATTGTACTTATGTTCTTCATTAATAATTCCCAAAATTACTATAATTTGACATTTAAAAATTCGCTCTTTTTAACATCCTAAAATTATGCAATTCTTAATTGTCAAACAACATATTAAGTTTGAACGCCCATTTTAAATTAAAAGACATCGTGTTAACAAATTGACTTTTAATTACTGTTTATCACAGATCTAGACATAAAAATGCTTGAAGTATCTAATTTTCCCAATTTTTTAAAACACATGTTAAGTGTCAAAAAAAGTGAGCCAATTAAAAAAAAACCATAGCTATATAAAAACCAAACTAATATCTTTTTAAAAAACAGTATGTAATTAAAAGATGGTACACATCACATCCAACATAATTGGAAATAAACCGAAAGCATAATATTACCAAAAAAATTAACTTTTAAAACATAACTATTAACTACTGAATGTTTGTTAGTGCGTAAAAATTACATTAAATGATCTCAGAAACACAAAAGAATTTTTTCTGGATCTTTTTTAAACCCGTACAAACGTATTTCTGAGGGTAAGTATACCAAATTTGTTATAAGGTTTGTGACACTGAATAACAGGCAGAATAGATATGAGCCCAAGTGTATGGCTGAAGACTTGAGTAATGTATAATTTCACTCAGATCTCCAACTGTGTATGGACCGTATGTTTATTCGAGTCAGGACGATAACACAAAAATTATATTAAAAGATATGGGATGCTAAACAAAAATCATTTTTGCTCTTAAAATTTAATAAGCTGTCTCAGCCAGTTCGAGTAACTGCAAATTAACAATTACGGTCAATCTACAATTTTATTGAAAATCTAACATCTATTTTGTCGAAAGTCTAACATCTTTTTTGTCTAAAGTCTAACATCTATTTTGTCGGAAGTCTAACATGTATTTTGTGAAAAATCTTACATCTACTCTGCCAAAACTCTTACATCTGCAAGTTTAAAGTCTAAAATCTGTGCAAAATTTATTTCATCTACCTTAAGAGGTTCGAATAGTTACGATTAAACTCAACTTCTGAAACAAAACAACTTCTGGTCGATATTATTAGTTACAGTTTTATAAAGCTGCCAAAGATTTTCAAAATGAATGTTCCAATAATAATCAACCCACACCACCGAAACTTTTAAAAGATGATAAACAAATTTGAACAGATTCGTAAAACAGGTTCAAATAGCTGCCATACAACTGATTTGCGGGTACTCCTAAAATCGAATCATGTATAGTTATGGTTATATTATACCAGATAATATCTGGTGCGCGTTGTTGCGCCTCTCAATGGAGGTTTAATTTTAGTTTTTGTTACTGCAAAAAGTTAAAACAAAAACTACACATGGTTTAAATGTTAATTTTAAAATGTATTAAAGCAATTTATTTAAAACGATTTTTCTAGGATTATTCTAGTAATTTTTGAAATTGGACAAAATTAATTCTAAAAATTTTTTTTTGAACAATCGTAGGATGTGTTACCAAACACCAAGCCAGTTAACAGACTCAACTCCATTTTCATGGTGCTTCATGCATACAAAATTTAGAAAAGTACCAAAAAATCCTATAAAAAGCTATTGCGCCGCAATAGATTAACGGAGCTCAAAAAAATTTTCTTTGAAGCTTTATGTTTAGCCAAAGTATTTAGTTTTTTGACCAACCATTGGACCGGCATAGGTTAACGAATTCCTAATCTGTTAATTGTGTCAACTCAATTCTAAAAAAGGAACACGTATTCAAAATTTGAATAAAATCGGTGAAACCGTTTCTAATTTAGAGTAAGAAGTGAAAACCCCCATAAAAAGCTGTTGGGCTGCAATGAGTTAACATAACTCCACAAAATTTGTTTAAAAATCTAAAATTCGGCTGAGCAGTTTAGAAGTCTATTCGCTACATACAAACAAACAAACAAGTTTTCGCTTTTATATATAAAGATAAGTGCAAATATCCCATAGTTGTCACAGTCCACTCAAAAAAACATACAAAACTCCATATAATCAAGTCATCATCACTCTATAACTTTTTTTTTGTGTCTGAAACGTATAATTTTAAAACATTTTAAGTGTTTCGTTTGATTCATTAATGTATGCAAATTTAATTCTTAACTATCATACATACGAATATTATTAAATATCCTTGAAAGATTAAAAATTGCAATCTCTACCATTCCCAAAAATCTATTTATCATCAAAATAGCACTTCAAATTACCCTCAATAGATAGTATAGATTCTATAGAATCATTTTAAAACATTTGAGATACATCCATGCTCATTGTTATTTTGGTGTTCTTTTGTGTTTTGGTTTACTGATTTATGCTGACGACAGGCTTATTATACAGTGTACAATAATTTAACCAATTTTAAACTGTTTATACCCGTATGACTATATAGTCCAAGGGTATAATAAATTTGCCATTACGTTTGTGGCGCAGAGAAGGAGGGGGGGTAGATATAGACTCAAGTGTATGGATCGGATCAGAATCGAAAAACAAATCGATTTAGCTATGTATGTCCGTCCGTCTGTCCGTCCGTCTGTCCGTCTGTCCGTCCGTCTGTCCGTCCGTCATCACGATAACTCAAAAAGTAAAGGAGCTAGGATTATGAAATTTTCACAAATTCGTTTTTATGCAAAAAACGGAATCGAGTTTGAAATTCAGCCATTTTGGTCCACGGGTTCGAGTACCTGCCATACAACTTCTAATTTTATATGAGCATATATCTATACCTATGGAAGCTGCGTGTCTGAAATTTTTCCAAAAGTAGTTTAGTATAATGGCCAAAGTTACTGCAAAATTTGGTTGGTCTACTGCAGAGGGTTCGAGTAGCTGCCATACAACTCCTTCTTTTATATGAGCTTTACACTACACCTGATGAAGCTGGGTGTCTGAAATTTTGCAAAAAATAGTTTAGTGTGATGACCAAAGTTACTGCAAAATTTAGTTGGTCTACTGCTCAGGGTTCGAGTAGCTGCCATACAACTCCTTCTTTTATATGAGGATTACACTACGCCAAATAAAGCTGGGTGTCTGAAATTTTGCCAAAAATAGTTTAGTGTAATGGCCAAAGTTACTGCAAAATTTGGTTGGTCTACTGCAAAGGGTTCGAGTAGCTGCCATACAACTCCTTCTTTTATATGAGCATTACTCTACACCTAATAAAGCTGAATGTTTGAAATTTTGCCAAAAGTAATTAACCGGATGATATAATGTATATGTTACGGTCATACGGGTATCCCAGAGTTGACACAGTCTACTCTACTACACTCTTCCTCGTTTTTAACAGCTTTTATTATATAAGTATACGTTTATGTTTAAAAATGCATTGCCATTTTATTTCTCCCAAAATAGAACTAATGTCTTTTTTTTGAAAATTCTTATGCCGTTCCCAATGACTCTTAATAATTACTTTAACTTTTAGAAAATAAGTAATTATACTTTAAAGACTTGATGATAGAAAATTACATGGTGCATTCAGTTTCGATTCATTAAAATTTAAATGATTTTTTTCTCTTTCATCTTATTTTTGTATCTTTGTATATTTTGTTGCCTATCTATAGGAAACATATAAGAACTCTTTTTAGAATAGGAAGAATTTTCAATTGTTTTCATCATCCCTGGTAATTTATTTTTTTCTTATTTTTATTTTTGCTTCAACTAAATGCATTCTAGCGAAATATGATGACATCATTCTAACAACAAATCTTATTATTGGAAAACAGTACATAAATAGCTTACTGCATTGCACTCTAGTGAACATTATTTAGTTTATTACTATAGTTTTTTAAAACAGTTTTTTGCATTGTATATTTGAGATGATTTGAAGCTAAACAATGAAAAATAGGATAAAACTGTTTTTTGACTATATGTAGGTATATGATAAATACTTATAGTCAAATGACCAGGGACGTTTCTGTATTATTTAAATAAATAAATTATTATGCTTATAAGGGAAAAAATTTAATTGGCGCAGCGATTAAGTGATTAGTACTCTAGTGTAGATCAAAAAGAAAAATGTCGCATTAAAGATAATTGCATATTCTTTTTCTTCAATCTATTAAAAAAACTCTGCGAACTCACGCCGGAATGAATTAGCGCCAGAACTAAAAATGAACTAAGCTCACGAAAATTGTTTTCCGCGGTAAAGAACGCGGTAGATAGGCTGTGAAAATATGTCGCGTTGACATTAACTCCATCTAAAAATCAAAGTTGGTGCCAGTTCGCAAAATTGGTTCTTATATGATATAAATTTAATATATTTTTGTATTTATTTACTGGATCATAACAACATAATTTAATAACACTTCATAGCTATATGTATGATTTTAGTCTGTCTCGAACATTTTGTTCGTGGTCGTGCTAATTCAAAATCGGAGCAATCCAATATCAAATTCGAATACTCTTTTGATGATTACTTTTTTTAAAATATCTTTTATCGAAGACTGTATGCTCTTGTATCGCATAAATAAATAGGCTATTTTGAAGATTTCTTCCAAATATTTCTACTCTATTTCGTAGAGGATCGTTCTCTAAAATGTATTCTTCCAACTGATTCGCTATATTTAAAACTTTGTTAATACTTTTTATTGATTCATTTATTTTTACATCGGAAAGATCGTCAGAGCTATCTCCAATCAATATTATGTATTTCGGTTACCTGTATTTCATTACAATCTAGCGTTACAACATTAAGATCTGACATTAGTTTATTGGTTTCTGGCGCTAACTAAACGCCATATTCCATTAAGAAAACGCTTTAAACTACTGTAATTGCATATGGTATGATAATATGCATATGGTTAAATAGTGTCCTAAAAAATACTTTCTTTATTTCAAATAAGAGCAATGTATTACACAAATGTATTACGAAAATGGCCACAATGATATTTAAAAAATATATAATACTAATTTGAACATTCTTTAAAGCGCAATTTAAATTATAGTTCTTTAACAGAAAAATTTCAAAATACATCCCTGCGATTTTATTTATTAAGCTAATCTGCAAGAAAAACTGTTTTATTACTAAGTATATTATATGCCTTTAATGATATACCCAATTCTCTATCTCATTACAAGAGCGTCAAGCGCGAAATTCAAACCATCAAATGATTTTATTTTTCTTTTCCCTTTTTTTTTTTGTCTCGCTCTGTCGTTATTTATACGATGAAATTAAATTACAAATAAAATTTATTGTCCCACTAGATTATTATCCTTTTTTTTTATACCATATATATATATATATACATATATTCATATATCACCTTACGTTTAATATCCTTGAAAATGGAAAGAGTAAAAATTTTAGTATAGACAGTTTCAATGTTTGTCTATTTTTAGTTTTTTTTAGCACATTTTCAAAAAAAAATTTATATAAATGTGCCTATATTGTACTGTTCGTCCGTCCGTCAATCCATTCGTGTGTTGACAAAACTTACACATCGTTTCATATTAAAAAAATTACATTTAACTACCAATAGAAATCGTAAAAAACTTTAATCCATAGAAGAACTTTTTTCGGGAGTTCCACCCATTACGGAAATACAGCCGCCCAAACTCCAGAAAAGCCTTATATTTAAAGTTTTGGTAGAAGAGTTATATATATGCTATATTTTAGAGGAAACTAATATTATATTTCACCTTTAATTGATCTAAAATGAGAAGCTAAAAAAATCTGTGTTTAGAATAAAGCATATATTAATTATAATTTTAGAATCCATTAATTATATTTTTAGAATCTTTCATAGCCATGAAGGAAATATAACTATAAGAGATTGATTATACTTAGAATAAATTTAATATATATTCTAGCCCTTACACACATGCAGAAATTAGATCCTTAGAACTAGTCACATAGTCATAGAAGGATCTGAATATGGCCTAAAATTCAACTTTTGATATTTTTAAACATTTGTAACTTGAATATTAACTTTAAACTTACAAGGTTAAACATTATTATTTCAGCTCTAACATTTTATTCCGATAGGTTGTTAACAGGTCTTCTTGATTGCATAAGGCTTACATTCTAAATATGGATTTCAGTATTATTCACATGCAGTGATGCAAATCATAAATAGTGATGCATTGATGAAATAAATCGAAATTTAAAGCAGAAATTCCTAAGCTTTTATAAAAATCCTTCGCCTTTTTCATCACTTGTTTTATTTTACTTCGAATTCAAGCGAAAAATTTTATTTTTATTTAGTTTTTTTTGTTTTTTTTCTAAATTTATTTTTTATTTTCTATTTTTATTGCTGTTAAGATTTTTTCATCTAGAAATATGGCTTAGATCGCAACTACCACTATCATGTAATCATTTTAATGTTAATGTGTAATGAAAGATATAAGAACTGTGAAAAATTTTCATTGAAAATAATGAAAAAATAAACCAGAATGACTTTTGTTAAGTTATTTCTACAGTCTTCGGTAGAAGAGGGAGTAGAGTATTAGACAGAAGAACAGTATTCAACCACTTCTGATTAAAGATCGATAGTAAGTTATCTATTGCTTTATTCCCTCCGTTTAGTTTTAAGTATAACCTTTTTTAAAAATCTCTTTAGTATCTTAATTGTCCAGAAGATCTTTATTTTGATTTATATGAATTAGACTGTAGTACAAAGATTTACCAATCGTTGGAAACAACAGCTTCTTTTGTTCAGGAAGGATTTGGATTTGATCGTGGTTTTTATCATAGCATCTTTGGAAGGGATAGAATATATATTTAATATATTCGAAGTGCATAATCAACCATTCATAAATATGAAAGATTCTAAAAATTGTACTAATGATATTTTAATCAATATAACGGTAAATGCTTTATTCCAAACACAGAATTTTTACCATTAAAAGTGAAATATAATATTAGTTTCATCTTAAGTAAAGGCAGTAATAGGACGTATAGAGAATCCTAGATAATATGAATTTCCCAAATCTTAATCACTTTAAAATAAATAACGTACAGTATTTAGTACCTAATAAAAGTACTAAATTATTTTATTCCCGATTTTGTACTCTGAAACTGCTAAAGACATGATGGATTATTAAATTAGAATTGTTCGAACTTACAATTTCTAATACTGTAATAATAATTGTTTTTAATAGTTGTGAATGATTTGTCATCACATCTCGTTGATGGAATATACTCCCTACCCTCTTCTTTTGGGGAACCATAAATTCCTGAATGGTTTGTTAGGTATTGCAGCTCCTAACTGGTAAAACGTTATCCTTGAACTAGATTTGGGAACACCAGCAGTAGGATATAACAACCACTAATATCTTACAAAGTATAATAAAATAATCTTATAAGTTAATACACTAAATTTTGTCCCCCACTGTACGATTTAGAAGAAAACCAAATAACTAAATGAATGAAACTATAAATCGCGTCTTATTTACTATTTTTTAATTTTTTTTTTATAATTTTGAATTCTTTGGTTTATACATTTTATTGTTAGTGGTTTTGTAATGGTATAGTATTGTAATATAAAAGTTAATAATATTATATACTTGATCATATTCATTAATATATTATATGCATATATAAATATATATATATGTGTGTGATGAAATAAGTTAACTGATGAAAACCTTCCGGCTTTTATTGAACGTTTTTATGGGAATTTAACATTGTTATTGTTTTTATTATTTTCATTCCATTCAGAAGGCGTTGACAGGTTCTGTCTGTAGGGATGAAATTTTATATTGCAAAAATAGCAAATAAAAATGAAAATCTAATAAAAAAAATTTATTTTAAATAAAATTATGGGTTTTTAACTTAACAATACATACTCAAACAACTTTTTCTTATATAGGATAAGATTTGGTTTTTGGAAAATTAAAATTATAGTTTTTTAATAGTTTTGGGTCTCGGTTTAAATACTCTGAATTGTACTGAATTAGTTAATTAATTTTTATTGAATTTTATTAGATGTCAAGTTTTTAACAACTACTATGCATGTTGCACTACATTAAGCAGTAAGCTCTTTTAGACGCTTATTACTGTGTCCTTTAAATTGAATATTAGCTAAATCTTCTCAATCTTTCCCGGTTCCTTAAAATCTCTGAAATTTGAGATGAAACTAAGTAATTTTTTAATAAAAGTAAATGGGCTTCGATTATGGTTCTTTAAAAGCATTTCTTTTGCTAAATTTTGAGAAGAATTGGAGTGGTAGTACGAATATCTGTCGCATGCCACCTAATGCCAATATGTATACACTTGTACACTTGTTCTTAACTTCCAATTATTTAGTAAATATTTCCAAACTAAAACGTCTTTAATTTTTTTTTTAGATGTGGGTTTTGTTATGTCGGTTCATTACAATTTTGTTAAGTACGAAGAATACTAATTCTCACATCCACTGAAGAACAATTTTAGCAGCGTTGATTTCTGATTTTTTCTTCCACATCACTCAGCCAGCGAGCATAGGTGTTCCACTTGGCATCTTAATCTCACACTGTTTCCTGCTGCTGCTTGAACATTCTTCCATGTGAAGTTATCCATGGTTTATTTAGTACTGTGCTTCTCCAGGAATTATTTATATGCCCTTGTCTTCTATTTCTTTGAGGGTTCCATTATAAGGCAATGCTACTTGTATTGTAATAATATTTTCTTAGCATATGTCCTATCTAGCTTCGTTTTTTCTTTCTTCAGTAAGAGTTATTCTTCTGTAATACAAATGATGCATAAGCATATGTTATTGAAGATTTGGAGTTCGTAGCTGATGATGTTTGATATCCGCCATATGTTTCGCTTCCATACATACGCACGGTTTTAAGACGAGCATTAAAGATCCTAAACTTTGTCTTCCTGGAAATCTGAATGTTTCTTAATATATTAATACAATCATCCAAAAACTACCTATACTTTGTTGGATTTGTTATTGACATCTGCCTCTGCACATCCATCAGTCGTCATTATACTACAAAGGTAACTTTTTGACTAATTCCACCAATTCTGAACCAATTCTGAATACTTATTACCTAATAAGAATTTTTAATTCAATTTTTTAAAATAATAACTTTGTCAGTTGGATTTTAATAAGACTTACCTAATGAAAAACATTCTTTTCTTTTCCATTATAACAATAGACATATAATAATTTCTGTAGGTACAGTAAATTTAAAGATTTCCCAATTTTTTTTGCACAAAATGCACATTTTTAATTTTAATATAATGGAAAATAATATTTTTATTCTTTTTCATACATTTAAAATAAAAAAAAACCATATAAATTTAATGAAATTAAATTAAATTTAATGTTCACTCTTTTTTTTGTGTAACTTCAATTATAACATTTGTAATTTACAATAATGTTAACTTTTTTAATAGTTTATTTTGTGTCTCTTTTCCTTTGTACATAATGATGATGCAATCATTTTATATTAATAAAATAATGGAAATCATCCAGAATGAAATTAAAAAAGATATAATGATGAAAATTAAATTAATATATTAAAAATAAAATTAATATTTATGAGTCATAATTATTTTTAATTCCTTTTATGACAAAATATGTAATGCAATTTGATAAATTAATTTTCTTTTTATTCAATAATTAAAAAAGGAATAAAGTAAAGTGGACTAAGTCAACCGTGGAATACCCCTATTTACTAATTTTGCCAAATTTTCAGAAACAGTACTTAGTAAGACTCTTTCATATGCATATGAAAAAAGATATGGAAGCTATTCTACCCCCTGCTTATGTACTAAGTTTTGTACATAAATATAGGGCATAAAACTAAAAACTACTTTTGATGAAATTTTAGACCCCTTTTTTTGAAAAATGTAATACCAATATACTAAAATACTAATATACTACAAAAATTGCAGTTATATGGCAGCTACTTGAACGGACCGAACTAATTTGTTCAATTTCAGTTAGACAGACGGCTCTTGTACATTAAACAACGTTATTTTTTAAATTTTGCAGTTATTGTGTTGGCCGACGGATACACAGAGGGAAGGGTACACATAGTTAGATAGACTCATTTTGTGATTCTTATCCAATTCATAGACTCAATTATGTATATGAAACAAAATATACATATGTTCAAAGATATTGTAGATCTTAGTCGCGTAATCAATTATTTATATTACTAGCAATTTAAAACCACTGAGATAACGTTAGTTCAAATTAAAATATTACTAAAAAAATCACTCGAAATCTAAAAAAGAGAGTTCCGAAGACAATTTGCACATGTAAAAAAACCTCTTATTGAACACCTAAATTTTAAATTATATTATTAATATTTTATTCCAATTTCAAATTTGTAGCTAACTAATAAAACACTTTCTCCAAGGGACCAGCATCGTGAAAATTAGTGATACGTCCATGCTCGCTCACGGCCATAAATGCGTATATGTTGCTATATGGTGGCTGATTACAGCATAAAGGTCTGTCTATATATTTATCTATTTAAAAAGATTTTATAGTCAGTAACTAAATCAGGTTTGTCCCTTTTTCCAAAATATTTACATTCGCTACATCCAGGGAAAATCGAATATATCCTAATCTTGTACCCAAAATTAAAATTTTATTATTTAAATAAACTTAAACATGTGGATAAAAATTTTGCAACAAAAACATTAAAAACAATTATTAATATTAAAATAATAATTTACAATTACTAAGGCTTTATTTCCATTATATGGGATTCCCTTAATCCCTATTACATGGGAAACCATTGTGCACATGCACAAAAAGTCATTGTTTAATTATACCCGTATGACTATATAGTCAAAGGGTAAGTATAATAAATTTGCCATTTACGTTACGGGGTGGGGGTAGATATAGACTCAAGTGTATGGATCGGATCAGAATCGAAATTAAATCGATTTAGCGATGTATGTCCGTCCGTCCGTCATCACGATAACTCAAAAAGTAAAGGAGCTAGGATTATGAAATTTTCACAAATTCGTTTTTATGCAAAAAACGGAATCGAGTTTTAAATGCAGCCATTTTGGTCCAAGGGTTCGAGTACCTGCCATACAACTTCTAATTTTATATGAGCATTACTCTATACCTATGGAAGCTGCGTGTCTGAAATTTTGCCAAAAGTAGTTTAGTATAATGGCCAAAGTTACTGCAAAATTTAGTTGGTCTACTGCAGAGGGTTCGAGTAGCTGCCATACAACTCCTTCTTTTATGTGAGCTTTACACTACACCTGATGAAGCTAGGTGTCTGAAATTTTGCAAAAAATAGTTTACTATAATGGCCAAAGTTACTGCAAAATTTGGTTGGTCTACTGCAGAGGGTTCGAGTAGCTGCCATACAACTCCTTCTTTTATATGAGGATTACACTACACTAAATGAAGGTGGGTGTCTGAAATTTTGCCAAAAATAGTTTAGTGTAATGACCAAAGTTACTGCAAAATTTGGTTGGTTTACTGCGAAGGGTTCGAGTAGCTGCCATACAACTCCTTCTTTTATATGAGCATTACTCTACACCTAATAAAGCTGAATGTTTGAAATTTTGCCAAAAGTAATTAACCGGATGATATAATGTATATGTTACGGTCATACGGGTATCCCAGAGTTGACACAGTCTACTCTACTACACTCTTCCTCGTTTTTCTCTATTTTTAGTTTTATCGCCGAGTTTAATTTTTCTTTAAACACATTAATTTTGCATTTTGTTGCCTTTTTCCTTACAACCTAGTGGTAGAATAAAAGGCTCATTTTAAATATAGTTTTTTCAGTAAACCTACTCCTCTATGTTAAGCCTACTCCTCTATGTTATTTTAAAACCCTAATTAATGAATATAGAAGTATTACAAAAGAACTTCCTTATAAATTAAATTCTCAGTTATTGTTCCTTCCTTGAGGTTTATTTTTGCTTGGGTCCTGATAAAATTTGATTTTTTAAATCCGAAGAATTAGTTACTGGAGAAATTGCGGTATACAATTGGCCATGAGAAAGAAAAAGGCCTCCTTTTTAAAACGTTTGACCTTGTTTAATTATTACACCTTATTTTATAAATTTAAAAAATATTATGTATAATTATAAATTGTGAACATCAATATGCAGTCCAGATGACATCGAAATCTAGTTATAATCCAAAGTGATATCGAACTTTCGCCCCCGCTTTAAAAAGCGTCCAACATATTAATTTTTAAATGCTAAATTATTTATTTATTTTTCATATATGACTAAAAAAATTCAAACAAATTACATTCTAATTTTACAACTTGTAGGCAAATAAGCCGATCCATATCAATTAAAGTATTAAATACATTAAAAACAAAGAATAAATAAAATAAGAAAATGAGGAAATGATTTTTAATTAAATGTTTGTAATTAATAGATAGCATAATAAATTTTCAATTATACCTACTATGTGATATAAACCTTCTTACATCAATAGAATCTCTTAAACTTCAATCAAAACAATTTTATTTTTAAACTACAACTAAATTTTTTTTATTTTTATAACATATATATAAAACTTATCTAATTTTAAATTCTATGATTAGGTATAATACAAAAAAAATATAAATTTTTAATCACAGCAAGAGTCATTTAAAATGATTCTAAAATTCTTAAAAAAAAACTCTTAAAAAATAATTATCGCGAATTTTACGCGAAATTCTTTAAAAAAAAAAACAAAACAAAAATAGAAAACGAAAAGTTAATCAACCACAAATATAAATCAACAACAACAATAATAAATAAAAATAAAAATAAATATCATCAATCACTACAAACAATAACGACGGCAACACAAACAACAACAACAACAATTAAAAAAATGCAAAAACAAAAACCTTTTTGTACTAATTCCAAATTTCCAAATGGAGTCAACAGTAAATAAATTTCCTTATAAGTACATAAAAATAATAAATTTAAAATAAATTTAGTTTTCTTTTAACAAATCTTTGTTTTTTTTTTATTTTTTTTTTTTATTTTGAAACATTTGCAACAATAACAACAAAAAAAAAATTTTGTTGCAGTTAAAAAAAAACTAAATTTTGCTATTTTTATAAATTGTATTTTTAAAATTTTTGCCTTCTCTATTTTATTTTTGTCGTCTCGGTTCATGCTGCGAGACAACAAATTAAAAAAAAAAATATACAAGAATTATACAAATTAAGGAATGCAACAAGCATGTTAGTACAACTAGAAAATAAAAACAATAACAACAAAAAAAAACAAATTCATCAATTACAACATTTGCAATTGCAACAGTTAAAGAATAAATACAAAAAAAAAAAACAAAAACTATAAAAACTTCAAAGAAATTTGTCATAGCCTTTATAAATTAAAATTATAAAGGCCATGCGTTAATGTTATAAATATGATATTAAAAATTTATTATATTATTAAAAAGTATCCTAGAATTGAAAGGCACTATAGAAGTAAATTTAAAATAAAAAATGTTCAAAAGAAAATTGATAGAAAAAAAAGTAAAGTTCAGAATGTTGGTCTTTTTAAAATAAATTAAATTTGTAAATTTTATGCAATTTATTTGCATTGATTATCATTTTTGGATTTCAATTACTTTTGTAATTATTTTTGTAATTATTTTTAAAATTTAATTACTTTTTTAATTATTTTTGATACTTAAATTACTTTTGTAACCATTTAATACTTTAAAATAATAAGATTCCCAAAAAATACAAAAAAAACATAAGAATTACAAGAATTTTTTGAAAAATTTGATTCTTAGTTTTATTTTAAGTTGTTTGATTTTTATTTATTACTTATAGGTCCGATTTTATACGTATATACTAAGTTATCAAAGTTGTCAATTACAAATTTTCTCATAAAAAATTGAGAAAATTCAAAACTTCAACTCACTTTGAAAACTAAATTGCTTGACGGTAATAAAGTTTGTCTTTAAATTTAAATTAATGTAAACACCAACTTTAAAACTTTAAAAATATGGAAATTATCCACTTAAATATATATACACATATAACGTATTGGCTTAACTATTAGCTTCATACATATACTAACACATTTGTAATAATTCAAAAACATTAGTAATCATTCAAACATATTTGTAATTATTCAAAAACATTAGTAATCATTCGAACAGTAATCGAAGTTGAAGTAATCAACAAAATTAGTTTTCTACTTGTAGGGGATTCACATATATTAATATTTTTGATATGTAGGCCATTTAATTTTTTTTAAATTTAATTCGTAAAATTGCTTTAACTATTGAAATTTTTAGAGTTTGCCATTACTCGACGCTTACTTTAAATTCATATTAATATATATTCTTCTATTATATTACTAATTGAAATTAAATTTTATTTAACAGCTTCTTTAATCTTATTTTAGTCAACTTTATTATAATGTCCTTTCCCAAGTTTTAACCAATTTCTGTTTGCCGGATTCCTGAATTAAATGAATTAGTTGGAATAGCTTACACAGTCTTTAGTTATTTTGGAAATAAATTACAATCTACAAGTGTTCTCCTGTAGGCAATGTAGCATGTACTGTAAGCAACTATGAGGGTAGGTAGGTAAAGTGGTGACCTTCACTATCCACCGTGAAGGCATTATTTAAAGCTAGACTGCGCCAATTTTATCCTAATGCGCTCATGTGACCTGCATTTTTGTTTTCGGTTCTATATCCACCCCGTAGAGTTCAGATACGAAATTAATTCTTTGATTAAGAATTTGTGTTTAGAAAGATCGTTGTGGAAGAACGGTGAACTGAGTGAAATAAACTCGGTTCTGACTAGTGCCAAACATCTGTAAAGAAAATGCTGGATATTTTCAATTTCGTTTGCTTCTTAACAGCTATTGCAGGATGTGTTGTTAGAAGTTTCCAATTAAGATGCATGGATTACTACAAACCCCAGTGGCCTGTGATAGTTAAGACTGATTTAGTGATATCCATATGTGATTTGGGATTCAATTTATTTGAACTCCGATTGTTGTACAGGGGGGACAACATTCAATGTATGGTAAAATTCTTTAGATAACTCCATTCTTGTTTGGACTTTTTTGTATACAAAGAAAGAACCCGTTCCTTCACGACACCAATTGAGCAACTAACCCTCTCAGGAGAGTTGGCGTTCACCATGTTATGCACTAAGGTAAAACAATTTTCAAAAATTAAGATTCGCGAAACAAACTAACAAATATAACATTTAAAAAGCCCCGCACTTTAAAATTAGCAATGGAATTAAAAAAATTTTAAAATTTCGAATGAAAATAGAATCAATTTTCGTTCTCAAATCGATTTATTTCTTTTTTTTATATTTTTTATACCAAACTGTATTAGTGAATGTTAGCGACTTCTTTTTTATAGTTTTCTTGTGTTTGTGATAATTTAGAGGGCTTTACAATCAATTTGATTTTTTATTCCATGAATTTTTATCTCTTTCCTTTAGTTTTATTTTCAATCTATGTATTTGTTATTCTCTTGGCACCTTTAATACATTTATTTTACATACAATAAAATTAATCAACTTCTTTAATCGTTTCTTGTTTTTTTTTTTTTTGTTTTTGTACTCATTTTAATGACAATTGATTTATTATTGAGAATTTTAAAAATATGTTTGTTCAATTTTTATATTTCAAAGAATTTTCCTAATTTCGGTAGCATTCACATGCATAGAAAAAAAATCATTGGTTAAAAAGAGACCCTCTGTAGCCCAAAGTTTAAAGCAAAGCAGTACAAATGTTATAGATGTTGTTGTTGCTGCTATAAAAAATCATAGCAAAAACAACAATTACAAAATGGAAAATAGAAAATTTGTGTTAAATTAAATTAATTATCAAGCAATTATAGAAAATTGAGACTTCGCACCAGAATTAATATGGTGCCAGATCTTAAATAAAAAAAGAAAGAGAGAAAAAAAAAATTGAAATTTTAAATATAAGAAAGAAATAAACGATTAACCGATGACGTTTATTGATTCGATTCATTTTATGTTTTTATTGTTTTTTTTTTTTTTTTAATTCACGACCAAAAAATTTTAATTTTATTCCCTAATTTTTTGTATTTTATTTTTTTTTTTTTTAATTTGGTTCTTATAATAGAAAGGAATCTTTCTATCCGTATATGGATCGATCTAAAATTGGTGACTGACTTTTTGAGAATTTTTTTTTTATTTTCTTGTTTATTTTTGTTTTTTTTGTTAATTGAAAATTCACGTGCGATGGCGCTTTTTAGGAATTTTTATGATGTATTTCTAATTTAAAACATGTATTTTAAAAAAAAACGAATTGAAAAAATTGAAAAAATTCATTATGCGTTGCCAAATTATGCAATTTTATTTTTGTCAAAATATTTTTCAGAAAATATTTTTATTTTACGAGTGTGTTTTTAAGGGGAGGAAATTTAAAATTAACAGTTTTTAGGACTATGCTAGAAATTTTAATGAATACAACAAAGTGATTGCTTTCAACTCGACTATCTCACTCAACTCAAGGAACGTCATCTTTTTTAGGTGTTTGGTGCTTCTTCGGTAGATTTTAGTTTAGGGAGCAATTACTTATTAAAATCTTGAAAAATCAACAGGCCCCCACGGTATCACCATACCAGGGTCATAACTCCCATGTATGAATTTATGTATTAGAAAATTTGGTTATAAAATCAGGATTGCCCTTTTTTTTCAAAATAGTCTTTAAAAATGTAGTTCATTTTTATGTAAAATTATTGTTTATGTGCTAGTTATTTTTGATATTATAGTTCAAGAAAGTGTTTATACCCGTATAAGTCACTGGCGTTACATAATTAAAATTTATATTTGTTTTCATATTACTAATAACCCCTCAGCTGAGACCTGTATAAGAGAGTTTTGATCCACCACTCTGTCAGGGAGTCAAAACTCTCAGGGTCATAAGTCCCTTAGTCACTTTTGTCCCACTAAGGGATTGTGGCTCTGGGAGTTATTATCCTGTATCCCACTACCGTTCTCAAACACATATTTGCTTCCATTTCAATACCACTGTGCCATTCATTCTTATCTTTCCCTTATAGATGGTCTGTCAATCAAATCTCCTTCAACTAGGCTGTGTATTAAGTAGAAAATGTGTTATAATGCGCTAACTATACAGTTGGCTAAGTGACTTTATTTAATAAATATCTTGTAAGGATTAACACCTGCTCTAAAGAAACTAAACAATTTATGCTTGCACTCAATTTCAGCGATTCACGGAAGTAAACATATGGCCATCCATACACAGTTGAACTGTTTAGTTGGTGCAACACGGCGAAAGGAAATCCCCACACATTAAGAGTTTTGAGCTTAGTTTGCTTGTCTATGAGCTCTGTTACTATTTTGAGGTATATATTTGAAATAGCGGCTCTGCAGAGATTGATTATTGAACTTCTAAGTAAAAACCTTGCTACGGATGTCATAGTTTGCTTCTGCGTCACTTGTTTGTTATTTGTTACAGCTTCGAAGTGTTGTTCCCATCTTGTGATTTGTTTTTTAATATATGTCTTTATTTTTATCTGATTGGATGAACTGTGTTGCTTTTACGATCTTTTTGCTTGTTTACCAATCGTTCAATTCACGCATATTGTTCTTATTGGTTTGTAGTTCAGCTTGTGACCTTATCATGTCAAAGAATTTTCACTTATCATTTCTGGCTACTTAACAGACTTGTTTATCTAGATGTCTAAATTGTTGCCAATCTGCTTCATTTTTGGATAGCTACTTCAGGATTTTTCTCTGATTTGTGAGTTTCTCGTGTAAAATCCAAGTTTTCATCTCTGGTGATTCGAGGCCAAAGGTTTTTTCAGAAGAATCTTGTAATTTGGGCTTAACTTTACTCCATGTGTGATCTAGTTTTTGGTCTATGTCTTGAAACGTTTTACGAAGTATAGACACATATCTTGTAGCTTATTGATATTGAAGTATTTTTAGCTTAAATTTCCTTTTTTGGTTTTTCCTATCTGCAACAGAGTTGTGGATAAGAGGCAGATCCTTGGAAATAGGTATGAGTTATTTATGAAATATTTCACATTAGATAAGGTTAATAAAATCGGATTATATCAGACTTTTCTAAATTCCAATTTGACTGAAAGCTTCGTTTTAAACAGTAGTACGAAATCCTATTCTAAACTAAAATTCTTACTTCCTTCTACAATGAAATTATTATTTTTCTAATTAACTCCGCTATAATGTCCTTGGGCTAGGATAATTCATTATGCACATATACATATATATATTCAATTGTGAATAATTCAAATGTAACAATTCCTAATAAAGCTTTTTTTTGAATGAACTAAATATCGTGCTATTGACCAACAATCTTAATTTATTTTTGTAATTTGTACACTACTACATAAGATTTCTTTCAAGTTTTTACAAATTTTTTAAATTACTTCCTTTCATTGCTAATTTTCAATAAATTTTCTTTTTTTGTTGTTGTTTTTGTTTTTTTTTTAATTTATTGTAAATAATAAAACATTCTTGAAGCATTTTACCTTATTTTGTCTGTCTTTTATCGTTTCACTCACTTTATATATCTCTATCTCTTTTCTTTTATTTATAATTTTTTTACATTCACTACTAAATCTTTTTTTATCACACAATTATAATTAAAAAAAAAAAATAAAATAAAAATAAAAACGTTTTGTAATATTTTTATGTGAACTGAATCTGTCCTTCTAAGGATCGTTTCTATTCTTAGATATTATAAGAATCATCAATATCAAAATTATCACCATACCATAATATTTATTGTTATCATTACGATTCAATAAAAAAAAAGAACAATAGTAAAAAAGAGAAATAGTGCAAAAACAAAAAGACGCTGCTCCGAGTTCTGGTTCAATTAAAAATTTAAAAGGAAGAAAGAAAATATAAGATAATAGAATAGAAAAGGAAAGCAACAAAATAGTGAAAACTAATTAACTTGGCACATTGGTCAATACAATTAAAAAAAAAAAATAAACTAAAAAACGACAGAAATCCGTTATCATGATAACAAGTGCGTACAAATTTTTAAAAAATTTTATTTTATTACCGTTCATTGGTGATAATTCAACATGGGCAATATTAAAGCTATTTCTACGCCATTAGAATGGAAATCTCGAAACGCACACATTGAAACTGTGCGGTGTTTCTTTTGGTAGTGTGCAACTTTAACACACCAAAACCACTACCTTTTTGAACCAAACTTGTAATACAAATGTACAGTTTGACTACAGGGATGGAGATATGGAAGTATTTGAGATTATGGTAAAAGTTATTTAGGATTTCTTAAATTTGGCAAAATCGTGCATATATACATTATCAACTTTGGGGAACACATTTGGTGGAACATGGTTCCATAGACGTGATGAGCGCATGACAAACAAATTTTTTAAAAGCCGTGTTACTCCATCTACATAAATACTCTGATACTTAACTTGAACTTATACCCTGATTCTAAATATTACACGAAGTTTGAGATTCTTATTCACTTCTCTTAATCTCTATAAAGTTTGTTCTACGTCAGAATATCCTACATATGATCTAATTCATTTATTTACAAATACGTATAACCTAGTGTTTGTATTATTTGAAGTTAGCCAGATCTCGCTAACATTAAATCTGCCGCTTGGTATTTTTGGAGATTTGTAAATTTGTCCATGCAGGTCGCAATCACCCAACTGGAGCTTTTTTGGGTCGATTATCTTTGCCTTCTTGAGGTCCACTACTGGTTGATATAATGATACCAAAACATACTCAGTTGATTCGTGATATACTCTATTGATTCTCATCCCTTGGGTCTTTTTAATATTGAATTCTAGTCCAACATTCTTTGAGATATTTTGTAAATGTTTTAATTTACTCCGTATATCGCTGCACTGGTGCAAAAAATGCATATGTGATCTGTGTAGTCAAGATCTCTAATTCAAATTGATTATTTCCTAGAAACTTATATGATGCAAGGTTGTTGATCAGAAATTCGATCAAAGATATCACTAAATGAAGGAAAGATTTTAGGATATCCTAGTGCTTTATATTAAAATAATATGAAGTTTGCAATACATTTAGTTAGTTACAAAAAAACATGCCCAGTAGCATACTAGTGATTTTCAAAATAAAAGACTAACAAATGGACGTTAAAACGTTAAACAAAGTCGTTATTTAAAAAAGAAATACACTAAATACAAAAATACTCAAATGAACAAAGCAGTACCTAATACTAACCATGGGATACATAATAGATACAATATACTTGTTAACATGTTCATATGCCAGTTTTTCTATGCATCTTTAACCTAATATTGTAAATTACAACTGTAAATAGAGATCTGTTCCAAAGAGGCTGCTAAAAGAAATTTGCTTCCAAGACCATATACTTCTAAGTTCCCCATACATTTAAGAACTTATTAGTTAAATAAAACCTATGTTCTTAATTAAATTTTATTTTAAATTGTTTTTGGGGCTTCCTTTAGGACTAACATCATTTCTAGCTCAAGTTTTCAGATAACAATCAAGTTAAAATTTTATATCTAAAAACAATATATATACATGATAGTTTATTTTAACAATATTCTCCAAATCTTAAGATATTCTAAACGTTGGGCTATTTAAACATGTTCCATAGAAATTCGGTAAAATAAAAGGAAATGAAAATTCACTATTAGATAAATAAATTTCTTATTAGAAAATTTCGAAAGAAAATAAAACTATTGTTTTCAACTAAGGAAGTATGATTTTCCCAATGTATAAAAGACATCTTGGTAATTTTTATTTTTATTTCAGATAGAATGAATTTTAAATGTCCATGTAGTTGTAAAACGTCATTATCATTAAATGAACAACAACTAAGAATTAAAAAATCTTGAAAGAATAAGAAACAAGGAAGATAAGAATGTTATATATAGAAGCGCATTCATTGGGGAGGAATCAATTTATAATATAATAAAAAGAACAAGCAATTAAACAGGGATTTTTTTTTTAAATGGATATTAATATTATTTTATAAAACTGGTATATATTATATAATTATCCATTAATAACTTACATTAATGCTTACTTTTGTAATTCAAATGGTTTTTAGTATTTATTTCTAGAAATTCAATTTAAACTTATCGCTTTCATATTAGAAAAATAATATTTATCATCATAGGTAAATAGTAAGGTGACCTTCACAACCCTGTGTATAGACCTCAATTAGCACTAAACTGCGCCATTTTGATATCTATGCACTCATGTTACCTACGTTATTATTTTGATTTTATATTCAGACCGTAAAGTTCAAATACGAAATCAATTCAGTTAAACGAGTGAAAGAAGTCTGACTATGACTAGGACCGCACATCTGCATCTGTTCCATATTTCCATTTTCATTTGCTTTTTTACAGCTCCTGCAGGTGATTGATTTTTCTTTTTACAAAGAAAAAATCCGTTCGTTCACGGCAGCAATTAAATAACTACCCCTTAAAGTGACTCCTTTGTTTGTCAATTTATTTTCCCTTTCGTTACTTTTAATTTTTTTATGCCCCGCAACCACACGGATGTTATGTTTATGTTTTGACTTGTTAAGTAGAATTTCTCTAGACACTGCCTCACAAGTTTTGAGGTTGTAATGATGGCATTAATAGGCTTAAAAGTGGATGCACTATCTATACAGATTACATTTTTAATTTGTGTGTTATTTTGATTTGAAACTCAACCTCCTCTCTGATGACTCCTCGATACAGCTACCATCTTCTGGAAGTTATATTATAGTTCTTTGTTACTCTACCGCCCTTTAATTGTGCACTGGATGGCAACTCGAAAGCAAAATTATTCCCGAAGCTTAGTTTATGAGCGGTATACTCCGTTAGGAGTGCTATAAAATTCTTTGAAATTATATCCACAATTATATATTATATTTAATTTATACACAAATCATTTTACAAATTTTATCAAAAATTTCATTTTACAATTTTATGATAGATGGCGTTTAAATCTTTCATAATCTTGGATTAAATTCAACTTAAATATTATATAAGTTAAAGAATGCATTATGAACATAATCTTATATAAGTTATTTTTAGTTGAGCTCAACTAACGCTCAACTCAAAATTTTAGCCCTCTTAACCCTAAGTCCGACAAAAATTTGAGTCCGCTTAAATTTTAGTATGCCCAACCTGTGACTGAGCATTGAACCGCTTTTAGCGTGGGCGGACTCAAATATTGATCTGAGTATGATTGTAGTTTCGCATTTGAGTTCGTACATTTAAAACTCTAATTTAAAAAAACTTATTTAAAAAATTATAGCTCATTAGAATATGAATAATATGTGACTTCATGAATGCAGTATGTATATGAATACTATGTGACTTCATGAATGCAGTATGTATACATTTTATAAAATTGATTGAAATGCAAAATTAATTAGGTAGTATTAGTTAATTAGGAAATTGAAACAATTATTCATCAATCTTATTAATAATTTTCAAACGCCCTTTTCAAAATAGACCAAACAAACGTTCTTGATTAATTTAAAATTGTACTCACTTAATTCTGAGAATAAATCATTACAAATATATACATAAAATAAAAATAAACAATTGTATTTTTAATCAATTAAAAAATAAAAAAAAATAAATTATAAAAAATTAATGAAGTCACTAATTTATAATTTTACCAAAAATGTTAATTACTTTGAAAAATCCCAACAACTTACTATGAGCCAAAAATTTTATCAATTACTAATACTAATTGAAAATTTTTAAAAATAAATATAAAAAATTAACTAATACAATTAAAATTAAATAAAAATAAAAAAAAAATAACAAATCAATTGAATTAATATTGTATAATTAAATTAAATTTAAAAAAGAAAACAATTGAAATAATAATAAAAATAAAAAAAAAAAACAATTCGATTTTAAAATAATTTCCATTTTCACACAAAAAAAAAAAATTAAATAGAATGAGAAAGGTAATGCACAAATTAATGCAAAATAAAATGAGATAAACATAGTAACATTAAATTCTATTGTTTCATTTTTTATCTTATTTTTACTCTCCTTTTTTTTTTTTTTATCATTTGTTTTTTTTATTATTTTACTTGTTGTTTTTTTTTCATTAAAATTTACCGTAATATATAAACTGTGATACAAAAGTATTTAAATTCACTCGTTTATTTAACTGAGCCGCCATCAAAAGGGTCTGCCGATTCCAAATTTTTTTTAAGGAACAGATACCTTTTATTTTAGTATTTTTTTTTAATTTGATTAAATTTAAAAATTTTTTTTTAAATTCTTTATTTTTATTAAACGGTAATTAAAAAAAAAAAATAAATTTAATTAATTAATTAATTTTTTAAGTAGTTAAAAAAAATATATAATCAAAGAAAAGGATTTAATTGAAGTTCACATCAAATATAAAAATCTTCAAAGTGAAAAGTGTTATACGAATAACAAAATATATACATATATAAGTGTCATTAAAACGGTACTTTAATTACATAAGGATTACGTCATTACTATATTTACTTTGAGATTGCAGTTAATTTGTAAAAATTATTAAATAAATATTTAATTAAAAATGGTTTCAAGTAAATATAAATATATATATACGAATAGTACAAATTACTTTTTGGAAATATAAAAGATTGTAATGGAAAATTAACTTAACGTAATTGGAATTGCCAATATCAGTAAAATATTCTTTTTTAAAATTAAAATAAGAATTCAAATCCAAAAAGGATTGAAATGGATAACTTTTATGATTGCAATACCAATTTGAATTTATATCAAAATGAT
>OY720445.1:28810055-28974894 GCA_963082915.1 Dolichopus griseipennis
GATATTCTAGTTATTTACTTATATATAAACCCATTTTAAAAATATTTATCATAATTAAATGACCAATTTATATTAGATTTTTTTTTTAATTTTTTTTTTTTTGAAAAAACAAGTTCCAAATAACAAGATTCGACTTTTCATTTCATTTTATAAATATTCTTTAATTCAATAATTTAATATACCTAATAGAATTCAAAATGTCTAATTATACCAAAAACAACTTAATTTTTTAGGAATTTTTTTGTGTTGTTAACTTTCTTAAATTTCTAATTATCATATTCATCAAGTTTTAATACAATTAATTACAAATGTCACACAACAATTTTAATTTTTTATTTTTTTTTTAAATATAACACAAAGTAATTAAATTTAATTTTCAAATTTCATTACATATACCTGTATACCTATATGTAATGTACCTATAATGTACCTATGTATACATATATAAAACATTCAAATTTTTTAAAAAAATTCTTAAATCTTAACATAAACAGAACCAAAGTATTTTTTTAAAGGGACAACAGATTACAACAACAAATTACAAAATATGCAAATATGTACATATATTATATGCGTAAATAATTCCATCTATAATAAATCAAAAAAAAAACTGATTTTTTTATTATTTTAAAACATAAAAATATATTTAAGAACACAATAATGAACATACGAGTATTAAAAATACTTAATTGTCAATTGTCATACAACCAAACCCTTTTAAAAATCAAATATGTACTCAAGTACTCAAAGATCCATATAAGATATATCATATATGCATAAAATTTAATTATTTCGTCACTCTTCGGTTAATGCATGTTTTTTTTTTTTTTTTTGTATTTTTTTACTCTTTTTTTTTATATCCATCTCTTTCATATTTATTTTATTTCTTTTTATTTATTTTTCAATTTTTATTATTCACACTTTATTTACCAAAGCAAAGTATTCATCATTGATAATGCAATAATAATGCATCATCATATAAAATACCATTTATAGAAATAGACTTCATGATGAATGCAATTTTTATTATTCAAAAAAAACAAAAAAAAACAAAAACAATGTGTTTCTCTTAATATACCGATTACTGAGTACATTGACTACAATAACAACAACAATGAGACTTAAATAATTAGTTGTTCGAATTCTTGCAAAAAAATCAAAAAAAAAAAAAAAAGAAAAACAATAACAAAATTAGATCAAAACCCCATGAGTACATATTTAAGGAAAAAAATATGCATACCATATATTTACATTTTAATTCTATAAATTCTCATTTTTCTCAAATTCCAATTCCTTCAACCTTCTCTCTCTCTTTTCGACAACTGTTTACCTCATCGTGCAAGTACTACTGTATATTCAAGTACTGTGAAATGTGAATTATTAATCCTTCATGGTTCAAAAATGCAAAAAAAACAAAAAAAAAAATAACAAAAAAAATTAAAAACAAAAAATAAGGCAATGATTGTTTTGGTTTTTTTTTAGAGTATCCATAGATGCCAACTTAGTATAAAAGAATCGTAAAATTCTTTAAGACTTTACATTAGTTTAAAGATCGCGCGATTGTAAACATCCTTACAATTCAAAAAAAAATAAAAAAAACAAAATCTAAAACGGGACTTTTTCAAATATAGAAAAATTCTATATTTAAAAATCTTAAACGCGTTCTTTTCAAAAATCAAAAAAAAACTCAAAACCTCATTCCGAAGGGAGATCCTTTTGTGTAAAGAAGTGAATATTGTTCAGTATTTTTTCTATTTTTTTTTTAAATATATTTTTTGACTTGATCACTGTTTTAATTAAAATTAAATTAATTTAATAAATATTATATAATATATATAATTAAAAAAAAAAAATATATTAAAAGTGAATAAATAATAAAAAATTAAAAAAAAAAAAAAATAAATATTTAAAAAATTTAAATAATTAAATATTACAAAAAAATAAAAACCAAAAAGATCTTCAAACTTCATATTTAGAAACAAATTTCAATTTAATTAAAGCCTAAAAAATGTGTGATGATGATGCTGGTGGTCTTGTCGTTGACAATGGTTCCGGAATGTGTAAAGCCGGTTTTGCTGGTGATGATGCACCACGTGCTGTATTTCCATCAATTGTTGGCCGTCCACGTCATCAAGGTGTAATGGTTGGTATGGGACAAAAAGATTCATATGTTGGTGATGAAGCACAATCAAAACGTGGTATTTTAACATTGAAATATCCAATTGAACATGGTATCATTACAAATTGGGATGATATGGAGAAAATTTGGCATCACACCTTCTATAATGAATTGCGTGTTGCACCCGAAGAACATCCAGTTTTATTGACTGAAGCCCCCTTGAATCCAAAAGCTAATCGTGAAAAGATGACACAAATTATGTTTGAAACATTCAATTCACCAGCAATGTATGTTGCTATTCAAGCTGTATTATCATTGTATGCTTCCGGTCGTACCACTGGTATTGTATTGGATTCTGGTGATGGTGTATCACACACTGTACCCATTTATGAAGGTTATGCTTTACCACATGCCATTCTACGTTTGGATTTGGCTGGTCGTGATTTAACCGATTACTTAATGAAAATCTTAACTGAACGGGGTTATTCATTCACGACAACAGCTGAAAGGGAAATTGTCCGGGATATTAAGGAGAAATTGTGTTATGTTGCTTTGGATTTTGAACAAGAAATGGCAACAGCTTCAGCTTCAACATCATTAGAAAAATCATATGAATTACCGGATGGTCAAGTGATTACAATTGGTAATGAAAGATTTAGATGTCCAGAATCATTGTTTCAACCGTCATTTTTGGGCATGGAATCATGCGGTATTCATGAAACTGTATACAATTCAATTATGAAATGTGATGTTGATATTAGAAAGGATTTGTACGCTAATACTGTATTGTCTGGTGGTACTACAATGTATCCAGGTAAAACAAGTTCTAAAAAACCAGCAATCGTTTAAGATATATTTAAAATATTTAAAATTTAAGATCTTGTTAATAAACTTCTTTTTTAACTTATATTTTACAGGTATTGCTGATCGTATGCAAAAAGAAATTACAGCCTTAGCACCATCTACAATAAAAATTAAAATTATTGCACCACCAGAACGTAAATACTCTGTATGGATTGGTGGTTCTATTTTGGCATCATTGTCCACTTTCCAAACTATGTGGATATCAAAACAAGAATATGATGAATCTGGCCCTGGAATTGTACATCGTAAATGTTTCTAAACATTTTCCTAAGATACATTTTATAGAAAATGATTGAGTTTTCTTGAAATTGAACAATTTTTTTTTTCTTTTAATTTGAAATGGAGGATTCAAGCATTTTTTCTAGTCATTTTTGTTTTTTTTTTTTTTTCATAATTTGTAGTCCTCAGAAACTTGGAAAGAAGTTAGTATTAAAAAAAATCAACGAATCTAAATATAACTTAAACAACATTTTTTTTTATAAAAACACAATTAAAGCAAAAACATAAAGCGCTGTTGCATACGTATACATTTTTTTAATAATCTGGGAAATTAATAATGAAGTGCCATATATAAGAATAATTATAAAACAAAATCTATGTTTTAAAAGTTGAAATAAAGTAAAATGAAAAGTGATCATAAAATAAATTTTTTATTTAACTTCTGTTCAAATGTTACTTGAATAGCTTAGGCTTCAGTTTTAAGTGCTCAAGAATTCTAGGTTTAGCTAACAAAATTAATTGGATTTGGTTTGGCAATAACTATTAATAACTTTTTTTTTTTTTTTATTAAAATCGAGCACACCAGAGGCTTAACTCAATGTCCTATGATTTCTAGAGAAGCGCCATTACGTAGTGATTAGTGAAATTCGATAGATTCTAATGGTGTTCACTAGAATTTTTCGACTATTAATATATAAGTATACTTAATTATTTTCGAAATTAAAAAGAATAATTGTACTTACAAAAAATTTTGAAAAAAGAAAGTCTGATGAGAAGGTCCAAACGCATCTTTGAATTTGTGAAAATATTATAAGCAGATACGTTTTCAAATTCTAATGATTCGTAAAAATTCAAGAAATAATTCAACTTATTCCTTTATTGAAAGAAATTAATTTTTCTAATCCGTTTTCAGACAGGATGGGGTGGTGAAAATCGTTCGGAGTAACCACAAACCATAAGAACGCAAAAAAACATCGTCAAATTAAGTAAAAATTCGGCTAGAAATGGTACAAATCGTCCAGAAAAAATAATTAGAATCCGAAATATTTTTGAGAGTAGGGACAAATTATGTGGAAACTATAAAAAATAATACTCGTTATTTCAGACACAAAATTGTTGGAAACAAAAATTCGAAGCGACAATTTGTTGGCACTAGTGAAAAAATGTGGGGACGTTTCATAATATTTTCGAACTCGGTATAAAATGGTTGAACCATAGAAAAATCGTTGGAGGATGTTTATTTACTTGAGGAGATTATTTACTCCCGAGGACTTTCTTTTGAGCCCGACGATTTTTTGCGTCTTCAACGAATGATTTCATAATCAAAATCGTTGGAAGAAAAAATTCAAGAAAATATCGTCGGACCAGGCGATAAATTCTCAGACTCTGCGATGAGTCAATTTTTATATATGATGAGTATATTTTAAAAATTAAACCTTAACATTCAATCTCCAATAATATATTTCGACACTTTTTTACAGATTTTCTTGAGTATATTGGGGTTACATTCTAAGTATTGATTTCACTCTCATTCACAATAAATAAAGAATTAATGAAATAGTTAAATTATAATATTATCAATTTATTAAACCCTACACCTATAGAATAGGTAAAGGGGTATATTAACTTTGGTATGGTGTTTGTAACCACCTAAAGGAAGCGAGCTAGATATGGAAAAGTATATATATTTGTGATCAGCGTGACCGCCTTAGTCGATATAGCCATGTCCGTCCGTCCGTCCGTCCGTCCGTCCGTAGGCACGATAACTCAAAAAATAATGGAGCTATCTTGATGAAATTTTAACTGTAGGTTACTAGGACTGAAAGTACGGCGGGGATTGCATATGGGCGAAATCGGCCCATGGGTTCGGATTCTGGACCTTTTAATCGGTTTCAGGGCTAACGAACAAATATAAAAAATCACGATAACTCAACAACTAATGACGCTATCTTCATCAAATTTGTGCTGTAGGTTACTAGTAATGAAACTACTTCGGGAATTGCGTAAGGTCGGGATTGGACCATGGGTTCGGAACCTAGAACTTTTTGATCGAATTTAGGCCAAACAAGCATAATTCCGAAACCAATGAAGATAGAACCTCCAAATTTGGTATCAGGGTGTCCCTTCCTATTTCGTAAGTGTCTTTGAAATTTGGGTCCCATTGGAGTAGTGGGTCGGGGACCAGCCACACATTTCCGAAGACCTTAAAGCATATCTTTAAAATTAATAAAGATAACAACTTGAAAAAATGTAGAAGCTTCCAATTTGCCACAAGGGTGTTCTTTACTATCTCTTGCGTGTTCCCCTAATTTGGGATCAATTGGAGAGGTGGTTCTGTACCCCTCTCAGACCTCCCAAGTTTTAAAGGCTTATAATCGAAATTACTAAAAATAGTTACTTAAAATTAGGATAGACCGTTCAAATTGTGTACAAGGGTTAACTAGTACTATAAGTACAGCGCGGACTATATAAGGGCGAAATCAGCCCAACGATTCGGATTCCGGACCTTTTAATCGATGTCAGGGCTAAGGAACATATATAAAAAATCACGATAACTCAACAACTAATGAGGCTATCTTCATGAAATTTGTGCTGTAGGTTATTGGCAGCGGTTTTTACGTACGGTGAGGATTGGACAATGGGTTCGGAACTTAGAACTTTTTGATCGAATTTAGGCCAAACGAGCATAATTCCGAAACCAATGAAGATAGAACCTCCAAATTTGGTATCAGGGTGTCCCTTCCTATTTCGTAAGTGTCTTTGAAATTTGGGCCCCATTGAAGTAGTGGATCGGGGACCAGCCACTCAGTTCTTAGGCCCTTAAAGCATATTTTCGAAATTAATAAAGATAGTAACTTGAAACAAATGTAGAAGCTTCCAATTTGCCACAAGGGTGTTCTTTACTATTTCTTGCGTGCCCCCCTAATTTGGGATCAATTGGAGTGGTGGTTCAGAAACTCTCTTAGACCCCCTAATGTGTAAAAGCTTATCATCGAAATTAATAAAACTAGTAACTTAAAATTAAGATAGAGCGTTCCAATTGTGTACAAGGGTTAACTAGAATTGAAAGTATGACGGGACTGCATGTGGGCGAAATCGTACCATAATTTCGGGTCCTGGAACCCTTGAAAAGTTCAAGGACTAACAAACATATATCTTACAAACACCATAACTCAAAAAATAATGCCGGTATTTTGATGAAATTTAACAGTAGGTTACTAGTAATGAAAGTACCATGGGAATTGGTTGTGGTCGAGTTTAATTTCGAAGCCAAAGAATATATTTCCTATGTCCTACGTGTCTCCGAAATCAAGACTTAATTGTAGTGGTTCAGCTATGTTCAAAGGTACTTGCTGCATTTATGTAAAATTTATTTTTATATTTAAATGAATTATATGAAAAGGTGTAAATTTTTAATTGTATTTTAGAAATACATTTATTGCATATTTTGCGTTTATAAGCTTTTCTATTAGGTATATAAACTAACCATTTAAAATAATTGCAATTTTTAAAAATTTGGATTATTAAATATATTATGCTTTGATTATCTTTTTATCACAAAATTTAATAATTATAATTTTTAAAAATAATTTTTTCATTTTGTAATTGAATTGGAATAAATATATTTTCATTTATTTCAAGTTTGTTTGTTTTTTAATATTTTTAAATAGATAAATTAGTAAGAATTTGTAGTATTTTTTAATAGATAGGGTAATTAGAAAATGTTTTTAGTATTATACAGTTAATTTGGTTAGCTATGTCTTACGATCAAATTAATAACAGCTTCTATGGTGTTAAAATGACTTATGGATATGTCCTTAAATTTTAACCAAATAGGTGTAGGGTATTTCTAAGTCGGTTGCACCGACTGACTGTTTCTTTACTTGTTTTTATCCTAAACTTGGTATGAAACACTATATAATTTTTAAAATGTGTATTTTTAATTAGCAAATTTTATTAGGCGCAGTATTTACTGGAAAATACTGGTTAATACTCATGGTTACTGATTGGTACTGGTAAGTACTAGTTAATACAGGTAAGTACTGATTGGTACTGTTATTAAATATTAATTATTTACTTAATTAATTACTGTATTTTTACTGTTACTTATATTTTTGCCATCGTTTTTGTTCGTTTCAAAATACTTGAAAATCATCAGCTCTCGGTAAAACTCATTAATTTTTTGAAACAGGTTTACTATCCTTTATACCCACAGATAGACATATCGATGGACAATTATTAAAAACACTATTAAGCAATATATACTTATATATAAAATTAAATTTTTAAATATCTTTATGGAACATAATAAGTTCATGATCATCTCTTACCACTCTCACATTATAAAATTTAAAGTAATTTCCATAAGATATTTTAAAAATATCTTTAAAAAAAAGTTTTAACCACGAAAAATTATATTTGATTAAAAACTTTTTCACAAAGAAAATTTAATTTCAATTTTAACCCAATAAAAATTTTTTCCTTTTTAATTTAATTTTAAAGTTTTTACAAAACAAATTCAAAAATTAAAAAAAAATTGTCTACAATGTTTACAATATCGATTTTCTTTTTCATTTCAAATTTTCAAGAAAATTTTGATGAAAGACATAGAATTCTGTACTTTATTAAAAAGAGTTTTCCTCCGCATTCCACTAAATCATGAAATGGAACCCCCCTTTCAAAAATAAAATACAAATCATTACTATAAGAATTCCTTGAATATTTTATGGTGTAACTGATCTTTTCTTCCTTACATCAATTGTTGAATTTAAAATTTTTAATTTTAAATTATTTCCCAAGTAAATAATTTAAATTTTTAAGGTAAGGTCTAGTCTGGGTTGTTTTTGTTTAGTCTACCATTAGGATTTCCTCAAAACACAAAAACAAAGACAATAACAGAATAAATCAGTAAAAAAAAAACTAAAGAATGGAAAACACTAAAACCAAACCAGTATATATTGTAACTTCCAAGTAAAAATTTGTGGTCGACTTAAGAATATGAGATTTTCATGCTTTCAATATAAAAAATTAAACCACACCTGTTCTATTTCTCACATTTATAAAATCCATCCAAAAAGTATTAAATAAAAAGAAGATAGAAAATATTTCTATCTCATTTCATTGCATATGCATTACATTTTGTTATTATTTCTAATATTAAAAAATTCTTAAAACATACCATCCCCCCCAAAGTTTTCAAAGTTTTAAAAAAGAATTTCAACCGAAAGAAACGACAAAAGCCTAAAGAATTACGTTATTTCAATAACGGTAAATGTAATTTAATATTAAAAATAGAAAATTACCCGAAGCAAAGAAATAGCCTAAAATTATGCAATATATTTTTGTTATTTGTTTTTGAATAGTGTTGGCAAATGATAACAAATCAATTATTAAAAAAAAAACAATTACTACATGACTTTTAAATATTTATTGTGAATAGATATAACAACGCTATACTGTCAAGCTCAGTATAAAGCATTCAAGCGAATATTTGAAATAAACTTGAATTTTTGATAAGTACGAGTACTTGTATTTATTTATTGGTATTATATAATACTTAAGAATTACATGTAAGTATTTTTACTGAAACAACGCTACAGTCAAACTCCGTACAAAGCATTCAAGTGAATATTTGAAATATACTTGAATTGTTGATAAGTACTTGTACTTATTTTTTTTGTATTTAAATACTTAAGAATTACAAGTAAGTATTTTTACTGGGAATTACAATTATATTTTCAAGTATGTATTTGCTTTTACTTTTTCTTAAATTTTTTAAATATTGAAATCTTATTAATACGACTGGTACTTGACAAAGTTTATGTTGATAAGTACTTGTACTTATTTTTTTGGTATTTAAATACTTAAGAATTACAAGTAAGTATTTTTACTGGGAATTACAATTATATTTTCAAGTATTTGCTTTTACTTTTTCTTAAATTTTGTAAATATTGAAATCTTATTAATACAACTGGTACTTGACAAAGTTATGTACCATATCAGGTAATGGTACTGGTAATCGAACTGGCACTTAAAATATACAAGTCTGCTTCCATCAAATAGTATAAAATTTTTACTTAACTAAAATACTGTCATAACTTGATTTACATTCCGAAACTGTATCACGAATAATATTTTCGATACTATGGATAATTTTTGAAGAATTTTTTAATCAAAGTAAGTAATTGTCAATTCTGCACCAATTATTGGAACTATACTCGGCGAAGCTTACGTCAATACGATATTTTAATATATAAAAGAAATCTTCTTGTAATAAAAGTTTCAGGTCAGAGTATTTATTTGATTAAATCGATTTTTCATATAATTGATATTTATTTGACATTTCCAATCAGCTCGTCATCACCATCAAGTACAATTCCAGACAGAATGTAACGAAATATTAGATAATAAGTTGTAATCACTATTTAACAATTTTTAAACAGCTTTTGATTAACACACTTATTAGTTGGAAAACATATTTTTAATACCAATGCATAAATATTAAATACAACTTTAATTATATTGAAAACTTTAATATCAAACGCATCTCCCAACTGTCAAATTAAAATGTAGGACAATGCAGTTAGTTATTCTTTCATAAAAGTTTTAAAAAATTAAAAATAAAAGTTATTTTGATTTTTTTTTTTTTTTTTGAAAGTACTGCAAATCTTTTCCAACTATTTTCAAACTACAAAACAACAATTTCTTAAGTAAAACATCAACTAAAATAAAATTCTGAATTTAAATTCAATTCTATTTTGATCCTATTTTAAAGAAAATATAAATAGTAACTTTGAATCCTTACCATTAAAACGATTTTGCATTCATTTAATGGTTTGTTATTTGAAAGATTTTCAAATTAAGAATTTAAAAGTTAGTTTTTCTTTAATAATTTTATTAGTTGAATGCAATTAAGTATAAAATTGAAGTTTACTTAACAATTTATAAATATTTTATTTTAATAAATATTATTATTGGGTCTGTTATGAAATCCCGAACTTGGGATTACCTACATTATTTAGATTTTCTATTATTATTTGTTTTATTGAAAATAATTATTTTCAATTTTTGAAAACTTGAGCTTGTTTAAGCTTGGGAGTTTATTTTACATCTATTATTTTACGTATAAGATGTATTTTAAATTTTTATATAAGACTTTCATTATAAATTTCGAAAAATACTTCCAGAATTTTTTTCGAAATAGGTAGCTTTTTATTTACTTTTAAACTTCGGCCTTAAGTATTTTCTTCCAGAATGCAGTTTTAAAGTTAATCACATTGTTTAAAAATATAACGGGGAATTATGTCTCAAATTTTAGGGGACTTTTGGCTCACTCCTCAAGTAATAATAACCCGAGATTTTTTGACTAAATTTTTTAGTTATGAATACTCAGGAGACTTTTCTTGACTATTGCCTTTCGCCTATTTACGTTCTACTACCAATCGGTGAGTAGCCATTTAAAATTATGATAATCCGTTTTCTAAGTCCCGATAAACAGGCAATTTCTTATTTTGTTTTTCCAGCACGGTTTTTCTTAGTCAATTGGTAGCACTTAATTAAAAATAAAAGGAATTTGTTTTAATTCAAGCTTCAACCTAATTAAAAACGAAAGACGTACGACGTATAATACGCCGTACGTCGATAAGTAATTCGTCAAAAGCTATATTTTTATAAAAAGCATCGGGAGCTCTAATGTAATAATATGTATTTAAAATAATTTTGACAGAAAATATACGCTGAACTTCGTTATTTAGGGTGAGGCCTCAATCAACTCAAGTCGATGGACATTAAAAGCGAAAGATTTCCGATTTTTAAGGAGGCAGATTATTTAAGTTTATACGATTTTAGATAGACGGATTTTAAAAGTTGGGGTTTAGATGTTAGGGTTTTGAAATTTCTAGATTTTTAATGACGGGATTTTGCAGTTTTAAATTTCGAACAGTACTCAAAATTTCTTCAAAGAATATAAATTAACAACCAAAAAAATTCCGTCAATAATAATGAAATTGTTTTCCTCCATCTGACGAAAATTTTTTTATTTAAATTTTTCTTAATTTAATTAATCGATGCAGGGTTATAACTCCCAGGATCATAAGTCCTTTAGGGACATTACATGGTACATTACAAATGGATAATAGAAGTTATAACATCACACAACTAAAATTATGTGATTTAGCGTATACATATACTAACATACTTAAGTCGAAATCTATTTCAAAATAATTTCTAAAATTCTTTTCCAACTAAAATTCTTTTATGATTTAAGTCTGATATTACAAAATTATATAAGTAAAATATTAGATGTAAAACAATATGTATTTATATATTTGTCCATCCGAGATGCTAAATTAGAAACCATATTTAAATTTATTAAAAAATTCAAAGTTTACCTTTTTTCCAGAGAATTTATGAATTATTAATTTATGCAATACTTTGGTTACAAAATCAGGATTGGCCTCTTTTGCAAAATAGCCTTTAAAAATGTAGTTTATATGTGAAATTATTGTTTTTTCCCTGAATCTTAGAAAAAAGGAATACCCCCTTTTCGAATCCACCTCCAAAATTTGTACTAATTATATTTGACATTATACTTCAAGAAAGTCTGTATGTATTCGTACCCGTCATTGATGTCATATAATTAAAATTAATATTTGTTTTAATATTACTAATAAATTTTTGACTTAGAACTGTGTAAGAGAGTTATGACCCACCATTTTGAGTCAAAACTCTAAGGATCAAAAGTCCCCTATGAAATTATGACCCTGGGAGTTATGACCCTGCAATAGTAAATCTACTCATTGTTTTCAAAGTTTATATTAAAAAACAATTTTAAAACCAAAACCCATACTTACCAAAAAAACAAAAACCAAAATTCAACCACCCACAAATCTTGAGATCAGGAACTTTTGGTTTCCTTATTTTTTTTTTATTAAAAAATAAAGCAAAAAAACGAAATATTTGTGTCAATTTGCTTGTTATCTTATACTAACAATATTCGATTTCTTTCTTATCAGAATCATTACGTGTTTGGCTTACTGAAATTTTGGATTTTTTCATCTTCTAGGTCTTCTTATTCTTTTGCTTTTAAATTGTTTCATTTGCTTCTAGAAGATGTTAAAATTTTTTTTGAATAATGAAAATTGTTATTCTATTTTTTTTTTTTTTGGGATAAAAATTTACTCCTATGCTGTACAAGAAAAAGAATTTCATTCAGATGATGCCAAATCATTCGACTGGAGTTTTTTTTTTGTATGATGAAAAATTCAGAAACGAAAATTCGGATAAAATAATAATGATCTAAAATAGAACCAAATCAAAATATACAAAATTGTTTCACATTGAAATGGAAGAATTTCGAATACAAAAATAAATCTTTCAAAAAAATGTTACAAGTCACGATGCAAAAAAAATCATTGGGTTTTTTTTGTTGCATAAAATGGAGCAGAAGAAATATTCACAAGTCAAAAGAACTGTTTAACAATGTAAATATTCATGAATTCAAAAATTGTTGCTGTCGTTGTTGTGCTTGAAATGAAATCAAACTAGGAAAAAATTTAACTATAGAAATTGAAGGTATGCTGTCAAAAGTTTTAATTCTTCCAACCTGAAACTGGTAAATTTTTTTTATTTTAGTAGGGTTTTGAGTTTAGAAATCTTTAAATTTTTAAAATAAATCTTAAACACTGGCTTAAATCTTAATTAATAGCTTAATAAATAATTAATAATTACATATTTTTAATAAAAAATACATTAATATAAAAATATAAATAAATAATTTTAATTGAATAATATAACTCACAGATATAGGATACCATAAAAAATAGAATTGCATCTATAGAAAATCTAAGATATTTTTACATGTTATAAAGTACTACACCTTATCTCATCTAAATTTATTTATTTATTAAATATTTACAAAGGCATACAAACCCAAGTTGACGGACCCTTTCCTGGCGGATGTGGGTCAGCTCATTTAAATTGTATGTGGAATTCATTTGATCAATTCTAATAATATGTGTTGTGTATAATACTACCCCTGTTCCTACATGCACTTGTATAGTAAGGGTGTTTAGCCAATAACTGTGAACAGTTATAACGTAAAAAATAGAAAAACACATGAGAAGTCTTAAAATTGGGCAGTACCTACATTATAATTAAGAAGTAATAAAACAACATAAGTTCCTTATTGCTCAGATTTTTAAAATGTTTAACCATATATTACCATATCTTCTTTTGCATTGACTATTGATTAGTTTTTAGTTTATAATTTAAAATAAAATGATAACCTTCTTCAATTTCCAATTTTTAAGCTTGAAATTTAAGCTTGGATTGAAATTTAACTTTTCACTAAATAAATACGAAAAGTAACTCTGTTTAAATTTAAGGTCAGAAGGTTTTCAGATGGTGAAAAGTTCTTTCGTCTAACTTTAACATATTTCCAATTTTTAGTTTTTTAGTTCTATGCCTTTCACAACACAGCCTTAAATATATTTTCACTGTATTCTGACTCACAACATGATCTAATTTAAGGCCCCAGTTAATTTTAAATAATTTTTTAATTAATAAAAGCAAATAAGCACACCAAGTTTTTGTACCCTACACCTAAAATCGATATAATAATATTTTGGTACGGTGTTTGTACCCAACGAAAGGCAGCAAGCTAGATATGGAAAAGTATATGTATTTTAGATCAGTGTCACCTCCTGAATCTGTATATAATGGTGAAGATGATAATGATGATAATAATGACGACGGTGATAATGATTGTCATGATGATGATGATGGCAATAATAGTGATTTGTTAATAATGATGATAGTGAAAATGATGATAATGATGGTCATGATTGTGATGATAATACTGATGATGATGGTAATGGTTGCAAATAAACGATATTTGAACCATAGGTTCGATTTCTGGAAGCTTTTGATCGAATTAAGGTTAAACGAACTTATCTCCGAAACGACTTTTTAGTACTACTATGATATACAACAGACTTAAAACAGCAAAAAGTAGTTTTCTATTGTAATTAAGAAAATAAAATTTGTCTAACTGTTGTATTGTCTAAGTGTTGTGTTGTCTAACTGTTGTGTTGTTTAAATGTTGTGTTGTTCGAATGTTGTGTTGTCAATGGGAACAGCACCCGTTGACAACACAACATTAATTCCTTTTAACATAAAAGATGCTTTTGTTAGCAGTTTTAATAACCATCTATATAACAAAAGAAAATATCAAATGAGACTACAATAACCAAAAGTACAAAGATATGATTCCTTTTACAAGTTGTTCTGCAACTCTAACATGCAACTTTAATGTGAAGTTCATCACGTTCGCAGGAAAGATGAATTATCCGATTGCTGAAAGGTTCATTATTATTATAATAATCAATTGAGACTCTTTTTAAACAAACATATCCATGAACACACATTACAAATAGGCAGTTGAAAAATTTTTATATTTAATTATTGATTAAAATTAAGAATATTCTAGTTTTCCAGTTTTTCATATTTAATATTAATCTGATTGGCGACCCCAAGATTTGCTTCATCCTATTTATTTCATTTCATATGGTTACCTTAATATTGTCATATATTGTCATATTTATTTCCCCTTCTAACCCACTCATCCAACCATCCTTCCAATCAAAAATATAACTCAAATATGCTTGTTGATTTTTCATGCGTCCCTCTTCAGATATTTTTATTTGTTTCTTATTTATATACAGATACTCAATATTATTTTATAAATTAATTTTTTTAACTTTAAAATTTTTGCTTCTGTGGAATTTACCTATGATTTAAAATTCTTTAACAGTTTTTGCAACAATAATTTGGCAAAAAAAAAAAAAACATAAACAATGTTGAACCCAAGATTTTGGGACAAAATAGAAAAAGGAATTCAAGGATTTTACTAAATAAAAAAAATATTGCTTACTTGTATAAAGTATTACTTAAAGTTTTCCAGAAAGACTCATTGAAAGCATAAGAGTATGCTCAAGGTGTACAAAATCTATTTCATATAAAAGGGGTAAATGTACATTCCACCTAATAATGTATATATATATAAAATACTCTTTTCATGTGAAATTGGCCCTTGATTGTCTATTTTCAAACGAATTTGGTCTTTTTTCAAACGAATTTGATCTTTTTTCAAATGAATTTGCTCTTTTTTTAAATCAAGTGCGTTCTTTATTTTTTAAAATGCCCCCGTATATTGTGACTCAGAAGTCAAACTGACATGTTTTAACAAACCTAGTCCCCAATTCTGTGATAGAAACTAAAACAGGAAAAACATAATTAAGTTAAATTTCAAAAAATGGCACCTCAACCTTTTGGGACTATTTTTTAGATCTACCTAGCTCAAGAGTTAAACTTTTTAATTTTCCATACTGTATTTAGAGGATCTTAAATAAAATCCTTTTTTTGAGTACCTCTTTTCAAATATGTTGATCCGACTACTAGATCCTTAAGAACGGGGCTGATTTAAAAAAATAACCAATTTAATTTAAAAATTTAGGACTATTTGTATTTGAAAAAAATATCAAATATAGACAAATTTCATTTGAAAAAGAACCACTTGAAAAGAGTATATATATATATAGGCTAATGGCTATGTATACATAGACATATATATATAAGAATAAATATTTTATAGAAAAATTTGTTCAATAACTTATATACGTGCCAGCAGTGATGAAAATACGAACACACAAGCAACAATAAAAAAATTCACAAAAAAATAAAATACCCACAACAAAGTGAATTGAATCGCGTGAACACGTTTTAAGATTCTCAAAAAAAAATTTTAACAAAAAGTCCTAGAAAAAATAAAAAACTTGAATCATTTCTTTCAAATCCTTTTAGGCAAAAAAACAAACAAAAAAAAACAAAATACATACAAAACTGTGTTCTAGTTAACATTCTAGTTGAGTTTTAAGAATGATATTCATTTCTATAATAATAATAATATTGGTTTTCTTTCTCCCTCTCTCTATATATTTCTCTCACTGTCTTTCCTATTCAAAAAAAAAAAATACTCACCTCTTGTTACGGTTAAAAAGTTTATTTTTATACCCGTATGACTATATAGTCCAAGGGTATAATAAATTTGCCATTACGTTTGTGACGCAGAGAAGGAGGGGGGGTAGATATAGACTCAAGTGTATGGATCGGATCAGAATCGAAAAATAAATCGATTTAGCTATGTATGTCTGTCCGTCCGTCTGTCCGTCCGTCCGTCATCACGATAACTCAAAAAGTAAAGGAGCTAGGATTATGAAATTTTCACAAATTCGTTTTTATGCAAAAAACGGAATCGAGTTTAAAATTCAGCCATTTTGGTCCACGGGTTCGAGTACCTGCCATACAACTTCTAATTTTATATGAGCATTACTCTATACCTATGGAAGCTGCGTGTCTGAAATTTTGCCAAAAGTAGTTTAGTATAATGGCCAAAGTTACTGCAAAATTTGGTTGGTCTACTGCAGAGGGTTCGAGTAGCTGCCATACAACTCCTTCTTTTATATGAGCTTTACACTACACCTGATGAAGCTGGGTGTCTGAAATTTTGCAAAAAATAGTTTAGTGTAATGGCCAAAGTTACTGCAAAATTTAGTTGGTCTACTGCTGAGGGTTCGAGTAGCTGCCATACAACTCCTTCTTTTATATGAGGATTACACTACACTAAATGAAGCTGGGTGTCTGAAATTTTGCCAAAAATAGTTTAGTGTAATGGCCAAAGTTACTGCAAAATTTGGTTGGTCTATTGCAAAGGGTTCGAGTAGCTGCCATGCAACTCCTTCTTTTATATGAGCATTACTCTACACCTAATAAAGCTGAATGTTTGAAATTTTGTCAAAAGTAATTAACCGGATGATATAATGTATATGTTACGGTCATACGGGTATCCCAGAGTTGACACAGTCTACTCTACTACACTCTTCCTCGTTTTTTTTTAAAGTTAGTTTATATCGGGTTTTTTGTCGTCCTTTTTTTTCTCCAAAAATCGTTTAAAATATTAAAGGCTATATAAGAAAATTATGGATTTTTTTTTTTTTAAACTTTCTCTTCTCATTTTCCAATGATTTGTTTGTTGTTGATGTTGCAAAGGTTTCTTTAAACCTAGAATTATTTTGTTTTGAAAAGAATTTTATAGAGAGAAAAAAAATATTTAGGAATTTAAAAAAAAATATTTTATACTTTATTACAATTTAAAAGTTTTCCATATAGTTTTTAAGTTATAAGGATAATAAGGATATCATTTGATTTTAAGGAATTTCGTTAGTGTTAGAGATTTTTACACAATATGACAATTTTTATACCCGTATGACTATATAGTCAAAGGGTATAATAAATTTGCCATTGCGTTTGTGACGTATAGGTGTAGGTAGATATAGACTCAAGTGTATGGATCGGATCAGAATCGAAAAATAAATCGATTTAGCTATGTATGTCCGTCCCACCGGCCGTCTATCCATCCGTCTGTCCGTCCGTCCGTAATCACGATAACTCAAAAATTAAAGGAGCTAGGACATTGAAATTTTCGCAAATTCGTTTTTTTGCAATAGCCATCGTCGCTATTTAAATCCAGCCATTTTGGTCCATGGGTTCGGGTAGCTGCCATACAACTTCTTTTTTTATATGAGTATTACTCTGTACCTATAACAGCTGCGTGTCTGAAATTTTGCCAAAAGTAGTTTAGTTTCATGGCCAAAGTTTCATGAAACTATATGAGCATTATACTACACCTAATAAAGCTGGTATGTTTGAAATTTTGCCAAAAGTAATTAATGTTTTAATAATAATTATATAATGTTTATATAACGGTCATACGGGTATCCCAGAGTTGACACGGTCTACTCTACTACACTTTTCTTCATTTTTATTAAAAATATTTCCTATCGACTCTCTAGAACTGACCAAACTGAATATCTAAGGGTGAGTTTATAATGACGCTGCGGTAAGTGATAAAAGCGTCAATAAGAGCATAGAGTAGAAAATTATATATTTTTTATCATTGATCAAAGCAATGGTCCAATATAAACACCTCTATTCTATTGGATAAGGATGCGTTTATGTTGGAGCTGCGATAAGTGATCTTTTGATCAGTGAAAAATTTATCAGAACATCCCTTTATGATGAGAATTATAGAAACCACCATAACAGATTGACTTTGGACAAGTTATGGAATGGAATGCCTGAAGTCATTGTAATATTCGAGCCAAATTTATATTATTATAAAAGTCAACATTCAATACAGAAATTTGGAGGATTTTCCGAATAAATGAAATTTTTTTGAAAAAAAATAAAACTATTTTTCAATTAAAAATGGTAAAATTAAATTCAGTTTATGGCTATAATGGAAATACTTAAACTAAATTCGTTTTTTTCTAATTGATCTTTTCTAGGTTTTGATATTTCATTTTAACTGAAATTTGGCTCAATTTCTTTATTAAACAGCAAATACAGATATTGATCAATCTTGTCTTACAGTCATAATAGTGAGGTAGGTAGTGATGCTCTGATAGCTATTAAAACTACATTAACTAATCGGAAATAATAATTCATCTGCGAGTGATTCTCAGGATATTAGTTTTTACTATTATAATTCAACTACAATTAGCTAATATTTTTACCATTAGTTGATATGTTCCGCCTCCCTCTTGAATTGATTGTTTTACTAATTACTTTTTTTTATAAATCAAATCGATTACTATGATTCAATAATTCGCGATCTTAAGAACAGCGTTGATATTACAGAATGTCTATTAATTGATTAATTCGTTTAATGTACAACAGAATTAGCAATTTGTAATTATCAAGGTAGTCAAATCTGACCGAAAACTTAATGGTTAAAGCGACGGCTTTTCGATCAAAAAGTCTCGGGTTCAAATCCTGGCCAGATCTTATCTAATTAAAAAAATATTTAATTTATAATTGATATCGTAATAGTTCACATCGAAATAATAAAAAAATTTAATTGCCACACCGGAAAAGGAAAGGCAGATTCACTCACTTAACACATTGAGTGTGGTGGGGATGACAAAAAAATAAAAGATAGTCACATTTGCATTTTTTTAATTGTCTTTTGGAGCTTTTTAAAATTGAAGTGTATCATCCTTTCAATCCTCCCATATTTTACTATCCTATCGATTCAATTTTCTTAAAGGCAACTATAAATGTATTACCAATAACTTTTCGTTATTATTTTCAGTTAATATTAACATTTTAGTAAATAATTTTCATTCCACCCTTTTTTTTATTATTTATCAATATGTACCGTTAGTTATTGACAAAAGCAATAGTTCTAGTAATTTTAACCTATATTTGTATTTGTAGCTCTAAAGATGATGACCGAAGAGGTGCTTCGCTTCTAGCGTTGCTTCTAGCTTTGTTTATAGCGTAGCGTTCTTAACAAAAGAAAGTCCAAATGCTAACGTTGCTTTTTAATTGTCTATCTTTAAAATTTGTTAAAAAAAGATAATTAAATATCAACGCGAGCAAAAGTAGAAAGTTGCTCTACTCTAGCGTCGCTTTTCTATTTGGTCTAGTTTTATTTAAATCAATGTATTCTACTTAAACGTCAAAGTAACACTAGAAACGACTGGAGTATTGGGTCATTACCTTTATAATAAAAAAAAAATCACTGTCAGATTATATAATACCATAAGAAAATTATTAAATTAATTTAATAAATTAGTATATTACATTTAAATATTTTGAATTTAACAAAATTGCATACAACAACAACAAATTTATTAAAAAATATAATTTTTTTTTTCATATCACAATTTAAATTAAATTATATATAAAATTTTTTTTTATCTTATTTTATTATTTTTTTATTATTATTTTATTTTTAAAGTAAAATGTCATTTTTGACATGACAATCAAATTAATTTTCTTGTTCATTTTAAAGACAGATCCACAATTTTTGTTTTTATTATTTTTTTATACTTATCTGATTTTCTTCCATTTTCAATTTTATTTTACATTTTTCATGTCTCTTTCTCCCACTCTCTCTCTCCCTTTCTCTCTTTAATTCAATGCAGTACAATTCAAAAAATAAAATAAAAACAACTTTTTTTTATATAATTATAATTTTCACAATGACAGTTTCTTTTATTTTCCATTATGACACTTTATCATTTTTTTTTCACTCCGTCCCATAAGAGAAAATAAAAATGCAAAAATTAGCAAAAAATAAAAAAAAAAAACTCAAAAAAAATATTATAACAATAAATCTCATTTTCTACCTCGTAATCTATTTAGCTTGACCGCGCTGTCATTAAAAGATTATTCATTTATGATATCCATGGCATAAAATTTTGCAAGAAATAAAAAGAATAAAAATTGGGTTTTATTCGATTTACGAATTAAGTTAATTCCTATTATATATACCTCAGAATTTCAAATATATGGAGGAGGGATACTGTTAAAAAAAAATTAAACAAAAAAAATTCCAGAACACCTATCGGCTATATAGTACCGAAATAAACAATGACCATATAACAGTAGTTGTGCTCCTTTTTTTTCTTTCGAATATTTTTCTTTTTTTTTAAATTAACTGAATATCCTTCCGGTTTGTTTTTTAATTTTGTATTGTTTTGTTTTTTTTTAATTTGTCGGAAACTTATTCGACACCACCCATGACATAAATCATATTTTTTTTTTTTTTTAAACAATAAACCACCAACACAAACCAATCTATAACCAAACGCTGATATGCCAACAAATCAACCAAAAAAACAGAACAGAGAAGAAAGTTACAAGTGATGAAAGAAGCCAAGGGTTTTTAAAAAAGCACATTTTCAAAATTAATTTTTGTTTTGAATAATGGACAATCCCCTGGCACCTAGAGTGTAATAAGTGAGTGGTTCAGTATATTTCAGTATAAATTATATTTTTTTATTTGCCTGTATTTTGAAGACTTATTCTGACTTCTATTAATATTAGGTAAGGCCAAATTAATTTAATTGAAAAATTAATAGATAAATCTTTTCAAAATTTTATGGGCAACATTTATAAGCATTTAAATATTTATTATATATATATATATATAATATATATATATTTGTATATATATATATATATACAAATTAAATATATATATATATATATTTATATATATATATATATAAGCAACATACCTACACAAATTAAATATAAATCCTCCCTTAAATAAAGTCCATTCTAATGCAGATTCTCACATATACATATATATACAAATATTCTGTAAGAAGCATATAACTCTGACTTCGAATTAAACCCCAAAATTCCTGATTTTGAGTTCAACTCTAAAATATCTCCTTAGTCAGAATCTTATATATATACATATATGAAAATATATTGGAAAAAGGAAATCCAAATCTAAAATTTCTGTGTTTATCAGATATGGAAGTGGAGCATTAAATTATCAATTAAATTAATAAGGCCTTAGCTAATATTAATAAAAGTAAAAATAATTCTGCAAATTACAAGCAAATTTTAAGAAATAGAGACATAATATACGCTCCCACCTGAGACCCTTCGAATGAAATACCGACGTCCTAAGCAATATGCCACTGGAGAATTAAAAATAAAATATATAAGTATATATATAGATTAATATAAATTGATAATATTAAGTATATAGTTTATTTATTTCATCATATGAATATCCATATTTAGAATAAAAGCCCAATTTTAATCAAGAGGACCTTGTCACATGTTTCGAAATATTATGTTAGAGCTTCGATCTTTACGTTTAACCTTTGAAATATATGCACAGGTGTTTCAGTTGTAATGCTTAAAAAGGGAAAGATCTGAAATTTTTTTCTTAGCATACTAATGTGGATTCTCAAGGATCTAACCTACACTCTTCCCCCGCCAGTACTTTTAAAGTTCAAGTAATAAAATTGTGTCTTCCAGTTAAATTTAGATCTTTTCTTAAAATTTTATTATATAAGCAAAAATGATTTAAAAATAAGAAACACTTTCTTCAATTTTAAGGACTCTCTTTAATATTAAGAAAAACCTTTAACACACATTAATATATAATATTAGAACTTTGGGAGGACTACGAGTATTTGAAAAAAATTAGACAGGCGTTCAAGTTGCATGTGTTTAAAAATAGCAAAACTTTAATGTTAGACTCCTTACAATTTCTCAACAGTGGATGTCACAGAAAAATTTTCTTAAACAACTCATTTAAATTTTTAAAGGATCTTATTCTCTTAAAATTTCAAATTTCCAACTTAAGTCGTTTAGAAGATACTAGAAGTTGTAAATTAAAATACCATATGGCAACCCTATTTATATATTTTACATATATTTATAAAGTTTATTAAAGCAGCTATTTTTTCCGTTTTCAGACCTTATAGACCCCTAGCTATAAAAATTACAATATAGGACTTTTAAGAGACTGCAACTCCGTAACGGGTGGGTACCTTCTGAAAAAAGTACCTCCATGAAATAAATTTTTTTTTTTTAAATACCCACCCATAGTTAAAATTTTCTTTCTTTTAATTTCAAAAGGTGTAAAAATGTTGTAAAGTATGGGCGGATAGACGTACGGACAGAATAAAACTATATACGGAAATTTTTACAAATTTTTTTTAAAAAATTACTATAAATCGAAGATACAAGAAAAAAAGTTTTTTTTTAAAAAAAAACGAGAAAGAGTGTGGTAGAGTAGACTGTGTCAACTCTGGGATACCCGTATGACCGTTATATAAACATTATATCATTATTATTATAAACATTAATTACTTTTGGCAAAATTTCAGACATGCAGCTGTTATAGTTATAGAGTAATGCTCATATAAAAGAAGGAGTTGTATGGCAGCTACTTGAACTCACTGCAACAGACCAACCAAATTTTGTAGTAACTTTGGCCATAAAACTAAACACGTAGCTGTAATAGGTACAGAGAAATACTCATATAAAAAAAGAAGTTGTATGGCAGCTACCCGTACCCATGGACCAAAATGGCTGGATTTAAATAGCGATGACGGCTATTGCAAAAAAACGAATTTGCGGAAATTTCAAGATCCTAGCTCCTTTAGTTTTTGAGTTATCGTGCGGACGGACGGACATACATAGCTAAAACGATTTATTTTTTGAGTCTATATCTACCCCCCCTCCTTCTCTGCGTCACAAACGTAATGGCAAATTTATTATACCCTTTGACTATATAGTCATACGGGTATAAAGAACCTCCTACCCATAAATTTTCATTCATTTTATACTGGGACCAGAAGATAGAATTTCAATTGTTTAACCTAACAGTTCCAGAGTGTGAAGTAAAAAATAATTTATATATTATGGTACCATGCACTTCTATTAATTGCATTGTAATGTATATGCATACATATATGAAAATAATGTTCGGAATGGTATGTGTTGGTAAAGGAAATGCAATGTTTGTAGGAGTAAGTCAATTTAAATTCGCACTTTATAACAACGGAAAAAAAAATAACAAAAGAAAAGAAAAGAAAAATTCTGAAATGGAAAATATATATACATATATATATATTTTTTTTTTTGTCCTAGAGGAAAAATTCACAGCTATTGTTGCTGTTGAAATTAAAATGATCCATAAATTATTACTCTGGAATATAATAAAAATAATAAATAATGAAAAAAATTTTAATTGAGAAATTTATATCGGATTAAATTACTTGGTTCATCTCTGCACATATACATACACTTATGTGTTGATGAATATATATTATATGCACATGTACACATGTTTCTATATAATATATACGAGAATAAATAGCTTAAATCTCATAATAAAAACTATATTTACAAGTTTATTGGATTCATTTTTGGTTTTTGTTTTTTTATTATTTTGTTTAGTTCTTTTTATTTTTTTTTTTGTGTCCTATTTTTTAAAAAAGCTTTAAAACAGAAAAAAGTGCATTTCAATGGCTAATAAATTATATTTTTTAACTATTATACCATGGTCCAATAGACAAAATATATTGTAACTGAAATTCGAAATTAGACCATAATTTTAAAGTTCAACAAATACGTATACTTCGATATTTCTATTATATATATAAGGCGCCGTGAAATAAAGCCATACGAAATAAAGCCATAAAATGACATTATGGCTTTATTTCGCATTCAAATGCGAAATAAAGCCATATCGCCAATTTTTTCGCGTATGGCTTTAATTCGCATTCATTTAAAAATGTAATTTTATTTGTGAAAATAGAAGCAATTTAATTTTCCAAACTTTTTTATTTAAATAGTTAGGAAGGAGTTTTAGAGTTGGTTTCAAAAGCAGGGTTTTACGCTTTTTCCAGAATATTTATATATGTGTATATGTGGGATTCTCAATTAGGAGGGATTTTAGAGTTGGATTCAAAAGCAGGATTGCCGCTTTTTCCAGAATATTTATATATGTGTATATGTGGGATTGTTAGTTGGATTCAAAAGCTGGGGCTTTACGCTTTTTCCAGAATATTTATATATATGTGTATATGTGGGATTCTCAATTAGGAGGTATTTTGGAGTTGGATTCAAAAGCAGGATTGCCCCCTTTTCCAGAATATTTATATTTATTAATTAGGGTTGATTATTTTTTGTATGAAATAGCTATGCCGAATTCTCATACCATTCTTTTCATTATAGTGTTGGATTCAAAATCTAGTTTCAATAATTGAGTTAGCGGGGGTTCGGGGGCGGCAGCCCCCGTAATGAAAATATAATATTATTTAACATGTTTTATTACAGTGTATTAAAAAAATTAGAAACTTATTAATTTTTTTAATGAATTAGGTATCCGAATTCTTATACCATTCTTTTCATTTTAGTGTTGGATTCAAAATCTAGCTTCAATAATTCAGTTAGCGGGGGGGTAATGAAAATATAATATTATTTAACATGTTTTATTACAGTGTATTAAAAAAAATTAGGAACTTATTAATTTTTTGTATGAATTTTATAGGTATGCCGAATTCTTATACCATTCTTTTCATTTTAAAATCCAACTAACAATCCCACATATACATATATAAATATTTTGGAAAAAGGGAATACCCTGATTTTGATGAGAATAGACCCTACCTCTAGAAGCATTGTTTGTTTGTTTTGAACCCTAGAATAACCCCTAGTTCTATGGCAGGTTATTAGCGAAACACCCTGTATTTATCATTTATAACTGCACTTAATTATCAATTTCTATTTTTTTTTTACTTTGTTTACTATTAAACTAGAATTTGTATCAATTTTACTATATGGCTTTATTTCGTAAAATTTGAGAAAATGATATGGCTTTATTTCGCATTCAAATGCGAAATAAAGCCATACGCAAAAAAATTCTCGATATGGCTTTATTTCGCATTTGAATGCGAAATAAAGCCATAATGTCATTTTATGGCTTTATTTCGTATGGCTTTATTTCGCGCCACCTATATATAATAGATATTATAATTATATATAATTATTTCTTGATAATAAGTAAATCCTTTCGGTACAATTAGTTCAAAAAAAATTAGACAGTCATTTCCATTAGCATACTAAATTTAAAAAATATTATAAATTAGAATAAGGTTCGTGGTTTATAACACTGCAATACAAATTTCACAAACTATTTTATGTAAACTACTTACTGATGTTAAACAGATTTAGAAATACATATTAAGAATATATATATATGGTGCAAATTTAAGATAGATAAAAGAAATAAAATAATACATCTTAATGAAATCCTTATACAAATTGTTTCAAAATTTAAAACTTAGGTAGAATAAATAAAATAAGAAAAAATTTAAAAATGATCTAATTTATAAATTTAAAATTAAAACGATCATTAGATACGTCTTTCATATATCATATAATTTTCAATATTTAATTGCTATATTAAGCTAAATTAAAATATAACAGTAGAATATTATTTTAAAATAAAATATTTTTCAAGAAAAAGTTAATTTATAAAAATTTAATTAAAAATGTAAAAAATATTAACTTAGATCATAAAATAAATAAATAGTTTTCACTAACCTGTGCGAGTCCTGGTAGAGTTTAAAATGCTTCTCTTTTATTCCATATTTGATTTTGCAGAAACTTTTTTTTCAAATTTCAAAACTCACACACACACTTAAATAACTTTTCCTTTTTTTTATATTTAAAACAAAAGATAACACTATCTTATGATTTGAACCTACTACAAATAAAACACTTTTTTATAACACATAATTAAATGCTAATACATGTATTTACACTTTTTTATTTTTTATTTTTTCCTTTTTAAAACTACCATTTAATTATTTAAGACATAGCTTTTAATTATAAACATATATATATATATATTTTTCTTTTTCAAAGCTTATTTTCCTTAAACTTTTTATTAATCACAATTTTATTTAATTTATTTTTTTTCAATTTTTTGAAAAACAAACTTATTTAAGCTTTAACTAAATTAATTTTAATTACATTAATTACACAATATAGCTTAAGTTTTTTCACATTCAACTTTACTCTATTTTTTAAACTTTAATTTATATAATTTTTATCTGAAGATATTATAGGTATTATAACTTTACTTTATAATTTTTTTTTATTTTATTTTAACTCTAAATAACACCAAAAGCTCTTAAAAAATTGAGCTGATAATAATAAATAATAAAAATAATTGATATGAATTATCAAAAATAAACAGACCCTTCATACATATATTTATTTTAATTTTTTATTTGCACTGCATTTTTCATAAATTTTTGAAATAGAAAAAAACAAAAACAAAACCAATGATTATAATAAGAATTAAGATTTAATAGTCCGCAATTTAAAATTATTTTCCAATTTGCGCGGTTAAATTACTCTTATACGAATACACATTTACTTTTCATTTCTCCTTTCAAATTCTCATATTTTTATACTTTGAAAAAATTTGACAGGAACACACCCATATATAAAAAAGAACCGTAAATATTATTTCTTTTTGTTAGAAATTTTTTAAATAATGACGCCACTTTTAAATTGGAAATTTACCTTAGAAATAATTATTTTACAGTCAAAATAATTATATATTATCAAAATTTAAATATTTATTTTCAATTAACTATAAAAATTAAAACGCGAATCGAACTTTATCCAGCTTTAAATGAATATTTAATTAGATAGTACACACGACACATCCGATTAAAATTAGTTAAGAATTAAAACTGAGACAAATGATTAAATGAAACATATGAATGAAACACTATAATAAACTCCTTTACAATTAATCAACTGTCAATTTGAGTAAGTTTTTAACTTTCAACCATTTCTCCCTGTAGTTCATTTAAAATTACCTTTAATATTGAGTTACAAATTTAATTTTAAATTAATTTGAAATTAATAATTTAAAATTTTAGTAATTGAATATAAATAATTTAGTAGTTATTAAAAACTTAATTTTTTTTTATTATTTTAAAATTTATACACTACATTAAACATTTCTTTGTAATAATATCTGATTAATTTGTATAAATGATTTATTTATTATAAAATTTCTTAAGTTTTTTAAACAAAATTTATTATACAGGGTGTCCGAGTCCATATCTCCTTAAATCTTTAATCCCTAAAATTTCGAAAAGGGTCCACAATAGACCCACCCCCCCTTCAGTACAATTTTTTGTTTGTTTTAATGTCCCCAATCACTGAGTGTAGTGCGCGTACTTGATCTTTCTCTCTACAGTAAGCTGCTCAAAAGTTATTGATTTTTTTTTTGAACAGTCTCCTTAAATCTTTAATCCCTCATATTTCGAAAAGGGTCCACAATAGACCCCCCCATCTTCAGTACAATTTTTTGTTTGTTTTAATGCCCCCAATCACTGAGTGTAGTGCGCGTACTTTCTATCTCTCTACAGTAAGCTGCTCAAAAGTTATTGATTTTTTTTTTGAACGGTCTCCTTAAATCTTTAATCTCTCATATCTCGAAAAAGGTCCACAATAGACCCCCCCCCTTCAGTACAATTTTTTGTTTGTTTCTATGCCCCCAATAACTGAGTGTAGTGCGCGTACTTGAGTCTCGGACACCCTGTGTATTGAGGTAGTCTTTTATATTTTCAATATAAAAATTCTAAATAAATAAAATCTAAGATTAATAATAGTTAAAATTGCTAAAATTTATTTTATTTAAAAAATGTGTTATTGATAAATAAATTATGAAAATCAGACTGTCAAAATTTATATATCAATAATTTATTTAATTTACTTTTAATTTTTTTTTAAACTTAGTATACCTACCAATATTTTAATTCAAGATTAATGTTGTGCAATCAAATATTTGAAATATAGGTATTAGTTAAAAATTCGGGTATGTATAAAAAGTTCCAAAAAACTTTTGAAAAACTGAGTTAAGTTGCTCTTATATCTAGGATGTTTTTAGAATTTATTCCATCTGGTAGATTATCACATTCATATGAAAATTTTTATTTTAAATATAATTAAATAAGGTTAAAAGGTACCTTTTATTTATATAAATATATTATTATTTTTATACTAAATATCAAATATATTAAAAAATATTATTCTTAATAAATATAAATTTTTACAATAAGTAGGAGGTAGGTAACTAATTAAAGATTTTTCTATTCTACTTCTTTTTTATTTCTTAAACCTCTTCATATTTTCATAACATTTTTTTAATTATTAGTATAACAGTTAGATCATGATAAGCTTAACATATTGTTAACCTTAGATCAAATGCTTTTAGATGAATTAAAAAAAAAATTAATAAAATATATTAAAATTAAAATACTAGTAAACTTATAATTATTTTAATATACTAGCCATGACATACATACTAGTTTGTCTATTATCCACTACGCAGCGACATAATACTTTGCTACTTGTTGATTCATTTCCCCTTTTTAATTTTTAAATTTTTATACTTTAATAAATTTGACAACTACTCACACATATAAAAAAGAACCGTAAAAATTAATTCTTTTTATTAGAATTTTTTTTAAACCGACGCTACTTTTAAACTGGAAATTTACCTTAGAAATAATTGTTTTGCAATTAAAATAATTATATATTATAAAAATATAAATATTTAATTTCAATTAAATATAAAAATTAAAACGCGAATCAAACTTTATTCTGCTTTAAATGAATATTTAATTAGAAAGAAAACACGACACAACCGGTTGAAATAAGCTAAGAATTAAAACTGAGACAAATGATTAAATGAAACACTATATTGAATCCTTTTGCAGTCAATCAAATAGGAACTTTCAACTTGAAAAGTTTTTAACTTTCAACCATTTCTTCTTGAATTTTAATGAATTAAGGTTTAAAAACCTTAATATTGAAAATTAAAGCTCAAAAAAATTTTTACTTATTGAAATTAAATAATTTAGTTTGATAACTTTATTCTAATTATTATATTAATGTTTAGAAGTTTAATTGTAATAAGTCTACCTAACTAGATATTTAAAATTCAAAAAGCTTGTGTACGTAAAATAAACAAACAATAAAATGCTGTATACTGATCTTTTTATATTTCAAATATTTTTTTATTTATTTTTCTTTTAATTATATGGATAAATTTTAAAGAAACTTTAATAAAATTAAAATATACTAAAATAGCACGATGGGCACCATACAATATTTTTAATGTAATTTGTAAATAAAAGTTAATAACTTTTCTATTATCTACTACGCAGCGACATAATACTTTACTACTTGTTGATATGCAACACCACCACACCATAATATACGAATTTTTGTTCTTTTCTCCTTTTAAAATTTTTGAAATTTTAAACTCCGATGAATTTGACAACTACACACATACATTAACAAAAGTACGGCAAATATTTTTTCATTCTGTTGAAATTTTATTTTGGATAGTAGGTAATTAGTTTTTAATTTGAAATTTACCTTTGAATTATTTATTATATTATTAAAGTAATTATAAAAATTTATAATTTTAATATTTATTTTCAATTTAATATAAAAAATAAAATAGAAAACGAACTTTATTAAACTTAAATTCCATATTTAATTAATACGTATTTTAAATACAACCACTAAATCCAAGTTGAAAAGTAAAACTAAAACAATTTGACAGATGAATTTCTGTTACTCTTTAACGGTTAACATGTTTTTGAAAAATTGGAAGACCAAAGCACCTACCACTTGAATTATACCTTTTAAATACTGAATTTAATTTATATATTTTTTTAAAACGAAGCTTATAATTTAGTTTTCTAATTAGTTTTTTTATTTTATTAAATTTAGTAAAAGATTAAAAACATTTTAATTCATTGTTAATTTTTTGTAATAATTTATTTCAAATGCAATTGCATAATGAAAATAGAACCAAAATAGGAATTAGTTAAATTTTCAAGGTTTTGATACAAAAGTTTTTTTTTGAATTAAAAATGTTAATACATATTTAAATTGTCTATGTATTTTTCATATAATTTTTAATTTTAATATTTTAATAAAAAATGTTATTTTTCTTGGACTAAGCTTATATCTATGTGTTAAAAAAACTCTTAATTTCTCTCTCTCTCTAAAAAACTCTTAAAAACTTAATAAACAGTTTTTTTTAACTGAATAATGATTATTTAATTTGGAACCTTTAGTAAAGACAAAAGAAATTCCAAAAACCTTTTTAAAATACTAAAGTTCTTGTTACATTTATCTTTAAATTCAACTGCAATTGGCATTTTAATATAATTTTAGATAATCGTTTAAATATGAATATTGTTTTATTTTAAAACAAATCTTAAAACAGAATATAAAAACATCTTAATTTTATTTTGAATTCTTTATACAAACTGTTCCAAATAGTATTTCCAATGTAGTTTTTTAAAGCACATTCTAAATTATAAAGCACATACTAATACCAAAATAAATATTCAATAAAATAAAATAAAATAATAAATACTAAATTAATTGATAAATTTTATTTCTGATAACTTTAATTTTGATAGAAAATTTAACTCTAAAACTAAAGATTTAATTTTGAGAAAAGTAATTTGAAAAATGAAAAACAATTAGTTGTTGCAGTTAAATAAAAGAAAAATTAATCTAACCTTTGAAGATCTTTTTAAAGCTTTAAAAGCTTTTTCCTTTATTTAGCTTTAATTTTTCCAGAAATTTCTACAAAACACATTTGTTTAAAAAAATAAAACACTAAATTAAATATAACACTATTATATAACACAGGGGCCTCGGTGGTGCAGTGGGTAAGCATTTGGCTTATTAACCGAGGGGGTCCGGGTTCGATTCCCGGTCAGGTCATACAATATTTAATTAAAAAAAAAATTATTGAAAAATAATTTTTCTTTACGAATCCCCATGGTGACGAAATATAATATAAACATACAAATATATAATATAAACAAAATAAATAATATTGTAGTTATAAATAAATAGAAAGTATTTAATGAGGGGTGCACAACGGGCCGCAAGGCGTAGGTGTAAGGGAGACTTGCTTTCCCCCCCGTCTAAACAACAACAACAACAACATTATATAACACCGAATAGAAATACTAATATTATATTTTCATTTTTAAAAACAATAATTTTATTGATTACCCTTATTTTAATATTCAACTGTTTTAAATTTATTATTAATCTTGCATTCTATTTTTTTAAATCTTTTATTTGATAAATTTTACTTTAACTTTTAGTATAACCTCTGGTACAACAGATTATTATAACTTTAATTTATATTTTTTTAAATCACAACAATAGCTGTAGAATAATTGATCATTAAAAAAATGATTGATATCAGTAAGTAATCGTTCTTTTTTCTATTTTTGTATTTTGTTTTTTTAAAGCAGTTCCAAATTTTGATGCAGTTTTAAGTTTGAAAAATAGACTATTAAATTAATAAAATAAATATTATTTGACAGATTGCAAGGTGGGAAAATGATGCTAACAAAATCTTTTATACAATTTTTGTTCTTTAATACCGTCCACTACGCGAGTGCTTTTTATTGTATTGATTAAATTACTCTTATACATATTTATTTTTCATTTCCCCTTTTCTATTTTCAAATTCTTTTTACTTTGAAAAATTTGACAACTACTCACACACATAAAAAAAAACCGTAAATATTATTTCTTTCTTTTTGGCAATTTTTTTCATACAGACGCTACTTTTTAATTTAAAATTTACCTTAGAAATTTTTACAATTAAAATAATTATATATTATCAAAATTTAAATATTTATTTTCAATTAAATATAAAAATTAAAACGCGAATCGAACTTTATTAAGCTTTAAATTAATATTCAATTAAAGAGTACACACGACACGTCCGTTTATTATTGCTAAGAATTAAAACTGAAATAACTGAAACACTTGAATGAAACACTATATTGAATTCCTTTGCAATCAATCAACTAGTAACTTTCAACTTGAATTGAACAACTTTTACTTTCCACCATTACTCGTAACCTTCCGATTAAATTTTGAATTTATATGAAAAAAACTTTTTAATCAAAATTTAAAACTTGAAAAGCGGTTAAAGCTTAAAAATATATTTATTTCAAGCTTAATATATTTCAATTTGCGTTTTATATAATTATGTATAGTTAAGTATTTATAATTATTTGAATAATAAAATTAATATTTCAATTGTAATTTTCAATTTAAAACTAGCAAACGTTCAAAATCAAAATTTAAAAAAAAAAAAAAATATTTTTTATATGTGTGTGAAGAAAGTTAAAAATGTCAAGGAGAAAAGAAAAACAAAAGTGTATAACAGTTTAGTAGTATTCAGCCAGCACATTCTATTTAAAATATAATGTAATCGCGCACAGTTTTTGGTAGCCTCCTATTGGAAATTAGGAAAATAGTTTTCGATTTTTATTTATCAATATTTAGCGGGGTGAAGAACCTAAGCGACCAAATCGCATTAGAATTAGATATAAAATCGGGATTAGTTATCGATTTCGTACAAAGGTGTCGCCATCTACATATTAGAAAATAAGAATTCTTAAATTAATGTTTCTTAAATAATTATTATACTTCTTTTAGATATAATGGTTAATATAATAGACAAAATTTAAATTTTAAGTTTTTTTCGAATTTACAGCGATAAAATATTTACAGAAAAATATTAACATATAATAATTAAAATAAGAATAATAAATTAACATACCGGTATACTTAAAATAAAAAGAGCATGCGTTTTCAATTAAATTTTGTAGAAAAAGTGCCGAATGTTACAAAATCCTGAAAACCAAAAATATCCTACCTGCAATACATTTTTCTGAATAAAATAAAAAACTATAAAAAAGGATTTTAGAATTGGATAAATCAAAATTATGAGCCTTTAGAGGAATATGTATATAATGTATATATTAGATAAATGTTTGGCAGATTTTGAATTAGGTCGGAATTTTAGAGTAATCGATAATAGAAAAAATCAATGTAAGTTCAATGATAATGCTTAAACGTCCGATTATGAAATTAAGCGTCACGCGTTTTAAATAAAACAAATAATCTGTGTTTGTAAATAAAAATAAAAAAAAAAGGAGTTATGCAATAGTGAATACTAAATCGGTCCTGTAAATTGAATTCAAGCTAATTAAATAAATTGGACTGGAGAAAGCTTATGAATCAAGAACATCTAAAGACAAGTGTTCATTCATAAAATGATGAATTCGATTAGTGATTTTACTTTCTTGTTTTTATTTTATATATGTACATTACATATGTATATTAATATTTTTATTTATATTTTTCCCCTATAATCAAGGCAATTAATGAAGGTAGTTATTTATTTCAGCAAAATTTGATTATTAATATTATTTTTTGTTTATTAACCGAGGAGATACCAGTCCAATTCCCGTGCAGGTCATAAAATTGTAATAAATTTGTAATAAATTAGTCCTATATTTGGTGATAATTTATGTCCTTATTAGGTAGTTATCTTATGTTGCTATCCTGGTAGTTATTCGGTACAAGTCTTAACCAAAGTGCTGAGGGCCATAAGCCCTATGTCACACTGTAATGGTTATATTCTCTTTGGGCTGAACCCAATTAAGAGACTCTGTCTTAGTCAAATTAAAAGCTTATTCTTTTTGTTTTTCTTAGTCAAGTTATCTAAGAACTTAAACTTTTAATTGTTATCTTTTTAAAATTTACAAAGGTATTTATACAATATTTTAAATTTATCCCCACTACTTTTTTTTTAGTAGAGGTATTTACATTTACATTATTAAAAATATTATTTCACAATAAAAAGTGCCATATGGGCTATTTTCTTAAAAATATAATTTAAATTGACAAATATTAAATTGTGTGTTAAACATATGTGCTACATTCAGTTCTTTAACTCTTTAAAAGGAGATTCCCTGAATGTGCAATTTATATTCATAATGACTTTTTTTATAAATGTAAAAAAAACAGTAAAAATATATAATATTATATGGTACGGGTGTTAATTGTTGTTTTAAATTTAAATGTTTAGAATCAGCATTTTTGCTAAAGAATTAATGTGTTCGTATATACTTAAGGTATATATGAAATTAGATAACTTTATTAAATTTTTATAAAAGTATATTAGCGTACTTTTTAATTAGGTATTGTGTTCGTGAGAAAGAATGTAAAAATACGTTGAAGTTAACTATTGTATTAGTATAAATTAAATGTATGTGTACGGTGAAGTTATATAGGTATTGTAATAATTGTAGTGTTAGAATTAGTGAATGCACCACAAAATATTAAAAAGAAAAAAAATTATTAAAAAACTATGGTGACCTAACCTAATACAATTTAAAAAAAATATAAAATAAAAAATATTACTTATTACTATTATTTGTTTATATCGAGGCATCAAGGAATATTAAAATTATTTAAGAAATTTTAATTTAAAAACATCTCTATTTTTTAATATGTATATGGCGACATCTTTCTACGAAAACTTTAACAATTGTTTTATCTAATCACAATTTTATATCTAATCTAATTTGATCTAGTTCTTATGCGACTTGATTAATTTGGTTCTACGCCTCGCTAAAAAATTGATATATAAACATCGAAATTTAGTTTTTCTATATACCACTACGCGGCTACCAAAATTTGTGCGCGATCACTTTATATTGTAAGAAAAATGGGCTGAATACAACAATAACTCTTATACACATTTCTTTTCCTTTTCATATATATTCAACTTTCATCAATTTTAGTATAACACACATCAAGAAACAAAAAAATGAAACAATTTATTTTGTTCTTTTTTTTCTCTTAAATTTTAGATTTGTTGAGGTGCTTTTAAATTTTAATTTACATTATGAATTAAAATTTTATTATTTAAATAAGTATAAATGACTAAAGTTTGATAATTTATTTTGATTTAACATACAAATTTAAACTGGAATAGAACTTTATTAATCATAAATTTTCAATATTTTTTTATGCTTGGATTTTTATTTGTTCAGAAAATTAGGAAAATTTAATAAAATTTTTATAATATATTATTGTGTTATTTATTAATTATGTATATTACCAAATTAATTAATTTTATATTTTAAATTTTTAACAGCTTTTAAAGTTTTTTCCGTGTATATAAAAATTCAAAATTTAATTGAAAGGAACAATGGCTGAAACATTAAAACTTTTCAAATTGAAAGTTGATAGTTGATTGATTGCAAAGGAATTCAATATAGCGTTTCATTCACATGTTTCAGTTATTTCAGTTTTAATTCTCAGCTATAATAAACGGACGCTTCGTGTTCATTCTTAAATTAAATATTCATTTAAAGCTTAATAAAGTTCGTTCGCTTTTAATTTTTATATTTAATTGAAATTAAACATTTAAATTTTGATAATATTTAATTATTTCGATTGCAAAACAATTATTTCTAAGGTAAATTTCAAATTTAAAAGTGGCGTCGGTACAAAAAATTTTCATATGAAAGAAAGAAATAATTAATACGGTTCTTTTTTATAATATGTATAGGTAGTTGTCAAATTTTGTCAAAGTAAAAAAAAATTGAAAATAGAAAAAGGGGAAATGAAAAATAAATGTGTCAGTAACTTAACCACAAAAAGTACAATACAATTACACTCGCATAGTGGATAAAACTGAAAAAAGTCGTATAAAAGATTAGTTAGTATAAAAGGTTTAGTTAGCACGATTTTCCGCCTTTCGGTTCAAAAATAATTTAAAATTATAAACTGTTAAATAGGATTCTTAATTAAAAAATAACTTTTTCTAAGTTTAAAAAAAAGTAGAAAATAAGAAAAAGTGCAATATTAGAAAAAAAATTTACTGATATTAGTTTTTATTTAAAATCAATTGTTAGAACTTTTGTAAAAATTTAAATTATAATAATCGAACTGTCATACCAGTGGTTTATATTAAACAACCAAGTAAAATAAAGTTATCAAAAGAAAGTTTTAAAAATATAAAAAGTGTAAGGAGTTTAACCAAGTGTACTATGAAAATATTAGAATATTAAAGTTGAATATAAAAAAGGTTTTGTCCAAAAAATTAATAAAATATTGATTTAAATGTAAAAATGAAAAAGTGTATACTCATATATCTGAGTATATTATATATTGTATGTTATATAAGAGGGTTTAATTTAGTGTAATAAGGTTCAAATCAAAAGAATAAGTTTTTTTTTTAATATCAAGATGCAAACGTTGTTTTAATGTATACCGAGGTGTATGTAAAAATTTCTGCAAAAACAAAAGATAAATAAAAGAAGAAGCTTCTAAAGCTTTAATAGGATTCTCAAAGGTGGGTGGAATATTTTTTTAAAACAACTGTAACACATATAATTGTTTTTTATATTTTAAAATTACTTTTCTCAAAGTTTAACTTTTTTTTTTCATTATTAAATCGTTTTTTTATATAAGCTAAGCTTATGAAATAATTATGAAGCAAATTGTATATAATTTGTATCTTATAGCATTTCGTTTATATATATTGACCTTATTAATTTATAAAGTATTTTATATAGAATACTTTAAGTGTTCTGCAAATAAACATTAAGTTAAACAAAATTATCTTTAATTTTTAAATTAATAATTTATTTGCATTGTTTAAAGATATTTTTTTCATTCTTTAGTTGTTTTTCCAATATATAAAATGCAATTCAAATAAATGATTACCCAACACTATCAAGAATTTCAATGTTTTTTAATCGCTAACTAATTTCAATAAAATTAACAAATCAATTATTAAATAAAATAGACAGTTTCGTTTAATAAATTAAAATTATTAAAATGAATAATTCAAGTAAGCAATGCTTTTTGCGTCTTTAAATTTTTCAAAAACATTCAAATTCAACCCTTAAAGATTAACAGAAGAGAGTAAATTCAAAAATGAGAGAAATATATTGTTTCATGTTCATCTGTCAAATTATTTTAGTTTTAAATTTTCAACTTGATACTTAACGTATTAATTAAATATAAATTTTAAGTTTAATAAAGTTCGTTTTCTATTTTATTTTTTATATTAAATTTAAAATAAATATTAAAATTATAATTATTTATAATTACTTTAATAATATAATAAATAATTTAAAGGTAAATTTCAAATTATAAACTAGCGTCATTAAAAAATAAAATTTTAACAAAAAGACTAAAATATTTACGGTCCTTTAACCTTTTGTTATTGTATGTGTGTAGTTGTCAAATACATCAAAGTAAAAAATTCTAAAAAACTGAAAAGGAGAAAAGAACAAAAATTAGTATATGATGATGTGGTGGTGTTGCATATCAATAAGTAGTAAAGTATTATGTCGCTGCGTAGTAGATAATTGAAAAATTATTAACTTTTATTTACATTAAAAGCATTGTGGGCACCTACAATACTTTTAATGTACTATTCTACTATACTTAGTTTTATTTTATTATAAAGATTGGTTTAAAATTTATCCATACAATTAAAAGAAAAATAAATAAAAAAATATTTAAAATAGAAGATCAGTATTGGGCACCTATTTTATTGTTTGTATATTTTACATACATAAGCTTTTTGAACTGTTTTTTAAATATCTGTTTTTTAAATATTCAAAAATAATAATTTAAACTTATTATAATATAACTTTTATACATTAATATAATAATTAGAATAAAGTTATCAAACTAAATTATTTAATTTCAATAAGTAAAAATATTTTCATCTTAAATTTTCAATATTAAGATTAAAACCTCATTCATTAATTCATTAAAATGCAAGGAGAAATGGTTGAAAGTTAAAAACTTTTCAAGTTGAAAGTTCCTATTTGATTGATTCCAAATTAATTCAAATCTTATTAAAAATAGTGTTTCATTCACGTGTTTCATTTAATCATTTGTCTCAGTTTTAATTCTTAGCTTATTTCAACCGGTTGTGTCGTGTGTACTATCCAATTAAATATTAATTTAAAGCTGGATAAAGTTCGATTCGCGTTTTAATTTTTATATTTAATTGAAATTAAATATTCAAATTTTGATAATATATAATTATTTTAATTGTAAAACAATTATTTCTAAGGTAAATTTTAAATTAAAAAGTAGCGTCGATACAAAAAAATTTCATCAGAAAGAATGAAATAATAAATACGGTTCTTTTTTATGTGTATGAGTAGTTGTCAAATTTTTCAAAGTAAAAAAAAAATTTGAAAATAAAAAAGGGGAAATGAAAAATAAATGTGTGAGTAACTTAACCGCGTAAAATGTAATACAATGCATTCGCGTAGTATATTGAATAAAATTTTTTATATAATGAACTGTCAAATAAAAATGTTTTCGAATTCCGTATTTTTTATAAAACAAATTTTAAAAAAGAGTGCATTTAAATGGAATGGAATTTGGAAAAAAATGGAATTTATAATTCTTTGATGATCATTTTTGAATGAAGATGAAATAATTTAGAATTTTTGTTGTAATTAGATTTCAAAAAAAAATTTAAATTCAAAAGTTATAAATAGGTTCTATTTGTTCTTTTAATATGTATATTAATTTATAAATTTAATTATACCTGGAAAGCTTTAATTAATAAAGAGTGCAATTAATTGTAAAATAAAAAAAAAATAAAATAAAAGTTAGTGATTAAAAAAGAAGTAGGTATATTTGCAAAATTTTAATATTAGTATAATTATAATAAAATAGGTATGTGTAAAATATTAAAAAAAATTTGAGTTCTGTAATACACTAATCCATTGTTAAATTAAATAAAATGAAAGGTTGAAAAAATAAAAATAGAGTAGATCAGTCGGTGTTTAAATTAAAAAAAAAAAATTAAGTAAGTTATTGCGCTATTTATTTAATTTATAAGCTCTTTCTTTAAAAAATAAGTCGGTACCTACATATATAAATAAGCTCAATAAATAAAAAAAAGTAGGTATTTTTAATGTAATTTAAGGCTATGTTCAAAATATTAAAAAAAATGTGGTGTTTTAAAAAGAAAAAAGTGAAAATAAAAAAGTGCATACTTATAGCTATATTTATAGTGTAGTTAAGATCTAATCCTTAATACTTTTTGTAATCAAGTATTTAGGTAATTATTTAATATGTGTATATTAAAAAAAAGAAAAATGGTAATTATTTGAAATGTGTAATCGTTTTTTAAGAAATTAAATTTGTTAAATATAAAAAGCAAATGGAAGAAGAAGCTCTGGATTCAAAAGGAACCCTAAAGGCAAGTGTAAATTATTATACTATAAAAAAATTTTTATTTTACTATTTTAGTTTTTAATTATTAAGTACTTAATTAAATATGTATTTACTATAATAATTATTCTAATATCCAAGTATTTTCATGCAAATACTTTAATTGAAATCAGATAAATTTACCAAAGATATAAATAAAATGAAATAGAAGAAATACAGACTGTCATTTCATTGCGAATAATTGCGAACCAAAGACTTTGACAATTAATTATTATACTATAATTTTAAAGTGTTTATATTTTTTTGAGTTATAAATCTTTAATATTAACTCATGCTTTTATTATTAAATAATTTTAAAGTTTTATTTTTTATTCTGTCCTATAAGTATGCAGTATTTTTGTGAATTATTTTAATTATAAATTTCTATTTATTTTTTATATAAAACTTAAATAAAAAATAATTTGTATTCCATTAATATGGATCGGAGCAGAATCGAAAAGTTAACCGATCTAGCTATGTATGTCTGTCCCCACGATAACTCTAGGATTTAGGATTTTCACAAAATAGGAGCTAGAATTTTGAAATTTCACAAATTCATTTTTATGGAATTGCCGTTATCGCTCTTGCATTCCAGGCAATTTGCTTCATGGGTTGGAGTACCTGCATAGAACTTCTTTTTTTAATGAGCATTTCTCTATACCTAATAAAACTGGGTGTCTTAATTTTTCCAAAAATAGTTTAGTTTTATGGCTAAAGTTTGTGCAAAATTTAGTTGGTGTGGTGCAGTTGGTTCAAATGGTTGCCATACAAATTCATCTTTTATATGAGCATTACTCTATACCTAATAAAGGTGGATGTCTAAATAGAAATTTTGTCAGCAGTAGTTAACTTTAATGGCCAACGTTTGAAAAGTTGGTGTAGGGGAAGAGGTTCGAATATGCCTTTTAACTTTTATTTTCTTTTGGATGATATATGATTTTCTAACCGGATGATATAATGTCGGTATTATCGTATCCCTGAATTGACACAATCTACCCTACTACACTCTACCTCGTTTTTTAATTAATTTTAAATTAATTAGAAATTGTGAAAAAACTATTAGCTCTTATATAATTTTTTTTTTAATCAATAGTAATCTACATGTTTGTACTATCTCTTTTTAATGTCGTTTTTTAACTTTAAATTAATATCAAATACTTAAATCTTTATTTCAAATAATAAGAGGCCCAAATGAGGCCCCATAACCGAGGCCTCCACAACATATACTGCATCCGAAGGACCTCTAATAAATGTTATTTATTATGTTTCTACGTAAAAGTATTCTAATAAATCCTAACTCAAAAGCATAAAAATTATATTTAAAACAATTGCATAACTTTAGGAGAATAAAAAGAATGTGTTTTTATTAATGGTTTTATTATTTTTTTAAAAATATCTTTAATAAAAACATTTAATTGATTTTAAAGTGCATTTTTATTAAAGATTATTTTTTGTAAACTTCTTTGTTATTTCCAAAACATAAATACAATTTTAAAGATTAATTTTATTCTATAAAAAATTTCAATTTTTTCGCCATTAAAGAATTTTTAAAATACAATTTAAGGGAAAACACAAAAAAAAAAATAGAAAAAGAGTGAAAACTCTTTTTTCTATGGTTACACATTTTCATTTCTTAACTTTCATTTTGGTTTCATTTCGTTTATATATGTAAAAGTAAAATATACTTACTTCTAAACTGATGTACATATATACAAATATATATATATATATACATTAATATAAATTTTCCAGAGTAATGTACAGGATACTGACAATAATAAAATACAATAAAATGCAATAAAACAGGGACAAATATTACAAAAAAAAAAAGAAGAAAAGTAAAAAGTGAGAAGGAATAAAAAGAGACAAAAACAAAATATAGAAAAGAAATGAAATTAAAATTTTTTTCAACCAACCCAGGAAAAATTTAAGCATCCCTTTATTTAATATTTTTTTTTTGATTTTATTATATTAACTTTGGTCCTAAAGTATTGTAAAATGGTTTTTTTTGTATAATAAATACAGTGTTGGTAAAAAATTTTTGATCGAATGTTAATGGAAAATTTTCTAAAATTTTTGAAATAGAATGATAAAGTGTGATTTAGATAATTATAATAAAAATTTAAAAAGTCAATTTTCATATATCAGTAAAATAGAGAGCTTTTACCATCATTTTGACATTTTGTAACCCTTGCAGTTCACTGAAACCACAAAGTATAAATTATCCTCCAAATATCTTCAATTGGATTTAAATAAAGGAGTTGCAATAATAGCTTGAATAATTGACATGGATTTTGTACGAAATCGCCAAGACAAAATCCCCTAAATCAATATTCCCAAAACCATAATCCCTTAAAACAATATTCCAAAATTAAAAATTTTGTTTTGGTGATTTCGACTTTGGGGATTTAAGTAGTCTTAATTGGAATTTTGCCCTTGGAAATTATGGGTTTTAGAATTTCATTAAGTCGGATGCATTAAAATGAATTCAAACTCAAATCTCACTTTTTCAACCACAAAATTACAAATTGGTCAAGCACTGTTTTGTGTTTGAAAAAGTATGAGATTTAAGTTTAAGTCGATCTCTTATTGCATTCAGCCCACTTTATTCAAAAATTTAGACTGAAAGATTGATTTGACTCTAATCAGAACTAATCAAAAATCTGTTCTTTACCGTCAGATAAATATAATCTGTTAAATAAACCATTTATTATTTTATCATTCAAGTATAAGTACTTTAAATCTAAAAATATCTAAAGTACCATAACTGCACTGTTAATAGTTTAGAAAAAAAACTAATGTACTTAAAAAATTTTCCCCCACTGTATTTAATACATTTAATATTTTATTATTTTTATTTCGAATTTTATTGTGTTGATGGCGGTGCGGTTTTTTATTACCTAAAATGATATGATAATATAAAACAGGCACAGACAAATATAAGTACTAAACAGGCACACAAAAAGTGTATGGTAAAAAAAACAAACAAAAAATAGAATAAAAGGAAACATGTTCAGGACCATTTTTCTGTTCGAGACATTGCAATTTTTATTGAGTTCTGATTTATGACTTTTTGTTGGTGGTATTATGTATCTTATAATTTTTATACAATTTATATTTATATTTGATGCAAGGCAAGTATTTTAAGTATATGGTGATAAAATTATAATAAAAGGGATATAATTTGTAAGTGTTTAACATAAATACATATATAAAATTATAAAATATAGAAAATAAATATAAAAAGATTCTATATTTTATTGAAGTGACATGAATTGTAAATTTATCGGAGCTTTCTTTTTGATTAGACGTATTTTATTTTTAAAGTGACATTTTTAACCCTTTAATTAAAGTTTTTTTTTTGAATTTTTAACAACCTTCTAATTGTAATAATTGCAAAGTGCTAGTGCTGGACAATTGAATCTTTTTATTTTTTAAGCTATATAGGAAGTTTTTTTTTGAAACAATTCAGTATTTTGTAATTGAGTTATATAGTATTCTATATCTGTGAGTTATATTATAAAATTAAATTACTTATTTGTTTATATTTTGCATTTGTTTATATTGTTGTATTAATGTATTTTTTATTATAGATATATAATTATTAATTATTGATTAAGCCATTGTGTTCTAGGGCAAATGGTAGATGAGTCGTGTCGAAAACCAGAAAAGTTTTATCAATTTCACAAGGATTCGAATGAGGACCTTTTGCATTAAAGATTGGCACTCTACAACTGTGCTATCCAGCCGTATTCCATTCTTATTCCATTAAATTTAAATAAATTACTTTAGAATTTTTTAGTTTTTAATATAAAAAAAGTGTTGAAGTCGTTGCCATATTATAATATAAAAAACTTTGACAAATTATAAAAACTGAATTTTGCTTCAAAAATTGGAATAAAAACATAGGTGGGGAATTAGAAAAATTGCTGTATTTTCTTATTTTAGAAATTAATATTTGATAACTTGTAAAAATTACAATTTCCTTTGTATGGTGTGAGTCTTGAATACACCATAAAAAAACACACTTTTTAAACCAAAGTTGAGGAGGCTTATTTAAATTATAGAAATTGTGTTGGTTATTGAAAAGAAAGTTTGTTAATTATCTTCTAAAACTTAATTCAAATGGTACATATATATATAATAAACTTCAGTTCAATCATTTATTTGTTTCCATAGACTTTGTTACATCACCTGGTGAGTTAAACCAAGCAAGTTATATCCTTATTATTAATTATTTTAAATTAATTATTTTACTTAGGTATTTATTAATTTATTTATATTAATATTATATATCATAATGGATACTGCAATATTTTAAAACCATTGGTTACTGAGACCATTATAGGCAAGAATACTCTATTATTAGAATGTACCAATATTATTTATTATATTTATTTAATTACAAATACTTATATTATAAAATTATCCTTTACTTGAAAAGAGAAGGCTGAATCACTCACCTACCACCTAGTATTTGGTAGGGGTATGTTCGAAATAAGTAAATAAAATAAATATTATACTTTTATTATATCCCGTCCCTAAGGAGGACTTGTAATGAAAATTACACTGATTTAATCTGAGCGAAAATCGAACCTGCACTCCACGTTAATTATTAACAACTTTGAATATAAATTTTAATTTTAATCATTAATCTTAACAACTCCTTGTGATCTTGTTTTGTTTTTTTAATAAAAATCGGATTTACAATAAATTTTTATCCGTTGGTAATTAGTCAATTATAACTTCTGGTTCGAAATGTGATATATAATTCCAACATTTCCTTCCTTTCATTTTAATCTAAACTACAACATTTTTAAAAACTAAATTAAAAACAATTATTAAAAACAATTCTAATTAAAAGTGGAAAAAAAATTCCAAATCATTTTAATATTTAAAAATTATTAAATTTTCTTCTAAAATTTTATAATTAATTAAATTTTTTAACTTTAAATTTACCTAAAAGAATAATCTATTGCTTGTAATTATTTATGAAATCATTTTAAAACATTAATTAACATATAAAAGACTCTGTTAGTCATTCATCGGCTACACAAATTCTTTTAAAGGGATTTCCAGCTTCCCTATAAATATTTATAAAAAAAAAAATTTGAATCTAAAATCTGTTTCAATTACATTGTAACCCACCTACTGCCATTTTAATCCTTCTATTCCAGGAAGTATTCCAAGAGAAAAACTGTTAAAGTACATTATTTAACAAAAAATAAGGAAGAGTGTACAGTATAATGTGTCAACTCTAGGATACTCTCATGAACGTAATATACACATTATATAAATCGGGTTAATTACTTTTATGAAAAAATCAAATACATACACATATACAACTTAATAGACTAAGTTACGTATAGAGTTACGTATTACTGGAGTTACATATTATAAATGAAAATATAAGTTGTTTAACTGCTATTCGAACCTTCTACACTGCTTCAACTATGTTTTGTTCAGATGCTGGTCATTCCAGCTCACTATACTTTTAACAAAATTACAGATACTTAGTTTCATTATATATTCAATTATTTTACTCATCATACATTTACTTATCATATAAAAAACAAGTTGTATATAGTTGTATGAGAGCTACTCAAACTCGCCGAGTTAACTGACACGACTCTTATATAAAATAGAATTTATGAAAATCCTAATATCCTTCTTTAGTTTTTTAGGACGACCGGGACGACGGACACAGAAAGCTAATTCGATTTACTTATAAATTAAGATCCGATTCATAGCCGCCTCATTAAGTGCGTCACAAACGTAATGACAAATTTTGAATACCCTTTCAACATAGTTCATACGGGAATAAATAAATTGCTTTTTAAGAAGAATTGTTTTAGAAAAACGTATATATGTATAATATACATATATATATATATATATAGTTGTATTTCTTTCTTGTTTAACTTTAATTCCTCCAACTTAACTGCTAATCACATCTAATCTTCTAAATTAAGCTTTCGTCAGCCAGTAATTTTTTACCAAAGAAAATATTTATTTCATTAAAAAGCTTCCATTATATAAATGAAAATATTTTGTTGAAATTTTTCCTTTTCTCAACTTCCCCAGCCCCCACCAAGTGATTAACCGACACTCAAAAAGAACTTTTTTACTTACAATGAATTAAAATGAGACCTAGGTGAAAACTTTGAAGGCATTCTTCGAAAAATTTTTTCAAAACAATAAAAACAAAAAAAGGAAAGATTGAAATTTTACAATTGGATATGATAACATTAGATTCCATTGTTCTTGGAGTTTATTAAAGGCAAGACGAAACAGAAAAATAAAAACAAAAGAAAGAGAAAAACATATTTAATACCTTTTGATACGATGAACAATGTGCAGATTTATATGCAAAAAAAAAAAAAATAACTTTGGAAACTTTTGAAGATTAAAATAGGTACTCGTATATATAACACAGGTTCATGTAATGATGAATTAAAAGTTGGTAGTATTAAGATGGATTAAAATAGATTTTAATAGATTATTTTAAACTTTAAAATATACTTAAGAATGATTAATAATGGAATATATATATATAAATATATATATATATATTTATATATATATATATATAAATATTAATTTCAATATACTTATTAAGAGAATTTATTAAAAAAATTTTTATGTAGGAGATTTTTTTAATTTAATTTAAAAATTTTTTTGGGTGATCAAAATATTAGTAGGAATAAACTTAAGGTGGCACAATAAAATTTAATCAAATAAAGTCTAATAGGTCTTATTTCCAATGAAAATAAGACCTATTATATAAGGAATTATTTTAATTATTAAAATGAAGCTTTTAGTTTTAATAGCTAAAGTATAGTTAAAATTAACGCTCTTTTAACTGTGAAGGACCAAATTAGTATATGTTAGAGATATATGGCATTAAAAGCTTTCAAAAAATGAATATTTTCTTAATTTAAGGAACTGTCCTTTTGAAAAGGACATTCAAAAGTATCCTTGTTATTTTAGTCTTTTTGTATAAACTGTTATACCCGACGAACAGTTAAGTATTTATATATACGATATATTTATTATATATTTAATTATGTATTCAGCATTTTAAAGATAATGGTCTAGTACTTCAACATTTATTTAATGACGATAGGTGTTGCCGTTTTGGAGATATTGTAGTTTAGAGTTTAAATTTAAAAAAAATCTTTAAATGATACAAGCTTGGGTTTAACTCTAATACACATTCATGAATATTATATAATATAAACATTATATTAACCGGAGTCAAAATCAGAATACATACTTAATGCCTTTTTCCAGAATTTTTACATATTTGTATATGCATGGTTTCTGAACTAGGAAAGATTTAAGAGTCCAATTCAGTATAAATGTTATGATTTTTTTTAGGGAGGCAAGATGTGCCTTTTTTTATTTTCAATTCTTTATTTCTGCTAAAAAATTTAAGTGTATATCCAAATAAGGCCTCATTTCCTTAGGTATTATTGCATCCCGTGATAAACTTTAACTTGAGATTTGAGGTCTTAGGATATCATGCAAAATATATTTACTTTTGACTAAATTATTTAATTTTCCCTGGGTTAAGAATTTTGAGAATTTTTTTAATATTAAGTATTTAAACAAGTGAATAATATTTAAAAATTTTAAGTTAAATTTGAAATAAGCGATAGAATATAATTATTGCCTAAATATTGTCAGGGCAATATAACCTACCAATGATGAGACAAAATAGTCCTGACAGAGAACTAAGGCTAAATATGGATTATATAAAATTAAGGATTAATATATTGCACCAGTTATGGGTCATAACACTCATAACACCGCAAAAATCTTTAGGATCCTACGATTCACCAAACGTTAAAGCTATATTTTTAACTGCTTTTATAGCACTAACTCATGATTAAAGGGTATTCTGGATTCTTGTAAACTAGCAGCCGCTCCCATTCCTTCCAGCGAAGCGGGAAGGAGGTGGTGGAGGGAAACACTAAGTCACAGAGCTTAAGAGCCATATGGCACGTCCCTAATTCAAAAAGTTTGAGATTTTACGATCTAAAATCTGTCTGTTTAACAAGAAAACAAGAAAACTTTAGGAATACAACTGTCAAGCAACAATTATAAAATGATAAATGCATTCTGTTTAATGTTCTCATCCCCAAATTTAATAAAAGCAACGATCAGAGACTATGTTTTCCAATGTTTTCTGCTCTCGGGTGCTGTAGTTATAGAATTTTACACACATTTTGGATAAGAGATGAATAGAGACTAAAATAAAATAATAGGAAAATTTTAGTGCATTAAAGTTCCGATATACAATTAAATATTATAATTTTAAATGTTAAATATCTCCCACAACTCCATACTCCTAGAACAGAAACACTAATTTAGTACCTGAGGTACATATATATTATTTTCTCTTAAAATCAAACTTGCATAATTTCATCATTAAAAATTTAAAATGAATTTTAAGTAAATTTAATTTAAATTTTAAAACTTTTCACATTAAATTTTATTCTTAATAAATTTTTTTTTTTTATTTAACTTTCATTAGAAAAATTTTTTAAATAATAATTTTCTAAAATTATAAATTCATAATTTTTTTTCGTAACACAAATCATGATGCTATTCATCAAAAAAATTTCTATTCATTCTATAAATGTTTATGTATATTTCAAAATGAACCTAAATTTAAAAAAAAACTTATTTAAAATTCGCAGTCTGGATTCATATATATATCCTTTTTCCATCTGAACTTGGTCCTTTTTTACATGAAATAAGTATATTTTAAAATCGTTATTAATTTTGATAGTAACCATCAAAAGAAAGCAAGCTAGATAAAGAAAAGTATATATATATATTTGTGTTCAGTGTCATCTTCTGAGTCGATCCAGCAGTGTCCGTTCATCTGTTGAATTATCTTGATGAAATTTGTACTATAGATTACAAATGATAAAAGTACGGCGGAGATTTAAAACCCATGAGGTCGGATCCTGGAAGCTTTCGAACGAGCCAAGGCCAAACGGCATATCTCCAAAATTAATAAATATATAATCTTCAAATTTGATACAAGGGTTTTTGTTTTTATTATTTTTCCATTGTGTCATCATTTGGGATCAATTAAAGTAGTGGTTCGGATACCTCCCACGGACCTATGAAGATCCAACAAGCATATCATTGATATTAATAAAGACACAAACTTGAAATATGGTACAAAGTATTTCTGAACTATCTGCTTAATGTTCCTGAAATGAGTTGAAGTTCAGTTCATGTAACTGTCAATTAAATTTGTACTTATGCCAAAGACAATAAAAAACCTTAAAAAAGTTCGACTCTCAAGCCTGCTCTTAAAAATAGCCCGCAAAAATTAGAGATTCGATTTTTTGAGTCGTATCTTAATGAATTTTGATTTTTCAGTTTCTATTGCAAAATTCGTGACTAGGTTTTTAAATTATGTCAGTTCTCCTCCTGTGTCCTAGGACCAAATTAATTTGAAAAAGGATCAATTTAATTTGGAAAAAAATCAAATTTATTTGAAAATAGATAAATTTCATTTGAAAAAGGACCAAGTTCATGTGAAAAGAATATATAACAAAACTTTTTATTTTCTTTTTTATAATTTCGAAAAATTTTCGACCATAACATTTCAATTACCCCCGAATAACCAAAAAAAAAAAAAGGAAAAATGGGGATAACACAATCCAATGTCTGTAAAAAACTACAACCCAAAACAAAAAACAAAATTTTTTTTATAACTCCTACCACCTACAAAAAAAAACTTTTGCCTAGACCTCCATCTATTTTGAATAAATTAATATTCCTGTCTAAATTTTCATTGGATGTAATTTCTATTTTTTTCTGCAGGTTTTCGGGATAGATGCGTTCTCCGTTTGTTTTTTTTATTTTTTACCCCCTCCATCCATAGAATTTTTCTTTGTTTATGGATTTTTTTTTTTTTTTTTGGAGGTTTTGTAGTCCTAGACATTATAATATAGATACATTGGAATCATTTGAATAGTAAAATCATCATACATAGGCTAATAATCTCAATGGAGTCATTTAGGAATATCGCTTTTTGTTTTTATTTTGATTTTTTGTTGCTTTTAAAATAAATTATAAAAAAAAATAAAATAAAAAACGCATTTTAGTCCATCTATATTTATAAAAATTGAAACTGACTTGATTATTTCACAGGATTTCAAACTTTCAACATTTATTATATGCAAGTCGTAAGAGTTTTAAGTAGGTTTCTCACCGTTGGGTGACCAAATTCCAATAGTTATAATTTCCCGGGGAATTTTGGTTTTTTTTTTTAACCAAGAATCCCCTCGGGACTTTTGTAGAGTCGCCGGTTTTGATACTATCGAAAGTTTTAATGAGCAGCTGGAATTTACATCCTTATGCCTTTGAATATTGTGCCGTTTAGGTATTAGGGTACGTTTATAAGTAAGTATATAGGATCGATAAAATAAACAAAGGCGTACATATGTCATAAGAGCATCGATGAGAGTACCGATAAGACCCAGAACAATTCAAAACATTTATTAAGTCTTTTAAGCTACTATATGGAAAAATTTTTATTATATAAAGGCTCTTTTCAGTTATCAAAGCCCCAATATAAATGCACCCTTAGCCACATGTATATGGAACGCTAAAATCAAAGGTATCTTTGATGAGTCATAATTTAACGATCCAAATGATCTAGCTGCTAGTTAAGTAACCTGTCGAAATAATAATAATTTTAAACTAGACGAAATGGATCTAAAAACTTCAGTATTGAGGTCACTAAAGCAACGGCGTCGTAAAGCACTCTTTGGAGGATGATCACCTAAACCAATCAACCAATCCTTTGAATCATTTTCTATATAATCTTCAAAAAAAGTATTTTTAAAAGTTCAAATCAATTTTATTCATAAAAGTTTTCTTAATTCTTCATCAGTTGCAAAAGCATATTTCCGTTAATACGTGCACATCAGTATACAATATGCGTACTTCAACGGTTCGAAGTTATCCAAATCAAAATAAAAAAAATTTGAGAACCTGTGTTTTGATCATATCACTATATTTTTTTTTTTTTAATGATGACCAACTGAAATTTTAGCTGATTCTACTTTCACTGATGGTCCAAAAAATCCCCAAAAAAAAAGCACCCGGAATAAAACTGACTTTATCTATGATTTGTTAACATTAATCAGAATTTATTGAATCAGGATGCATGAATCATGTTTTACTTATAAATTTTTTTTATACTTTTTTAAATGGGTTTTGGGTCGTTTTTAGCTTTTTTGAATCCAAAAAATTGAAGTTTTGGAACTGAAACAATGGAAAAAAACTGACACGAAAACAGTGGAAACAAATAAAAATTGAAAAAAACTAGATATACTCGTATATTTAACCACATCAGTTATTTTTAACTATGAAAGAGGAAACAATTAAGTCAACATCCATGAACTTGTATCTGAATAAAAATGTGTTTTTTTTTGTTTATAAGTCAAATGTTAAATATTTACATGAAATATGGACATATATATGAAGTGGTAGCTAATTAAAAGGTTGCCTTATTAAAAATATAAATTAAAAATTATTACAAACAGATGTTATGATTATTTTTAATGTACAATCTTCTGAAAGTAGAAAGGGTCAGAAACAAAGTTCCCTATCCATCTAAAAAGTTATTTTTTTTAAAGATTTATTTTTGCATAAATCATATAAGAATTAAATATAAAATCAGATTGTGCACTTCAAAAGGTCAATATCCGATTGCATCTGGATTAGAACAAGCTTTGTAGCTTTTTTTAATATTTTGCGGGTTTGGCTACTTTGGTTCTAAGCCCCTCGCCAACGATTTTAAAAAGTTTACGATTTTCCAAAAATTATACTAACTCTAGAATTATACTCAACAACCGATTCCTCTGAACGTGATGGAGAAAAATTGATTCATTTTGAACATTGAAAGCGTTGTATTTCCGTTTTTGATATTCTTAAATCAAAAGTGTTGATATATACAATGGGGACCTTTTACTTACTGGAATGTACTTAGCAGAAGTACTCGACATTTTTACACCCAAGCTTATAAAAAACTGAATTTAGTCGAGTTCTAACTTATCTGACCTTCCAAAACATAAGATTATTTTTGATTAAAGATTTAGTAAACTAATTTATAAACTAATTCCTTTGCAACAAAGAGGGTGTGTGTCTGGGCATGTATATTTTATTTTATAATTTTGTGCCAACCGACAAATTCGGTTCTAATAAATAACGATGATTAATTTGCGGCAAATACACAATTAGTTGTGCTAACCGAATCAGTTTGTATGGGTACAGCTTCCTTATTACAGTTATATCAAACGACTTATGGTTGGAATATCTAAAAAATAATTTTGACGATAGCACGAACCGTCTTTTTATTACGATAACGGTCAAAAAAGTTTTATTAACGAAATATGTGTATATTATTTAATGGCTATTGCAACCGCACACAAATTCGGTTTGCAGAACGAATTCGGTTTGCAGAACTACAAAATCAGTCGTTTTTTCAGAATTATAGTTATTAGAACCCATTACGGTTGTTATAATCAGAAATCAGTTATATTTACCAAATTTTAGTTAACTTAACTGAATTTCTTATTTCACAACCGAGTTACATTTACAACAACCTCGGTCTTCAAAATCATATTTATCAGTCAAGAGTTTCGGGTTCAAACCCAGGTCAGATCATACCTAATAAAATAATATAGTTTATAATTTATATCATAAATAGCTTATACCATGATATAAAATATACACCTGCCCCATTTGAAAAGGAACCACTCATTTATCACTCAATATTTTAATGTTCAAGTTCAATAGTGTTGGTCAAAATTAGATATTTAATTTGTACGTATTTAATTTCACTCAAATTTTACTTGATTTTATACTCTAAATATCTTTAATAAAATTTAATTTTAAATAATTGCATTTCATTTAAATCATATTCATTTCTTTTCAAATATTTTACCTAGAAAACTAATTTTAATTAAACTTGAGGGTAAATATAAGTATATATATATATTTTTATTTCAAAAGTGTTGATATATACAATGGGGACCTTTTACTTACTGGAATGTACTTAGCAGAAGTACTCGACATTTTTACACCCAAGCTTATAAAAAACTGAATTTAGTCGAGTTCTAACTTATCTGACCTTCCAAAACATAAGATTATTTTTGATTAAAGATTTAGTCAAAATAATTTTTAAATTATGCTATTCCTTTAATTTAAAATGGCAACTAATTGCAAAAATTGGAACCAACCGTTCTTACAAATAAAATGCCATTTATTATAAAATTCATCAGCTAGGACTGTAAAGACTTTGCACCAATTTTAATTACATTGTGATTGGATATTTTAAGAAATTGTTTAAATATCATAACTATGTTCTTAAGAGGAGGCTCGTTGGTATAGTGGAAAACTATTTTACTTATTAAAGGAGAGAGTGCGGGTTAGATTTTGGGAATTTTTTTCAATTGAAAAAAATTATTTGAAAATAATTTCTCTTTACAAAATCCCCATGGTAACCAAATACTTAACCACTGCGCCACTGAAGCCCCTGTTAACCAAATATAATTCAAAATTATATACATAGAAAAAAATAAATTAATAAATTTCTTCCAAAACTTTCTTATAAATTCAAAGAGTCTAGGAAGTGGGATGCATAACCGTTCACAAGGCCTCAATATTAGGATGGCATATGCTAACTTTCATATAAAAACACAACGATAAGTTTTAATATACTTAAAATACTTATATCTTATATATATACTTAATATAAAATACTTTAAATAAATATCTAAAATTTATAAATTAAAATTATATATTAAACATAAAAACAATTTAAAATTTAATTTTTCTAAAAATAGTTTCTAAAAAATGCAATTAAATTGCAAGCCCTTATAAAACCAATTTCTCCAAAATTCCATTCTCCTAAAAATATGCAATATTTTCACTATATTTTATTTATTTTGCTATCCATACATTCATACAAAAATGCAATACAAAATGCAAAAATAGTACATAGTTTTTTAGTTAATTGCAAAATTTTAATTTTAAATCAAAACAACCAAATATTATTTTTCTTATTTAAAATTAAATCTCAAATATACAATCTAGCTGAATATATTTAAGAATTAAAATAACAAAAACAATCCGACGGCAATATTATAGTACTCGTATCACCCTCTACTAACATCTTATTTATTTAGCTAAAGTTACTTTACTTAATTAAGTTGGGGATTTGTGGTGCTTACATTTTATACAGAGAAATTAAAATACTCTTTGTTTCCATTTTATTTTTTTTTTCACAAAAAAAACAGTTTCAATATGTATGTACGTGTATGTTCATTGTTATAAAAATACAAATATGACGTAAAGACTTTTAAAATTCTTAACACCGTCATAAGGTTAATCTTCTATTCTCATATAGAAGAATAAAAAAAAAAATTAAAAAATAAATGAGAGCAATATTTATAATTCTTTATATATATACTGCAGGTGTTTGTTTTTTCTCCCAAATACTGAATGAATATTGTAGATTAGTGTTGCCGTTTCAATTTATTTGAACAACTTTTTAATAATACTTCGTAGATTTTACGAAGTTTTTAATTTATAATACGTTATTGGGAATTTAGATTTTTATTAACTGAATACATTTTCACTTTAAGTGAAGTCATTTTTAATTTTAGTGAAGAAATTTTTATTAACAGAAGGATTTTTACTTTAAGTGAAAATATTTGTATTATTAATGGTAATTTTTTACTTTAAATGAAAACGTATTTATCATAAATAGAAGTTTTATACTTTAAGTGAAGATATTTTTAGAAGATAACAAATAAAGATATTTTATTTTAAATGGATCTATTTTTATCTCAAACGAATATTTTTTACTTCAAATGAGAACATTTTAATTATAAATTAAGTTTTTCACTTTAAATGAAGATATTTTTTTTATAAATGCTGATATTTTTCTTTACAGGAAAATATATTAATTATAAATAAGTACTTAGTGGTTTTTTAGTTTAAGTGAAGATATTTTTAGTATAAATGAAGATTTTTTATTTTAAATGACTATTGTTGAATATCTTAAATGAATATTTTTTACTTTTAATAAGGGGATTTCAATTATAAATTAAGATTTTTCACTTTTACTAGACCTATTTTTACTATAAATGAATGTTCTTTACATTAAGTGAAGAAATTTTTACTATAAATCATGATTTTTTACTATAAATGAAAACAGTTATTTCTTATAAATAAAGATTTTTTACCTCAAGTGAAGTCTTTTATTATGAATGAGTATTTTTTTATCTCAAATGAATATTTTTTACTTAAAATGAAAAAATTTAATTATAATAAAAGATTATTATTGGACATATTTTTAGTATAAATGAAGGTTTTTTTATTTTAAGTAAAGATATTTTTATTATAAACGAAGATATTTTATTTTAAATGGGTCTATTTTTATCTCAATTCCCATTTTCTTTTTCTCTTTCTATTTTTATGAATATTTTTCACTTTAAATGAAAACATTTTTACTTATTGTAAATGAAGATTTTTTGATTCAAGTAAAAACCAAATATAGTAAAAATTGTACCACAACAGTTTGACACACTATAATTGTAATCAAACGGCAACATATTTTTCTACATTTATAATGAAATTGGAATACAGTTATTTTATATTATGGTACCTATTATTTTAATTTAACCAAAATTCAAACCAGTATAAATTTCTTCAAAAAATAACAACAACAATTTAGAATAAGTATATATATATATAAATGAAAATGAAAATTCATGTTTTTATCAGTTTATTTTTTAAATTGTTTTAATTTTTCTTAAGGAATGTGACTGACATCAAGTAGTGAGAATACTACCGCATTAGACCACATACTTGCAATATATCTTATTGTTATACTCAGTATATTGTTTCATTTTATTTTATTCTAATACTATATACTTAGATTTAATTTTGGGCTAATTTTGAATACACCTTCAATATACTGTTTGAAAATAAAAACATACACCTTGACTATTGTGTAAAAAAAGTTAAAAGTCTATCTATATAAAGATGAAAGTCAAGGTATATCTACAGATACAAGTATAGCTATATCTTCAGATAAAAGTAATTAAGAATGGAAAATCTTGATATGCTTTTCATTGTTGATCTTTTTATTGTTAAAGATTTTTGGATTAGTATGCTTTTTACCTATATATATATATATATATATGCAGTGTTTGTGTAAGCTATGCTATAAGAGAATAACGAAAAATTATAACGGTAAAATAAAAACAGATTGAAAAATGAAACTTTGTTAAGGTAATTTTCTTAATTAATGAAATTAAAACAAAAAAAGACACAAAATTTATAATAGTCAATTGTATAGCAGTGGTTTTTAATTTTAATTTTATTAAAATTTAAGAAAAGTCTTGGAGACAAAATGCAGCTTTTTTATTTTTAATATATGATATAAGATATTTTTGATAAGTATATAATTAAAATATGAATTTAGTTAATAATTATTTCTTGGAAATTTATAAAATTTAGTAATTTTTAAAAATTTTTAATTAAAGATTATATTTTATAAATGTTAGCAATATTGATTAAATTATTTAAAAAAAAAAGAAAAGATATTCTACTCGTATATTACTTAGTTAAATTCTTTATCTATTCTATCTTTTAAAATTTAATTAGTTTTTTTTCAGATTTAATTTCTAGGTTTTTCTTTTGTATGCTTACTTAGAACCTAATTTCTTGGTGCTATCACTGAAATTGCAGATTTATTTATTTAAGTAATTTATTTTTTCTCTCGATATTATATAATAGTTCAATTAAGTACTAATCTATTCTATATAGATAATTCCATTTATATATATGAACCACCTGTATTTATTCTTTCTAAATTTTATTTCGATTTTATTTCGAATCTTCCCCTCAAAAACTTAAACTCAGTTATTTAATATTCTATTTAGAAAGTATTGGCACAGTACTTGTACTGGTTTGGATGTAAGGTTGAGCTCTTTTATGGCAGTACACATTTAATACATGTGTAGAATGAAGAAGATCCTCATTTTTCAAGGCGCAGCATATGCTTCATTATCTACTTAATTTACATGAGAGGCTTAAAAAATATTTTTACTTGAAGCGTTTAATTAAAAATTAAATAAATAAGTTCTAGACAAGATGGTACTAAATGAAGCATTTTTTCGAGATCTACTATAAAACCAACAAATTAAAATATAGTTAATAAATTATAAAATACTTAAACTTTTCTATAATAAATTAAAAAATAAATTCTTTTTTCTATTGCAGGCATACACTCAAAAGATTATCAATACTGTCAGAAACTAATAACTCATGAAATACCTAATAATTTTTTCTAAGTCAGGTTTTTTTTTACTAATCAAGTTTCATTCGACTTGCAGTCAATATCTTATAGCTATAGTGACTATAAAAAAAATTATTATTTAATTAGTGATAAATAGTTGGTACAATAGGGCTCAGATAAGTATTCAGAACATCTAAACATCTTACAATCACAGTCCCATGCATCAAATTTATTTCATTGGTTTCGTAACTAAAGCTCAGATTTTAACCCCTGTTTTTCATTTTAAAATTTATTTATTAATTTTTTATTTATTCATAATTTTTTTATTTATTTATAAACTAATTCCTTTGCAACAAAGAGGATGTGTGTATGGGCAGGTATATTTTATTTTATAATATTGTGCCATACGACAAATTCGGTTCTAATAAATAACGATGATTAATATGCGGCAAATACACAATTAGTTGTGCTAACCGAATCAATTTGTATGTGTACAACTTCCTTATTACAGTTATGTCAAACGACTTATGGTTTGAATATCTAAAAAATAATTTTGATGATAGCACGAACCGTCTTTTTATTACGATAACGGTCAAAAAAGTTTTATTAAAGAAATATGTGTATATTATTTAATGGCTATTGCAACCGCACACAAATTCGGTTTGCAGAACGAATTCGGTTTGCAGAACTACAAAATCAGTCGTTATTTCGGAATTATAGTTATTAGAACCCATTACGGTTGTTATAATCAGAAACCAGTTATATTTACCAAATTTTAGTTAACTTAACTGAATTTCTTATTTCACAACCGAGTTACATTTACAACAACCTCGGTCTTCAAAATCATATTTATCAGTCAAGAGTTTCGGGTTCAAACCCAGGTCAGATCATACCTAATAAAATAATATAGTTTATAATTTATATCATAAATAGCTTATACCATGATATAAAATATACACCTGCTCCATTTGAAAAGGAACCACTAATTTATCACTCAATATTTTAATGTTCAAGTTCAATAGTGTTGGTCAAAATTAGATATTTAATTTATACGTATTTAATTTCACTCAAATTTTACTTGATTTTATATTCTAAATATCTTTAATAAAATTTAATTTTAAATAATTGCATTTCATTCAAATCATATTAATTTCTTTTCAAATATTTTACCTAGAAAACTAATTTTAATTAAACTTGAGGGTAAATATAAGTATATATATATTTTTATTTCAAATCCCTATGAACCTTGTACCCTTTTATAATTATTGTTTTTAAATTCCACCGACATGGCATAGTGTCATATATATAGAATGGCAGAATTAAATATTTATTTTTATTGTTTGTTTTCTTTTTTGTAATTTCTAAAAATTTTCAAAAAAAAATCAAAATGCATAAAATGCAATGCCATAGTTTTTTCTTCCAACATTGCAATAGCAACATCCAGCATCATCATTTTTTTTTTTAATTCATCTGTAATTAAAACACCCAAACAATTAGCAAAAAAAAAAAATCTTATATTTTCAAGTTGCTCTCACTTGAATTATTAATTTTGTTTTTTTTTGTTTCCTCATTTTTATCCTCCTAGGATTTTAAAATTATAGGATGCGTTCTGAAAATAAACTGTTCGTTTATTTTGTTTTTGTTTTTTTTTATTTTGATTTTTCTTCTTTTGCAGAAACGGATGTTTCCGTGCCTAGAATTTTTAAAACGGAAAAGAAAAACCAAAAAAACAAAGACAGTTACAACGCGAAAGGATTATGTGGGTCGCAAAAAAACGTAATTTCCATTTAATCTGTCCCAGTGTCGTTCATTTAATATTTTTTTTTTTTTGCTGTTCTTCTTTTTGATTTTTTGTCTCTTTTTTTATTCGTCGACAATTTTGTGTCCCTTTTTTTTCCTTATTTAATTTTCTTATGGTATGGCATTTTTAACATTTTTTTGGTACGTGGTGGTTTAATATTTACAGTTAAGAAGCCATTTTATGAATAATTTCGTTGTTTTTTTTTTTTGTTATTTACCGTTTTTCTTTACTAAATGTTCCGTTTTTACCGTAATTTTTTATTATTGTATTTTTTAGGAGGGGAGTAAGGGGGGAGTGGGGTGTTTTTAAATACATTTAACATTAATTCGCATTTGTGTTTTTCTTTAATTGCAAAGTCATCTTCATTATCTTGCACTTTAAACTTGGCTACTTAGTAACTAATTTTTTTTTCTGTGTATGGTATATATATATATATATATATATAATAATCTTTTTATTCTATTATTTGTTTTTTGTTTTTTGATTCAATCCACATCCGTTTTTTGTATGAAAACTGCGAATTAAGAAATGAAAAACAAATTTTAGTAATATACGATCAGTTTCTAACACATTTTCATAAACAAATGTGCCTGTGTAGTTTCTCTGTCTGTCTGTCTGTCAGCCCGTCCTTCCGTGCGTGTTTACAAAACTATTTACACCGTTTAAAATTAAGAAATGGAATGTTAACTAAGGGTAGGTATTGCAAAAGAATTTATTTCATAGAACAAGTTTTTTCTGTAGTTCCATCTGTTATGGAACAACAGTCTCCCAAAGCCGAGAAAAGTTCAATATTTAAATTTCTATAGTAGAAGTTCTATATATTTTCAAATAAGAAACTACTAAAAAAGATAACTACTTATTAGCATTATAATTTTATGTAAAATAAATACATAGGATTGCCATTCGGTACTTTACTTTACCGAAACTTAATTTATGTAAATTTTTCGACTCCTCATATCTTTTAAAAGGTTTAAAGTTAGAAACTTAAAATTTTTGACGAAGTTGTAGATCTTTAGAAATTAATATGAGTAATTTTATTACAAAAGTTTTTCACTTTAACTGGGATTCGAGCTTGGGCCTCTCACAAGAAACGTCGGAACTCTAACCACTGTGACACCCAGGCGTTCAATGTACATTTAAGAATTTTTTTGTGACTCCCTGTTTAGGATTTATTAGGTCTAAAAATGAAGTTTTGCTACTTTTAAACAGATAAAACTTCAATACCAGTCCAAATCTGGTTTGAACTAATAAGTATAGGCATGAATTAAAGCTCAAATATTTTATTTTAACATGTGTTAACGGTTTTCCTTAGTTTAAAAGGTTTTCCTTTAAATTGAAGAAAGTGTCTCTCAATTTTTAACAATTTTTGCATATACAATAAAATTCTAAGAAAAGATCCAAATTTTGGTGCAAGTCACAATTTAATTCTTTGAACCTGAAAAGCTTGGGCAGGAGAAGAGGTATGAGAAACTTGCGATTTCGCATAAGTTTGTTCAGAAAAAATTTAGAAGTCTTTATATATATATATATATATATATATATATAACTGGTTCAATGAGACTCTAGAGTGTGCGACCGATTTCAGAAAATTTCTCCATTGGTATCTATTCTGGGCAGCTGTTCTCCATAAGCCCGGCAAACCCAAATTTCGATAGTCCTGTTCTACTCCTTCTTTCCATCTTAGTTTTGGTCTGCCTCTGCCACGTACACCATATGGGTTGGATTCAAAAACCATTCTCACCTGACAGTTTTCATCCCTTCTTACAACATGTCCCAGCCAATGCAATCTTTGTATTTTAACTCTCCTTACTAGGTTTATATTGTGGTAGAGTGCGTACAGTTCTTAAAACACATTATGAAACATTGTGTAATTTCGGAAATGTCCTTTTTTAAAAACCTTTTGGATTTTCCATCACTTGTTTCGATTTTGTTTTCAGTCGTATGTTGTATATAACATTAAAAAATTTCGCGAATTCTATAAAGGTATCCAACATATTGCTTATGTTGAATTATATGAAAGAGATAGAAAGCTGTGTACACTGACAGCTATATGGTAGTTACAATTTAAAATTATTACGCTTTGCTTTTTTTGTTACTTTAGAAGAATTATTTAATTTTAATGTCATGTAATTTTGATTGCTGTTGTTGTTGTAGTTGTTGTTGTTGATGTTGTTGTTGTTGTTGTTGTTGTTGTTGTTGTTGTTGTTTCAAGTATTTTTTTTCGTTTTTAAATGAAAAAAGAGAAATAAGATATGACTTAGTTGATGCTTTAATTTTCTTTTACAAATATAATGAGAATCACGTTTGAAGTTTTTATGACAGCAAAATATATATATATATGTGTTTCTTTTGTTTTTTTTGTTTTTTTTTTTAAAAAAACAATCAAAAAAAGAAAGAGAAGAAAAAAAAATCTGTTTCACTATTGCTTTTCTATTTTTTTGGTGCAACATTAAGAAAATTGCATACTTAGCAATTTTTAAGTCTCTTTTCTTAGTCATTTTAATGTTTTTTTTTTTTTTTTATTACTATTGTGGGGTTTGGATAGATTTTATTTTTAAGGGCTTCTTTTCTTGTTTCAAGTTGAATTAAAGTTTCATTATTATTTTTGCTGAATGAAAAAATAAAGTGAAGGAAACATTTTCAAAATATATGGATGGATGAAATGAGGGGGAATTTGCAAAAAATAAAGAGAATCCATTTTGAAATTATAATTTTTTGAAAAATTAAAACTAAAAGATTTTTTTTTGGAATCAAATAATATTTATTCGAAATTGGTAATACTATGTGAAATATAATATACAGGCACTACAAGTCTTTGTAAATAAATTTCTGAGAATTGTAAGTTGCATTTTCTGGTCCAAGTGAATTATGAACCAAGAACTTTTAATAATGATGAGGCACGTGCGGATATGAGCCCATGAAAGTAGATTGGTCACATTCTAAGACACCCAAAAACACAAGGAACACGACAATTGTTAGGATGGAAGCGTCAGAGAAGAGGAAATGTGGGCAGGCCAAGAGCCACTTGGAGGAGAACGTTTCAAAGAGAATGTTAGCTATCTGGAAAATGGTCTTCGGAAATAATAAAAAATTCCACAAAATAGAAATTTTTAGAAAGACTATATCGAAGCGCTACGGTACCTAAAGGAATAAGAAAAACAATGTATTACTAATATACATAAGAGATATTTTGATTTCAATATAGTTCGAAAAGGGATTTTGAAAAATTCGTTGAAGTTCTTAAAAATTTCCGCTGTAATTCTTGGAAATTAATTAATAACAAAAAAAGCTGTTATTTAATGCATATGCAGATCAATTGTGCAATAACAGGTATAATATAAAATAAAACATAAAACTCTAGGGAATCAAATATCCGGCAAAAGCACTGGACCCGCAGTCTAATATTTTGTAAGTCTATATTGTGATAAAAGTCTAGATGGTAATTGCTGTTGACTTAGACAAAAGATGAACTTTCCACTGGGCTGCCATTCATAAGGGTTATGTAATGTGAGAATGCAGGACAAAATTTTCACATATGTAATTGAAATTTTCACGCTATGAACAATTTAAGTCAATTAACTTAAATGTTAAGCGGACTTAATTGTTGAGCGAAATACATAGGTTGAGCGGACTGAAACGAACTCAAACGCTGAAATCATACTTAATCTTAAAATTTGTGTCCACCCAACCTTGAACCCACTCAACATTTGAGTTTACTTAACTTGGGAACGCATTGTATTAATCAAAATAGAGTCGAAATTTGAGCTTCTTCAACTTTGCTAAAAATTTCTTTGAATTTTATCACTTATTTTAGATTTTGGCTTCAACGCATGGGAAATCACCTTTTTGGGCCACAGTTCCAGCTCATTTTTTTTCATACAATTTAAGTAGATTTTGCGAAATAAAATTATTGAATAAAACATAATTTTAACAATACAAAATATAATATTAAAATGCAAGTTTGCCGCCTGTGGTTGTTTCATTTTTATTTCTTAAGAACTATGTAAGTTTTTAAATTTTATTCCCTTTCCATATTGTTTTTTTACAATGTTGTCCCATCTCTTTCTAAAAACTCCATTAAACAATACAATTTCTGTATTCTCATACTCAACAAAAACAAACCCCTAGTTTACAACATTATTTAAACTTATTTAAAGCAAACATAACTGTAAATTTTTAGTTTTGTTTTTTTTTTTTATTTTAAAAAGTTAGTACTTACAGATTTAATTCACATTTTAAAGTATTTACTGGCTCTTCAAAAAAAAGAAAACATAAAAAGTTTTTCTTCAATGTTACATTCAGATGGTTGCTATTAAAAAGTCTAAAATTGTTAATGTTTTAAGTATTCTAAAAAAAATAAATTTGTTTTTATTTTATTAAATGAAAATCATGTTCTCTTTACAAACTTAAAAGTCGCGCGTATATTTTCAAATTTTGTATTACATAAGTAATTCTAATTTTATATAGATCATTTCTTGCATTCTATTGTTTAAAAAACACAAAAAAAATGTAAACAAGTTAGAAATGATATCAAGATATTTGGGAGAACTGCATTTGATAGTAAGTATTTAGAGAAATTTAAATTAAATATGTATATATTTAGAACATAGGTTAAAAAATTAATAAATTTTTAATTTGACCATTGCCTTGTATATTTTTTAACAGGCCAGTATATTAAGATTTTTTTCTGCAGAGGCTCTAGATATTAAAAGTTTAAGTACTGGCCTCCTTAAATTCAATTTTAAAAAAAAATTAAATCCTGCGCAATTCTTTAAAATAAATTTTGTCTAAACTTTGTCAGAAATAATGTTTTTCGGAAAGAAAAATATCCATACGATTTATACAAAAATTGATTATTATTCTTACTCATTTATTTATTTATTTAAGTGTCTAATATTACATTAAAATTTTAGGTAATGTTAGTGTTACCCTCGGTTGCTAGAGCCATTACGGGTACGAGAATATTGGTATAAACATGAAAAAAATATTTGAGTATTACAATTTTCTTAAGTAGCTCAAAAATTATTTACAAAAACTTACAAAAATTTACAAAAATTTATTTACATTATTTACAAAAGTTATTCTTTAGTTAATTGAGTTAATAATTTTATAAGTTATGCATGTTATACGACAAATAGTAAGCAAAATTAGATGTTGGACCATATGTTAAACAACCTGATTATTTTTTCTACTATCTCTACATTTTCATATTTAGAAAGTAATAATGAAGTTAAATTTGTATTTGATGTCTGAATAAAATTTAGCGTTATCTGGCATTCCAAAATTATATGTTTAATCGACATAATATTCCCGCAGTGTGGACATATGGAAGGGTTTGAATTAGAAAATAAATGTTTCTTTGTATGAAAAGTATGTCCTAGACGAATTCTACATATATTTAACATAACACCTCTGTTAAATAACTCTTAAACTTTGAAATTGCATACTTTTAGGTATTATTCATTTTTGAGTTTTACTCCATGCTCCATCTTTTACTTAATCATCTTTTTTAATTGTCTACTCCCTTGGAGAGCATAGATCTTCCCCAAAGCCTCTGTATCATATTCTTTTTTATGCTATCACTTTATTTGCGTCTATGTGTTTCCTGCTTCTTTGATTTCTTTTATTCTACTGTTCTTCTTAATGTAGTTTTAGATCTTCTTCCTTATCCTCTCCGTTGGTGATTACAATAAATGTCTTTTTTGGCGATCGAGTTATTTTCTCTTACGTGATGCCAATCCATTAATACTTTTTGTGTCTGATGAATTATTCAATGGGTTTCTGTTTTATCATTTTCCAGAGGACTTAATCAGTTTGAAATTGTCCTTGACAAAAATATTCTACAAATAGGGCGCAGACCTCTGTTTATTAATACTTGATATTTTAGACGCCTAATTTGACTTCTCTTTGTAATTTTACTGTTTAGTCTTCCCGCATCCTAATTTATCATGCTTATTATCTAGGCAGAAATTGCTCTTTGCTTTAGTACACTTCATGCATCATTTCTTCTAACTGAATCAAGTGAGCTAAACCCTACTGACTGCTCAATGATAATTTTTAATGAGTTTGTACGTTCTATACAACTGTGTCCTATTTTGAAGACAATCTGTTCTTTCTTTGTTGTGTTTTCGATATGATCTAAGATTCTCGAGTGGATTCCTAGTGCTATTATTTTGATTGCCTCATTTAGTATATTAATGTGTCTTCAAATAGATCGCCTTTCTTTGATGATTAGGCGACAATTCCAATTTTCCCTTTTAGCTCAGATCTTCTCTTCCCCAAATCTGCTCTTTAATTTATTGCAGTAGTCATACGATATATATATATATATAGATATATAGATGATATTAAAATTGTCACCTGCTCTCTAATTATAATGATGGCAGCTGATAATTTTAATATCAATTCTTGCAAGAGCAGATTTTACTATTAATAGAATATTTTCAATTTGGCATAAAGTATTTTTATTAACAAATTTCCTAGGAAAACTTTGATCATCAATTGACTTAAAGAAGTGATACTTTATAATTTACAAATCTTTTTTATAATTTTTTTTCAAATTACTAAATTGTATAAGAACGAAGAACAGACAGACATCCTATAATAAAATACAAATTACATTTTACATATTATTTTCAAATAAATTAACTTCAACAAGAAAAGAAACACAGTTCAAGAGATGTCATGACAAATTAATGCATAATTTGTTTTTTAAAAATGTCCTGACTGGAATTTAAAATGCATCACTTACAATTTTACGAAGGAAAAATAGGAACGTATATTTTTTTATTCCTTTCCCTCTTTTATTATTATTTTTTTTTTTTTGTTTTTTTTTTATTATAATTTTTTTTTTTACATTTGTAGACAATAATGACATTTTGTAACACTGGTGGGCACACAAATAAAACTATGAAAAAAAAATTAAAAGAAAATTAATGGATGATTTGCATAACAAAGTTTGAATTTGTTTTTTATGTTTTGTCATTTTTATGCTCTTGTTTAACATGAAGAGCATAAGTAGTTTTACAATAAAAGTTGATTACATTAAAATGGTTTTGTGGTTTTTCACTCAAGAAAAAAAAAATGGAAAATAGAAAATTAAAAAGTTTGTTATAATTAAAATTAAAATGATTGTGATTTGTTGTTTAAGGTCAAAAATATTCACTTTAAGATTTCTGAACACTGATTTTTAAAGTTAGAAGAAGTACTTATGAAAATATAAGGAATTCTTAAAAGATTTTTTTTTAACGATTATTAAAACTGTGAGTTATTTAAAGGTATTAATTATTATAGTGCTCCTTTTTACACCCACGCCCACAATATACATCTGTATCTAAACTATGTGGTCTTGTTTTCCTTTTCATTTTCTTAACACGTTTCAGCGCAACAACTTTTATTTTTGAACAAATTTTTAATATGAGTGGCACTAGTCTAGAGTTTAGGCAAAATGTACAAAGTCTTATTTTTCTTGTTAACCCATTGCGGCATAAAAAGTTTTTTTTTTTTGCCTTTAAATTAAACCCATTGGACCTTCTGTCACTAAACTTTGTTAATGTCAATTATGTTATTGAAAATATAAATGACTTTAACAACATTTTTTTTTAATTAATTAACTCCTTTCGGCACAAAGAAAGCAAATTATTTCTAACTTTGCAGTGGTACAAAGCAAGTGTTTAAAGAAAGTTTCGGTTTTTATTAAATTATGTATTTGTGTTGCTCTCAAAAATAGAGATGAGTGTAACTAGTTGAAGTTTGTTAACCCATTTCAGCCTGGCGATATAAAAAAATGAAAGTTAAATATTTGAAAAGAACCATTTTGTTTATTAATTAGACGGTTTTTTGGAAACCATCGAAGCTAGAAAATGAAACTTATTGGTTTTTTTTTTAAACAAACTTAGTGCGCACTGTTTTGTAACTGTCATTGAAAAAAAAACTTGGTTCAAGAATGAGGATATTAAATCGGTGCAGGGTCAGAACTATTAAAAATAAAAACATTATTAATTACAGTACTAAAAACTTATTTTTTCGTGACCTACTCTAATAAAATTAAACTTTAGATCAATCATTAATCAAAGATTTCAATCATTTTACTACATATTTTTGTATTTCATTTTAAAATTTTTATCTAATAACTAATGTTATTAAATTATTTTTTTAAACTATAGTTCTATTCTTAATATTGTATTCATCGAATTCCTTCTTTATTTAATTTAACTTTACTCTTATAGTGAACCACAGGGTATGTAATTTATAGAAACAGAGAAACAGCTAATCTTGATTGGGAAACTAATTTAAAAATACGGTAAGGTGTCCCTTCTACAGCCCGTCTCCTAGACACATATAACTTAAATAATTTTACAGGTGTTTTAGAATGTGAATTGTCAAATAGACATTTATATGAATTTAATGGAGTTGTTAAAAAAACTGCTGCTCCATAAGTTATTTATTAAATTATAATTATATAATTTATTATTACTTTTTCTCCCAAAATTATGCAATTTTTATAATATTTTAATTATGTGTTGTTCTAGTTATTGTTTCTTTCCTAAATCCGATGCTCCATAACTCCCTTTATAATTTAAAATATTTTTTCAAAAGTCCTCCTTGCACTTCAGACCCATTTTAAAGAGGCCTTTGACCTTTTTTTTAGAATTTTTTATCGTTTAGCGGTAAGTCAAAAGTCCCGCATGAGGCTTTTGAGTTAATATGTCAAGGTACAATGGGAGTAATGGCTATGGGATTTCGGACCCATGAAAGAATTGTATAATATAATTACTCCATATGCTGGAATTATATATGACTGCAGAAAAGATATCTCCTTAGGTCTAGGAATCTCTTTTGTCATTATTGATCTATTTAAAATTTTACTCAAAAATTTTTGTAATAATTCATCTAAGGGATTCTAAAAAACAATGCTTCTATAAATATCATAATACAAGATAAATATTTATTTCATTGAACTTGACGATTGCACCGACCAAAGAAGTTCGATTTGTACTCTATTCAATCAAACCTGCATTAGTCTTTTTGTACGTACGTACTAAGTATATTTGTAGATATTTAAAAACTAAATTTAGAATGCCCAAGTATAATAAACATTCTAATACAATTCAAAAATAATTTTTAATTTTGAGTTATTCTAAAACTTATTATAAACCACTTTTAAAAAATCTTCACTAACAAATTTCTGTATTTTAAATTAATTAATTATTATAATACTTACAAATGTCATTGTCTTAATGGATATCATATATCAATTAGAATTAATTTTTTTTTTTAAATTTCTTTGCCAAAATATTTCAAATTTCAAGAAATAATTTTAAAAATTTTAAAGGGTAAATTTTTGATTTGCGCTAAAAACAAAAACAAATTATTCACAATTTTTATAAATATATATACGAGTACTTAGGTACTAATAAAGTTCGGGTCATATACTAAAATAAATCAACTAAGAATATATTTTTTATGTAAATGTAAAGATTTAAAATGCCATTTTTACAAGATTTTTCTCATTATTTATATTAAAATCAGAAATTGCTACTTTGCAATTTATTTTGGTTATATTTAAAAAAAAAAATTAAAAATAAATTTCTAGAAAGCTAATAATAAGATCACGAAACTTTTTTTTCAATTTTTATTTCGAGTATTTTGCAGCTCTTAATTTATATTTATTTATAACTAACAGATTTGACTCCAATTTTCATAGATAATAGATAATATTTATTTATTTACATAAACAGTCCCTAACAGCATACAACCGCATGTGATTAGGGGGTGAAGTATGCCTTTCCTTCTCAGACGTAGCAGATATATAATTTATTAATTTTTAATTAATTTATTTATTATATATGGTAACCAAGGAGATTTTGTAAATAAAATTAAAAGGTAGAGTGGGTTCCTCTTAATCGTTTAATAAACCAAATTCTTAACAAATATTCCACCAACACCTAAGTTATCAAATAATTTTCTAATACTACACAAGTATTCTGTACAGAAAGAAGATAGTCTGAGATTTCAAATAATTTTTCAGAATTTCTAATTCTACAGAAGTATAGTCTACACACAGAAGATCCGAATTCAATTATTAAAATATAACGGCATTTCCTTAGATTTTTAGATAACGGCACTTCCTTAGGAATTAAAAAGATAATAAGTGCTTTGTATAAACATCTTTTATTTTCTCAACCCAATCCATTTCGAATATTTAATGCTTTTACACTCATTAACCCAGTTCATTCGCCTCAGATTCTAAAAATAGATATCTTAAAACTATTTTTATTGCCAAATAAATGAGGACGCCCAAATAACAGAACTCTTCTACTGTACTATAATTCATAAACATAAAAGGAAGTGTATAATCCTACACCCCACAGTTTAATTATAGCAATTTTATTTTGAGTTATCCGATTGTTTACTTAAGATTTTACGATATTTTAAAAATAAAAAAAAAAACCACTTTGAAGTACACTTTAGTTGCACATTAAAAATAAATCTCAATTTTTCATTTGTGTTTCTATTTATTTATTTATTTAATTATTTTTTTCGCTATATTTTTTTGTTCTTTTTTTTTGAATTTTATTAAATTAAAAATTGCATATGTATATTATATATATATATATATGTATATAAAGTATTTCATTTAATTTTTCAACTTGATGTGATATGGCTTTCTGAATTCCTTGTCTCCGTCTCGTGTTTTTTTTTTTTTTCTAATTTTAAGATTGAAAACGTATTTTGATTCTTGAAAAAAAAAATTATATATTTTGAAAAAAAAATTTTCTGTCTTTTTCTAGCTTAAAATTGTAATTTCTTCCTATCTTTTTTCTTTAATTAAAAAATTTTCAATTCAAAATTCTATATTACATTTTTCATATTTTCTTTTGTTTTTGTCTTTGTTATTTTTTTTACCTCAATTTTTCATTACTATAAATTAAAAAAAAAAAAAAAAGGCATTTACAAAATAAAAAAATTTAAAAAAAAAAATTTTACGAAATATCTTAATAATTTTTTACCCTACAATAAAAAACAACATAAATATTTTGCATAATAATAAAGCAATAACTATTTTTTTTTTTTTTTTTAAATTAAATTAAAAAAAAAGCAACACATAAGTGTTGTCGTGTTGGCGGTGGTTGTGGCATAAATAAAATAAAAAAATATAAAGTTGCGCATATAAATTAGAAGCATTTACGGTGTACAATTCCTGGGCCGGATTCATCATATTCTTGTTTTGAGATCCACATAGTTTGGAAAGTGGACAATGATGCCAAAATAGAACCACCAATCCATACGGAATATTTACGTTCTGGTGGGGCAATAATCTTAATTTTAATTGTTGATGGAGCCAATGCAGTGATTTCCTTTTGCATACGATCAGCAATACCTGATTATTATAAGAATTTAAGAAAAAGAACCCCCATTAATGTCTAAAAATTACAAAAACAATATATATATATAAGTATACTTACCTGGGTACATTGTGGTACCACCAGATAATACATTGTTGGCATACAAGTCTTTTCTAATATCAACATCGCATTTCATAATTGATTGATATACAGTCTCGTGAATACCACATGATTCCATGCCCAAGAATGATGGTTGGAACAATGATTCTGGACATCTGAATCTTTCATTACCAATGGTAATTACTTGACCATCAGGCAATTCATATGATTTTTCTAATGATGTTGATGCTGAAGCAGTTGCCATTTCTTGTTCAAAGTCCAATGCAACATAGCACAATTTTTCCTTAATATCCCTAACAATTTCCCTTTCAGCTGTTGTTGTGAATGAATAACCTCTTTCGGTTAAGATTTTCATTAAGTAATCGGTTAAATCACGACCAGCCAAATCCAAACGAAGAATAGCATGTGGTAAAGCATAACCTTCATAAATGGGTACAGTATGTGAAACACCATCACCAGAATCCAATACAATACCAGTGGTACGACCGGAAGCATACAATGATAATACAGCTTGAATAGCAACATACATTGCTGGTGAATTGAATGTTTCAAACATAATTTGTGTCATCTTTTCACGATTGGCTTTTGGGTTCAATGGAGCTTCAGTCAATAAAACTGGATGTTCTTCTGGGGCAATACGCAATTCATTGTAGAAGGTGTGATGCCATACTTTTTCCATATCATCCCAATTTGTAATGATACCATGTTCAATTGGATATTTCAATGTTAAAATACCACGTTTTGATTGGGCTTCATCACCAACATAACAATCTTTTTGACCCATACCAACCATAACACCTTGATGGCGTGGACGGCCAACAATTGATGGAAATACAGCACGTGGTGCATCATCACCAGCGAAACCGGCTTTGCACATACCGGATCCATTGTCAACTACAAGAGCTGATGTCTCATCGTCACACATTTTGAATGGGTTTTTTTATTAAAATTTGACTGAAAAAATAACAAATTTAATTATAGGTAAGTATAACTTATTACATCGACGATTTTGTAATATTTTACAGAATTTTAATATTCCGATACAATCATATTGAAGCTAGTAAAAAAACCTAATATAAAGCTAATATCTATTTTTAAACATTTTTGAAAACAACTGTGAACACAAACTTTGAATTGTACTTTTTAATATCTGAAATACTTATACTTCTTACGGCTTAGTACTTAACGTTTTAGAAGACTCCAATTCTAGATTTTATTTCTCTTATAGAAATGAAAGACCTCTTCTAGAATTTTGTTTCATTAATTTATCCTATAATTTGCTACTCAAATTAATAATAAGCTGGTTTACGTTTTATTATATATCAAAAATTAGAACTCAAATTACGAAATTTCAGATATTTCATATTCAATGCCCAGATATTCATAAACTACGATAAGTTTTAGTTAATCCCCTAAGTTAAGTACTTTATCGAACACAATTTTCTTTAAAATAACAAATTTTACGTTAACTGTCAATTATTTACCTATACGTTAGATTTCAAATTTATTAAAACTTAAATACTCGAAATTTAAACTTACCAAATGTAAAAAAAAAACTAAATGAAATTTTTAGACAAATTTAATATTTATAATTTTAACTTCGATTTAATTCATTCTAAATATATTAAATAAGTCATAATTCCAAAAATAAAAATAAAATTGAAAACTAAAACAAATAAAAATGTAGACAACATATTTACATCTTCTGTCATTTTCAAAAATTTATTTTGACTTTTACTTTCAAATTATTAAGTTACCAGCAATTACAAAAATTACAAAAAAAAATTAAAATTTATTCAAAATTTTTAAATCCAATATTTTCGATTTTTTGAAATTTAAAACTGTCTAGAACACTTTGATTATCAAAAAAAAATCGATTCAAATTTTTCGAAATAATTTATTTTATTTAAATTTTGACGAAAACACTAATTAATTTTTTTTTTTAATTTTTTTATATTTAATCCCTTTTATTAATCGTTATCCTTCTATCCTTTAATATCCTAAATTAATAATAATTTAAAACACCGTTAGGTTAAACTATAAAATATCCACTGAATAACCGTTAAGTATAACTTATTTTTATAATCCCGAAGCGAAATAAATTACACTTGCCAACTTTGTATTTGTAATTTGTTTATTAAAAATCGCTTACCTTTAAAAAAATAAGAAAAACACAAATGAGAACAACTCTACGATTTTATTAAAATTAAAAGCAAAATTTTGTCTTAATAACGAGAAGACAATAGAAAAGTTTTGCTGTGACTGCGGTTTCACGCGAATGCGACAATAATGATGAATTTTGTCAGGATTTAAATAAATTTATATATAGGGGTTGCCTAAAAATTTTTTTTTTTTTTACTTTTCTTTTTCTTGTTTTTTTTTTTTTTTCTCACATTACTAAATTTTTTTTTTTTTACATATGTATTAGAAAATTATTTAATATTTTGATAACATATATATATATATTTACTAATTATTAATATTAAGAAAGAGATAAATATAGTGATTATTAAATTTAGTACTAAAAAAAAAAAAAACAAATTAAAATACTTAATTATTAATACAAGTATTATATAAATATATGACTAATGTATATAAATAATATATGTAAATTATATTTATAACTAAATTCTAAAAAAAATAAAAAGCTAAAATTAAAATAAAGTAATTCACAATTAATTTTTAATATAAAATTTTGACAGATTACATGGAAAAGATTTTAGCGGAATTGTAAGAATGTCAACAAAAATGTATAATCTCGAATATTATGGGAAATATGGACTAAATTAATATTTTTAGGTTTTTTTAAACTATAATTTCAAGGAAACTGTAATATTTTATTTTATATTTTTAAATATTTTATAAAAATCAGTTAAAAGTATGACAGATACGTATATAAGCTTTAGTAGATAACTTTGTCGCTTCAAATACGTCTTTTATTTAGCGACGCTCTTAAAATTACCCTGACTATGAACTACTTAAAGATGAAAATATTTAAATTTAAACCATATGTGAGTTATAAGAATAAAATACTACCCAATTCCGAATAGTAGCTTATAAAAGAACCTCAATCACATCGCGATTGCGATTACGCCTATTCATATCAGCAAATGGATATGTTGCTCAACCGTTATTTAAAAAAAATAAACTTATCATTATCTATTATATATATTATAGGTTAGTCCTGTAAATATATTTGGTCTTTTTATTTTATTTTTTATACGAACGCTGAAAAGTCTTTAACTCCTTTAAAAGGAGGCTTCAGGATTCGTGAAAAGTCAAAGACATAATTGAAAGTATGTAGTATAACTTTAGATACTGCAGCTATTTATTGTCGCTATCGCAAATTTTAAATGTCAATTTATTTAATTTTATTTTATTTAAAATCGCAGATTTTAAATATCAATTAACTGTCAGAGTCCTGAGAACTATATAAGATTTAAATATTTTTGTGACAGTAAGAAAAGCGCGTTGATTGGCATTTAACTACATACTATGTCGCTATCTAATGTAAATACTTACTTTCTTGTACTATATGTGTTACAGATAGCAACACTTTCACCTGCGGACAATGTAACTTCAAAATCATTTTATTAATGTAAAATCAGAAGTTTTTTTTAAGAAGAACCGTTGTAGCTGAACTATCTAAATATAATAAAAGACAAACTGCTGCTGCTGCTGACCACCGTGCCCTTATGTTATGTTAAGTGTTATTCACACATGTAAAATACTTCTAATTACAAATACATACTTACATACAAAAGAGAAAGAAAGAATGAAACTTATAAAATGTAAATTATGAACAGAAAAAAAAAAAAATCAAAACGTATGAGAAATGTGTTAACAAGTAGATACAGAAAATTTTTTATAAATATAATTAAAGACGCTGCTGCTCTTTAAAGGATAATTTTCATTTGTGCGACAAAGAAAAAACGATAAATTACTGGGAGAAACATCCATAATCCTTGGAGGGTCATCCATAATCCTTAGACAAGTATTGAGAGAGTGCCATAATCCTTGGCATAAAGATGTTCTCTAAGGTCTTTTTCCTATAAAGTTGCTACTACATACAAAAAAAAATGTATTCTACTTAAAAATTTTTTGCATCCTATTACATATTTTTATGGATACATGACATTTGAATTTTGTAAACAAACAAGAGAATGTAAACAAAGAAAAAAAAATTTTATATTATGGTTTGATAAACGAATTTTTATTTAAAATTATTTGCAATTGATTAAAATTTTATTATTTATTTTAAATTAATAAAATTTTAACTTTGAATTGAAAAATCCGCGAAATATAAATTTAAAAATTAAAAAATAAGGTTATGTAATTTTTTTTTGTTAAAACATATAAAAAAATTTTAATATAAATTTCATCATTTTGATCTTTCTCTCCTATTGAGAGTATACTATAAACCTCTCTTTTTAAAGTTAAGAATACTGGGCAAAATTTTCTCATGAAAACCTGCCTTAATTATGTTAAAGTTAAGTTTTATTCACATATGGAATGTAATATACTTCTAATTACAAATACTTACATACAAAATAGAAAGAAAAAATCAAACTTATAAAATGTACATTATGAACAGAAAAAAAAAAAATCAAAACGTATAAGAAATCTGTTAACAGGTAGATACAGAAAATTTTAATAAAAACATAAAGAAATTTACATTATGTTAATGTTAAGTGTTATTCACACATATAAAATACTTCTAATTACAAATACTTACATAGGTACAAAAGAGAAAGAAAAAATGAAACTTATAAAATGTAAATTATGAACAGAAAAAAAAAAAAATCAAAATGTATGAGAAATCTGTTAACAGGTAGATACAGAAAATTGTAATAAAAACGTATAAAGAAATTTTTAACACTTTAGGATGTATACTTCTATTTTATTATCACTTACAAAACTAAAACAAATTATTATAATGTTAACTTAATGTTCTTTAGATAACGAATTTCCTTTTATTGATTCAGTAGCGCAATAGCAGGAAAAAAGATTATATATAAAAAGAGAAATTAAAATTATACCTGTCGTCCGACAGGCTTTTTAACTAGTATATATATAAGAAAGCGTTAATAAAGTTTTATTTAAAACAACAAATAAATTAAAAGATTAGTTTCAACATCAAAGGAATTTCTCCACGCTTTAAATGAGTTAACCCAATACTCTACTCCTAATATTTTTTTTTAATTTCTAATTTTTTTTTTTTAATTCTGTATTTTAAATAACAAAATAGCGCTAAATAAATTTCCAAGACAACATTCGAACCTAATTTCGTTTTCAGACAGTTAACTGACATTTCAAACCAGTGATAGCAAAAGTGATACGTAATTTGCGTCGCTATGTAATCGCCCAGTTACTTTAAATTTAGAAGTTAATTTTGGGGGGTAGCGATCGTAAGAGAAACTTAATCATAATTTCCTACAATTTACAAAGTACATTCAAACATTTCTATTAATTATTTTGTATTAAAAGAAAACTAAATTTTTAATTTTTCACTGAAATTTGTAAAAACTAAAAACAAATAATTTCCCTTTTATTTATTATTATTATTATTATTTTATTGCATCTTAAGGTTTTGTTCTATTTCATATGGTTTTTTTTTTGTTTTTTAGCTATTAACCAAATTTCCACATATAGACCGCCAAAAAAAAAATGAGACATGACGGACGACAAAATAATATCAGTGAAATATAACAACAACAACAAATTAGAATGAAATCAGAATTTTGTAAAATAAAGCAAAACAAAAAAAAAAGTAAATTTGCAAATATTTTTTTTTTTTAATTTCTCTGAAAAAAATTCTGAATTGTCTCGGAAAAATAAAAAAAAAAATTTGAAAAATAAAAAAAAATTAAATAAAAAAATAGAATACAAATTTATAAAATTTTTTTTAAAATCTGTCAGAAGAAATGAGATGGATGGATTAACAATAATAACAAAGAAAATATAAAAATATATATATATATATATATATATAATTTAAAAAAGAATTTATTTAAGTACAAGATAAGTATTATGTACTTACATATGTATACAATATATGTAGTCTTTTGGTTAAATTAAATTTCTAAAATAATATGAATTTTTCATTTTATTTAAAAAAAAAATATATATAACAAGTTACATACCTTCATATACTCTTTTCCCGTGAACTTGGTCCTTTTTCACATGAAATTCATCCAATTTTCAATGCATTTGGCCTTTTTTCAAATTAAATTGGTCCTTTTTTAAATGAATTTAATCGTTTTTGACATACAAATTGTCATAAATTCTCAAATTAAAATTATCTTTTTCTTGTAATTAGCCCCGTTTCTTGGTATCCAGCAGCCAGATCAACATATTGGAAAAATTGTACTCACAGATTTTATGGTTGAATCCACTTATAACTCGAATATTAAAAAAAGTTGGACTCTTAAGCCCCCAAAAATTTAGATGTCAATTTTTAGGCCTTAATTTTTCCCCATTATTCAGCTTCTAGTACAAAATTAGGGACTATAGATTTTTCAACTTATGTCATTTTGATTTTTGGGTCCCAAGACGGGATCGTTTTTATAAAGAGGGCCAAATTGATTTGAAAAAAGGCCAATTTAATTTAAAACTAGGAAGATTATAGTTTCCCTTATCAACTTTTAGATACTCGTGCATACCGACTATGATGTATACAATTAAATAAACCGTTATTTATTTCCCTTAAGCTATTATATATATTACAAAAAAAAATTTAAAAAAGTAAAATACTTAAAAAAAATTTATCTCATCATCTCATAATTTTTGTTTAAAAAATTCGCCCACCCTAAAAGTTATTCCGAGTGATGTCTAACTTTGCCAAGTAACTTGCCCTATTACTTTACCTGCCCAATTTTAATTTTAACCTCGTAGCTTCATTGGATTCATAGTTATTGAGTACTATATCTAGCTCGTCTAGATCGATGCGTTATAAACGAAAGAGCAATTTTAATATACCCGATTTCATATATGTATGCACGGGTATAAAAAGATCAAATTGATTATACAAATTTCATATGAAGAGAGATCAAAGTCATATGTAAAGAGTGTATAATATATTATATGCAAATATTAGCACGAGTAAAAATTTTAAAATAAAAGTATGTTTACATACACACAGCCATGCTGAAACAAATATTTGTCTCAAAAAAAAACATATAAAATGACAGATCATTACAACAATTACAAATACAATCAAAATAAAACAATAGCTACCCTATATATCTTTTAGGCTAAATTCGCTCGCGGTATTACAATTACTTTTGATATGAAAATGTCAAAAAAAAACACAACAACAACAAGAAAAATCAAAAAAATGTGTAGTACTATGTAGTGCCATACATGGAGTGTTCCCGCGAATTTCTTGTGTATTTTTCATTATGTTTGTTTTTAATATTTTTTTTATTTTTAAATTAAATTTTTAAATAAAATTTTAAAATATATGTTATATGTATATGTATGTTTATGTTATACATGTACATATGAGTACTACTTTAATTTGTCATTTATTTTTTTTTAAATATGTACTAAATATACTTAAAAAAATGTTCTAAAAGTATAATATAAAAATGTATGCTGTACTTAAAAGGGATTGTTTTAAAAATCGCATTGAATAAAATTTTTTTATGATTTTATTTTTTTTTTTTTTGTTTTTTTTTTTTGAAATTCTTTTTAAAAAAATAAAAAAAAAATTTGGGAATTTATTTTGACATCATAAAGTACAAAAATAAGGACTGATTTTATTTTTTGTTTTCAATTATTGTATTTTGTTCTTTTCAGGTTCAATTCTAAGGTTCGATTCTTATGTTATACGTCATTTTTAAATTTTATATATTTTCAATTCATTTTAATAATTTATTATTTTGTGGTCATTTTTTTTTGGTTTTTAATTCTAATTCTTACTAAAGAAATCATTGGGTATAGTATAGATTATATTATATTTTACATATAATTTATTTAAAATATTGATTAAGTATATTTAAAAATCAAATTGTATTCAATATAATAAAATTATGACTCAAAGATTGCGAAAATAATTTTAGGTAATTAGATGAATAGATGCAGCTTTTTGCTTGAATTTTTTGATACTTCAGTGTTGTAATATGGACTGGATTTGCTATTCTCCTGATTTTACCTTTGCGAGCTTTTTAAAAAATGTTTAAAATCCTGATGTTTATCACTGATTACTTTACTGATTACTTTTACAAATACAAATCATTTATTTGAGAAAATTTTTATTTAAACATTCTTCCACAGCATCGTGCAATTGGACCAATGCAATAGTTGTGAGGACGTCGGCCATTCAATCAAAGGGTCTCGGATTCAAATCTTAATCAAATCATATCTAATAACAAATAATATAAATTAAATGTATCCGCACCACCTTAAAAGGAAATCTGACCCACTCGCAATTTGGTATTTTTTCAAATTAAATTGCTCCTTTGTCAAATGAATTTAAACTTTTTTGAAAAAGAAGTATTTAGTCATAAATTCTCAAAGTAAATTTGCCTTTTTTTTTGTAATCAGCTCCATTTATTGATATCCAGCAGTCATATCAACATATTAGAAAAATGGTACTCACAGATTTTATGGTAAAACCCAAATACAGCTTGAAAATAACACATTGTTAGTATGTGGTGGCAGATTGTAAATCAATAAAAAATAAATATTTTCGTACAGAAAACAAAAGTTCAATTCATTTTCGCCTTAGAATCTTTGGAACTTCTGTATATATCATTTGAGGGAGTTTTAAGTTGTGTCTGTTCTATTAATACCTCTGTTTATTAGATAAGTATATTACAGATTTAAAATCAAATTTAGGATTAGGTTCTAGTGTATCTTTTTATATCGAATTAATGCCATGTTAGTTTGGTTACCCCAAGTACTAATAGACCATCATCTTTAGTAAGTAAATGTATTAGATTGTTGTTAAATAATACCTATAAAAATATTTTAAAAATATGCTGTTATACAAATTAGCTTTCACTTTTCAATATTATTTTACTTTAATTATTAAATATATTTCTTGTATACCCAGCTGCAATCTTGAATTGTTATACTTCCATGGTAATAAATTGAGGAAGTTTTTGAAGATTCAATTCATTAGTAATCAAAACCAATATTTTGTCATTTTGGGCATAAAATCCAAACCATAGAAAAACTAAGACTAAAACTAACTTCTCTCACCGGATCTTATTAGTAACTATAAAATGTATATTAATACAAAAGTATAGTATAATTAAAAATTTGATTTGAACTTCCAAACGACGCTTGAATATTAACGTAAAGTGCAAAACGGAGCTATCCGTTTTTTAAACGACGGTTACACCACTTTGTCATCTTCTAATAAATGCATTATATAATTACCTAGAAAGGACCAACTGCTCTAAAACAATAAGATTAAGTAATACCTCCTCCAAAAGTTTTCCAACGTAAATATGAAATGTGACATACTGTTTTTCTCTAAAATTTAGAATTATAAAGGTGTCGTAACACTTATTATTTATTTATTTATTTATTCGAATATTACACATAATAAACTACGCAATATTGGTAAAGCCCTCAAACACAACTTATGGGAATGTGCTTGTTATAATTTTTAACAGAAATTGCATACTTTTCGGAGTTAATTAGTTTAACGCAATAAATGAGCGTATTCTAATACAATTATCATTTTGTACCAATTTTAAATAAAATTTTTGAATTAATAATTAAACAAATACATAAAACCATTTTATTAATTGATATTTTAAATACCCATTACATAATATAATTTAATAACAAAATCTTTAACTATTTTATTACCCACAAAATTACTTATAATTGGATGAAATCTGTAATTAAATAAATTGCAAAATACTCTCTCATCTACTGCAAAACCTATATATATATATATAATCATCCCCAATTAACATATACAACCCATAAAATAAATTTTTAATGTTTTAAGTTTTAATTACACGTACTGTTATCCCATTCCTCGTATTATCATTTACCTGAAATGGGATCAATGAAAGTGAAAAACAAACCGATTCACCATAGTTATTTAAATATTAACAATAGTTATAAAAACAAAAAACTAACCATAAAAAATTTATCCCCCATACCACCTCAAATTTTTATTTAAAATTTTATTTTTCCTTTTTAATTTGCTACTTTAAATAGCGGTTCATACCATTTTACACTCTATCTTACCACTTAAAATTTACCAACAAATTAAATTATTTAACCTTTAGAACATCTTCTCTGTCACAAAAACTGAAGAAATACAAAAAAAACACAATTTACATAAATATTCATACATATAAATATATAAATACTAACATAGGTACAAGGAAATAGCGTTCCAACATTGACTATAAAAAAAAATGCCATAAAATGGGTTCAGAGCAACTTAAAATAAAAGAAAAGGACATAACTCATAATTTATTATTCAAAACCTTGGAAAATTTTATCTTTTGTTTTTTGTCCTTTTCTTTCATTTTTTTTTCTTTTCTTTTCTCTTGTTTATCTTAAACGTATGTGTTGTTGCAGCATATTATAAAATTAAAAGAAGGTAACAAAATACCATACCAGGGATCTTCGTTTTGTATTAAAATAATTTATAACACGATAGCTTTATATGTAAAGGACCTCAAAGGACCAACTTGCAAAAAAAAAATAAACAAAAGACAAAGCATAGACAAAAACTGGATCATAACTCATGATGAAGGTATTGTGATTGTGACTTTTGTACAGTAACATTTTTATATGCAAAAGACCTTTAACTCCTCTCTTAATATCTAAATTATAGGTTATAGCCATGAAATAAGACCCTGCGTAAAAAAGCCCTCAAAGTGCTATATCTCATTCATTGAGAGAGAACACTCCATGGTCTTATTTTTCATATGTAATAACTCCTCAAATTTTGAGAAATAAGACCCCGGGCTATTATTTCTCTTCCAATTTAATATTCGACCTTTTTGAGAAATAAGGCCTCGGGGTATTGTTCTCAAGAATTAAAAGATTGAATTGAACGAGAAATAACACCGCAGAGTGCTATTTTTAAATTAGGAAGAATTTCAGAATTATATTCGAAACCAGAGTAAGTATTCCCCATTTCCTGATTATTTATATATATAAAGGTAAAATTCTAAATTAGGAGAGCCTTTAAAGTTGCATTTAATATTCTGAAAATGGGGAATAGGGTAGATAGGTTTTTGATTCTAAAATTCCTACATATGTACCTACATTCCTACATTAAATTTGATTCTTCAGAACATTAATTCTCAAGAGATCACATATTAGATTAAAAGAGAAATAAAACCCCAGGATTTTATTTCCCAGGGTCTTAATTCATGGCTCCAAATTATACTAAGACCCTACCCTTTTACCAAAAACAATTCAATGAATCCATTTAGCTTATAGTTTTTTAATTCTCTTATGTATATTCTCCAAAAGCTCTTACGTGAAATCACTTGGCTGTACTAAATAGAAAGTAACGAGGACAATCCCGCGGCATTTATTATTCGTGTTAATTTTAACAAAACGCTCAAGTTCACCACTATTGTGTATTTTACTTTTTCTATACCACTTTCATCCTTTTTTATCATCTTTCATTTCAAATTTTTATCTTCCTCATCGTGCCAGATGAACTTATATAAAAAATGCATTTAATAAATAATAGATTACAGAGTATATGAATGAATTATGAATTTCATCATAAAAAAAAACGAAAAAGAAGCTCATAGCAGATGAAAAAGAAAGTAAAAAAGGTAAAAAAAAAACAACCGCAACTGATGTTAGTAGTACTTAGTGTATGATCCACCGAGATTGCAATTATTATTCACCTAAGCAAGTTGAATGTTGATGATTCTCTATATATTAGTTTCAGGTGGAAGATTGTTTTTTTTAAGCAAAGTAAGGGCCGTATGTTTTATTATTTTTTTTAAAAGCTTCTCATTTGTTGGGGAAGTAAAAGAGACACATATGTTATTTTAAGAAGTTTTGATAACTCTGGTGTTGCTACTTTTTGAGACCTCAGATCGAACTAAGCTGTATAACAGAATATAGATTTACCGTTATTTTTTTACCAGCTAACTGTGCAATTGTTAGAGTTAAAAGCCTAACTATACCTTGGGCTAGAAGATGATGGAAAGTTGGAACCGAAAGGAAAATACTTGTCATAGAGGGTGTCCGGAACTTAAAGGTCACCAACAGCGAAGGAGATAACGAACAATTAAAAAAAAATTGTACTGGAGGGGGTTTGTTTCTAACGGTTTTCGAGATTACTCCCTCCGAGTAATTCTGTCCAGCTTTTAAAGTAAAAACAATATCTTCGTCCCTGTATAACATAGATGATTTAAGTGTCATTAGTTAACTAAGGTTATTTATTAATCTATTAATTAAATTTCATTTCTTAAATCATATATTCGTCAGATTCAATTTAAAACATCACAGTTTTCTCATATCTTTTACTGTTTTCTACCTTCTACTTTTTAAACTTTGAGTTCCGGATACCCTGTATGGATTCTATTTATTTTATATGGGTATTGGAAAAGTTTTAAATAATTACTTACATAATTTTTATCTTCTCAGACACCACGAGTTCCCCCGATATAAATCCTTGTTGTATCAGATTTAAAGTGACTGAACCCACTTCCTCATTTCCTCATTTAGTTAATATTCGACAAACTTACTTTGTAAAACAAGAATGGCGACACTTTTTTGGGACTAGGATTATAAAAGGGCAACCAAAAATATAAAAACTCAATAGCAATATTATTACTGTTATTTTTAAAAAAGATTCCAAATTCACAGTTAGTTATAATAGCACATAATCTTATTTGATTAGTTAAACTAAAGTTCTAGAACTTTCAAATTCTTTGGATTGACGTTGCAACCAGTGTATCACTGGACAATTTTCCAAACCTCACTCGAATTAGAATTAAAGTTTTTGAACTTTAATAAGAAATTAATAAAATTCATCAAACTTGGAGAGCTATCTTTAAAAATAATTAAGTACCTAGTATGAAAATATCTAAAGTAAAATTTTGAAAGTATCTTAAGTATAAAAGTTTGATTTTAATTAAGAATTCAAATCTACATCCAAACTGTGATCTTTTTATTTCAATTTCATTTTCGGCACGCAAGTGTAAATAAGTTTACCACCACTTCTTTATTCACTATCTTTTAAATATCCTTTAAGAATCCTTTTATATTTCGGTTCACCTGTATATATAAAAAAAAATGATGATGAGAGTTATACGATCTTATATTTAATAATAAAAATATAAAAAACAACAAAACAGTTTTTTAATTAATTTTTATCTGTAAATTTTTAATCCTCTTCTTTTAAAAAAAATGATTCCCTATGCTAAAAACTATGATACGTTGAAGAGAGGCCCAACAAGTTACACATATTATAATAGTTAGCATTGTGGAAAAAAAAATTTTATATCTTTAGTAATCAAGAAGAGCTGAGAAATAACTAAATTATTTTTAATATTTTTTTAATTCAGTTTTAAGGGTACCTATACAGTGCCTACATAAGGGAATAAAAAGTACTTAGAAAAAAAAAGAAGTTTGGTAATGCAAAACGTATACAAATATAGTTAAAAACTTTAGGTAAATAAGAATTTAAAAAAAAAATTTCAGGATAATTTATAAAAATAACGGTATTTTATTTTTTAAAAATTTTTTTTTGTTACCCTAGATTAAGTTTTAGGGATTCTATAGATTTTATACGCGAATAATTAACTATATAAAGTTTTTAAAATAAATGAAGAATTTAAGGCTTGAATATGATGTAATATATATGTATATATATACATGAATATATGTAATATGTAGTAAATATTTATATAAAAAAGTTTTTTTAAAAAAGCGTTCTTAAATCATTAAGAAAAATGTTTAAAGAGTTAGGGATATGTTATGCAGTATATAACTATTTAGAGTTATACGTTTATAAAGGTACTTATGGATTTTCTAATTTCTTTATAAATAAGTTTATAAATTCAGTTACCAAATTTATTTTTAAATCAATGGTAAATAGTTGCTAATTAAGTACCCTATAAAAGAGTATTTTAAAAAATTTTAACAATTACTTTAAGTATAGATCCCCATTCCTTTTATAAAATGTGTTACTTGTTATAATCCGACTGGTGACGTAGCGATTAGGAGGCCGGTATTTAGATCGAATGAATTTGGATTCAAACCTAGGTCAGGTTTTAACTAATAAAAAGAAAATGCTGTGTCCATCACATAACCAACCGCTCTTACAGGAAAATTATAATGGAAACATCTTTCAAAGATTTTTTACTATTGCATACATATGACAATATTTATCAAAGCAATTAAGGTTTAATATTTATAATTTTTTTTTATTATACATAACTTTGAGCATAATGTGGTTTGTATTGTAAATTCTCATTATTTTATATGGCAAACTCCTTGCTCCCTGGTCCAATTACATCTGCGAAAACGTTCTTTCTTTTGGCAAAAAAATTTTCACATCAAATTTCATTAAAATCGGTTGATATTTTGATGAATTATTAGAACTTGACATTCCCGGAACTAATGGAAGCTCTAGACCCTATAATACTAAAATCAATTGATGAAAGCTACTCTTCATAAATACCCACTCAAATTTCAGATCATTCCGACGGTTTGAACACGAGATTTCTCGAATAATTCCGATGTTTTTTCATGGGAGCCTTCCAATCCCGTAGTCCGACTTTGTCCATCTTCGAATTTAACCTTACTTTTGACGAATAAAGCAAAAATTTATTTGGTAATCGTGTTCACAGACGCACATACATATAGCAACACACGAACACACTAAAAATTTTCAGATTTACGCGTTTTCGAAATGGAACGATTTTTTTTAGGGCGGAACAAATTTAATTTTGATTTTTTTTTTATGGACAAACTTATAACATCTTCTTCTATAGTGTATATACTATTGAAAAGCTAAAATTTGGAAGTTTATAAACTTCATAACTTTTAATCTGTCTACACAATATACAATTCTAACTATATAACATTCAAATAATATATTGAAAAAAATCGGGAACATTCCATGATCTCGGTTTAGTAAATCTTTTTTTTTAAATCTCGTTTTTAGAAAATCTTGTTTAGAAAATCTTGTTTTTTATTGAAAAATCTCTTTTTTAATTGAAAAATCTGGTTTTTAAGGATTTTTGAGTTGGATACAAAACCAGAATTATCAGCTTTTTCCAGAATATAAAAAAAAGGGATTTTCTAAAACGAGATTTTCTAAAAACGAGATTTTGTGAAAACGAGATTTTCCAAAACGAGATTTTGTGAAAACGAGATTTACTAAACCGATCCAACCCAAAAAAATCACTATAATTTTGTCTTAAATATTTTTATTTATTTACTCACATTTTAATCTGGCATTTTTTTACCGTTATATTTTTATTTTTTACTTTATTTTTCAGTTACAATTTTTAAGAAGTTGAGTTGCAAAACATAAAGTACGTATAAATATATATCCGCTTTTAACCCCAGTCCCCAACTACCTAAAGTTGCCAAAACCTTTGATTTCTTATGTTATAATTTTTCTTATAAAAAACAGTATTTCATCACTTCATCATTTGCAGCATTTCATCACTTCATCATATGTACATGTATCTACAAATATATGTATCTACAAAGTTATCTCTAAAGCAATATTGTATATTTGAAACTTACCGAAGGTTCTGTTCTGTGCAATCTGACAAAAAACTTGTTTAAATAAAAGATTTTGATTTAACAGACAGAGACAAAAAAAAACAATTTTGTTTTTTAAAACATTGTTTGTTGTAAAATACATTTTTTGGCGACACCTTCTCTAATTTCTGTACGATACGAAATAAACCGAGCGACTAACAATCTTTCATCTTGTGTATTTTCTTTAAGAAGTATAAAACTCTTAATGTATGTTGGAAAAGTTTTGGAAAAGTAAACAGTTTTTTTTGTTTTTTTAAAAAAAACCTTAAAATTATTTGTAATTTATATTTTTGTAATCATAACTTTGGCGGAAATTTAAAAAATTTTACCGTAAGCGAGTTATTAAACTTTGTTTGTTTACTTATTTTGGTTTTTTGTTTATTTTAATTTTTTTTTGTTTTTTTTTATTTTTGAAAAGAAGTAAAAAAATTGAAAATGAAATTTATTTGATGAAATAAAGCCATAGGAAATAAAGTCATAACAGCTGTATTTTGTGTTTGAAATAGAAGTAAAGCCATATGAGTATTTTGTTCACGAAGTTAGTTTTTCCTTGAATAAGGCACATCGAATAAACCTTGAAAAGGCACTTGAAATACAGAACCCTCTACTCAAAAAAATTCACTCCCTACTAACTTCTAGACAAAAAAATAGAGGAATAATCACTCAAAGCAGTTGCGCAGTATAATGGTTGAAAAGTAACAATACGACATTATGGCTTTCAAGATTTCGACCCAAATGGAGTAAGTTGACATACTTCTTGAATTTTCAAATCCTTGATTTGTATTGGGAAACAAATAATGTGTTAATGTCTTCCTATAATATGTAGATGCAATTTATAAAAGAGTTCTTATATAACATAGGTCTAGTTCAAATAAAAGTTCTTCATTATATACAACAGATTGAGATGCTAAGCGAGTATTACATGGGGAGAGTTGAATTTTTGGCATAATATTTTTAATTTCTTTTGAAGTATTACTTATTGGATATGTACAAGGTTGGCTTAAAGTCATTATGTCTTTTACGATGCTATTATCCTTAAAGATACGAACAGCTTTTTTCGTATCTTGTTGAGATTTTGAAGAGCGGTGCTAAGGGTTTCAGTAAACATGTTACAGTTATATTAAAGTTTCAACTGAACATATTTATTTGAAGAGTTTTGGAGATGTAAAGTATTTTCATCTTCTGCTTTAAAATTCCAGGTATTTCGGGACATCTTTTGGGACCGCAAACATATGGATGTTCGACGCGAGTTTTTCATTAATTTTAGTGTCTAGGATTTTAAAAGATTCGCAATTTTGAATACGTACATTCCAAAAAGAAATGGGAAAAAGGGCATTTCAAAGGACTGAATCGCGTAAGTTTAAATGTGAAACCGTAAATTGTTTTATTATATCTGTAAATCAGAACCCTGTTGTATGTAAATAACCTTAACCAAATAAAAAAGGTCTGAAGCAACATTTTAGCAATAAAAATGGATGCTGTCAGCAAATACTCGCTCATCTTATTTATAACTATTTTTTCAATTTGGTTTACTATCGTATTAGAATTTATTTGAATTTTACTAAGGATATCGTTTTAATTCACAAACTTTTTTATATTACTTTATTTCGTAAGGCTTTATATCACTGGCACATTTTATCATATATAACATAATATGAGAACTTTTAAAAATTATGTTTTGGTAAAGGGAAAAAAGTAAACATTACATAAATTTACATTTTGTTTTTCTTTATATTTATAAAAAAAAGTTTGATTATCTCTTTCTAGAATTTAGAAAGTTAGGAATGATGAAATTAATTAACGCCTCCATCATCAAGTAATAAGAATAAATACATAAGTTGCTATCTAATATATAGAAATTTGATATTGAGAATCTTGTAATATAATTGCAGAAAATATTATTGAGGCAAAACGATTAAGTAAAAATAAGCAGCTCTTACATATAGACCTAAACCTACGCTAGCTACACTTATACGTCCACCTTTATAGAAAATTTAGTGCTGGGATGCCATATATATAATTTGAAATGCTAAAATTTAAAAAAAAAGGAAAGATTTGCAAAGTAAGCATACTTCGAAGTAACTAGATTGCCTAAATTTTAATATTGTAAAATCAACAGTTATCAACAGTTGTACTGAAATTAGCGCCATAATTAGTTTTTAACTAGGTTTCTAGTTAACTCTTTTCGGATATGTTGTATTGTTCGGGGTTTTTATTTTTAAGATTTCAAATTAGTTAAGATTTTGTTTTGGGGATTATTTCGTTTGGGACTTTATTTCAGTAAAGTGTCATAGATCTTAGAAGAAGCACAAGAGAAGCATATAGAACTAAGCTTAAAGGATTATTAAATCTTTCAATTGAATATGGAAATTTTTACTTAAATCATTTCTTTTTATTCGATTTTTTTTTTATTCAAAAATTAGAAAAGGTTAATGTATAACATCCAAGTATATAGCACCAACAAAAAAAAAAAAAAATCCTTTGAGTCTAATAAAGTTCCTATTAGTTCCGGACTTAAAAGTCAATTTTTATACCCATTTGACTATAGGTCATTTTGCTGCACGGGCCATTTGACTATCCATTGACTATAGGTTATTTTATCCGTTGACCCATTTGACTATAGGTCATTTTGCTGCACGGGTTCGAGTAGCTGTCATACAACTTCTTCTTTTATATGGGCATTACACTATACCTAATGAAGCTGGGTGTCTGAAATTTTGCCAGTAATAGTTTTGTTTTATGGTCGAAGTTTGTGGAAAATTTAGTTGTGGTAGTGCAGTGGGTTCGAGGGGTTGTCATATTACTTCATGTTTTACATGAGCATAACTTTTTACTAATAAAGGTGGTTAGCTAAAATTTTGTCAAAAGTAATTCAATGGATGATATAATGCCGATATTACGATCATACGGGTATCCTAGAGTTGACACAGTCTACTCTACTACACTCTACCTCGTTTTCAATTACACTGGATTGAGTTTTATATATAACTACCTAAATAGCTTACGGTCATAACGATTCTTTTACATGAAATATATAAATCAATACACATTTTAGTCAAGACCCTAAACCAACATTCTTTGAACTAAATAGACATAAATATATTATTAGTTATTAGAAATGAGAAGTAAAACATGGTTAAAAAACTCTAATAAATTTATCTAGGCCAGCCACGTTCAACACAGTTTCCTGTATAAATATTATGTTTATACTAAAAGAGTTCCAGTTGCCTCTAATATTTTTAATAGTGTTATTTAAGCCTTAAATAATATAGGGAGAGTTCGCACTATGTACCCAGTATGTTACCACAAAATTTGACAAATGAAGTAGGAACTGTTCCGTAACTATTTATCAAATATACTCTAACGTAATATTTATACTCTTATACGACTTCAAATTACAAACTTCTTATAAATTCTCTTATTACAATTTTTACTTTTATGTTTTAAATTAATTTGGTAATTAATGAATCACCTTCAAATAATTGATGAATGGTGATTGCATCAATGATTGCAAAGCAAACTTGTATCAAACTATGATATCTTAATTGCGAAGTGATTTGTTATCCACTGTAATCTGTTCTATCCAAATTGTATTTAAGTAAATGAACGAGCCTTTTTTCAACACCTTTTTCTCAAACTGTTTTTCAAAACAAAAGTGTATGAGAAATGATGTAGCAAGAGAAAAGTTTTGAGACGATTTTGAGTGAGTGAAAAATTAGAAGCAAAAAAAATGTTAATACAAGTTAAAAAAAAAATACCAAGGGAAATAAAAACTTTTCTTAAGAAAAATATTAACAAAATCAAAATTGAGGTTTAAAGTTCTTCATTTATTTTTTCTTTTTATTATCCCAAGTACCTTTAAATCTTGTTTGAATAATTTGCCACGTGTTACACTTAACAGAAAGTATAAAGGTAAGTATACACGGGAGACAAAAATTAGTAAATTTACTCGAGACAATTTTATACCATGTATTATTTTCAATTCTTTTAACTGTTAACTCTAGCTCATATTTAAATGGTTTGTGTATTTTTTTTCTACACATCACTTCAAGTAGAGCAATAAATTGAATTGGAAGTACACTTGTTTGTAAGAGTAGCTCAATGTTTGCAAAAATTTATTTTAAAAATGAGTCTAGAACTGTTATATATTGATGCACCCGTCATTTAATTTTTATTAATCACAAAATATTATTTCTTAATATTTATCATAATGCCATTGATTGTTTATAGATAAACATATTTAAATGTTAGCTATTACATAAACATATATATATATACTTTAAATCAGAGTTGTAAAATAAGAATAATTCGACTAAAGCCATCACTAAACTCCAATTTTGACTTCGAACTTCAAGTTTCAAATTCCGACTTAATTCATCACAACTCAAATTTTGAGTCCAAACTTCAACTCCGACTCAACTCATCACACAACCCAAATTTTGAATCCGAACTTCAAATTTAAGCTCAAACTTGAGCCAAATTTTATGTTGAGTAAAATTAATGTGCTCCAAGGTTTAACTTAAAGGTCAAACTTGAGAGAACACAAATATCGAGCAGACTCAATGTTAAATTGACTCAAATTTTGAGTTAAGCGTTAGTTGAGCACAAATGCAATATGAACAAAATCTTAATTGAGTTGAATCAATTTGTGCTCAGTACACACTCAAATTTTAAACTGAGCGTGAGTTAAGATTTGTATTTGAGTTCGTTGATTTAAAACTTTGCTTTAAATAATAGTATAACTAATATGTAAGAATGGAAACATTTATTGGAAATTGGAATAACATGGAAACCTTCTAGGCAGAGTCTCTACGTAACTATTTTATAGATGAGGAGCTTTGCACTCTTTAGTCATTCTTAATACTTTCTTAGTGATATTTTTACGCACATGCATAGATTTCACTATAACGCGTCTCCATTTTACTGTTTTCCTTCACTAACTGTCTCCCGTGTGCACTTACCTTTGTATTCCTGTTTTAATAATAAAATCATAAGAGAATTTACATTATTCTAAACTTCATCCCACAAAACAACACTCAGAAAAACCATATTGGAAAAAATTAAAAACATAAAATTTTGAATTAAATTTTTTGTTTTTTTGAAAATTGTAAAAAAAACCAAAAAAATATAAAAACGTATTTTCAAGTTAGGTTCTAGGTTATAGAATGTCTTTTTTTTTTTGAATAACCTAATATAACTGTAAATATTATCTAAATATGTCTTATTCAATATCCAGTTCTAAAAAAAATTTTTTTTTAATAAAATAAAAAATTTGTTACAAACTTCAAAAATATGTAAATTGGGGTTTTTGGGGAAAAAAAAAGTATTGTTAAAGGTTTTGGGTTTTATATATTTATATGTAGTGGGTGTTGGGGGTGTACTGTGAAAAAAAAATTAATTTGCGTCAGTAACGTTTAATTTAGATATATGTATATGTATATAAAGCTTATATGAATATTTTATAAGTATGAACCTATATACACGTATGTTACCAATTGATTGTTTCAAATTTTTTTCTAAGATTTTTATTAGAAACCATGTTTTTATGTAAAATACACGCTGGTTAAACCAAACGCAAACACATATACATATTATATAATGTTTTACATATTACATTAAGTAGTATATATATATATATATATATATATTTATAACGAAATTGCGAAAATAAGGTTTAAAAAATTTTTCCAAGAATATATAGTGATAAATTTTTATTTATTTTATTTCAATATTAGGTTAAAATTGAAACCAATTGATATTTACATTGACGTCATTGATAAAATTAATATTGGAAAAGGATTTAAATTGAAAATTTGTAATAAGTTTTATTTATATAGTCAAGATTTTCATTAGTTTTTCTGAGAAAAACCTCTTTCAAAATTCGAAACAGGCTTTCATTAATAGGTTAAAAAAATAACACTGCCAAATATAAATGAAAGTATAATAAAAAGAGATTGCTATTACTTACAATTGCATTTTTGAGTTATACTTATTACCAATATTGTCAATTTATTTCAAAATCAATTCAGTTCAAGTTATTTTGATGATAAAAATAATAAAAATAAATATATAGAAAATTATTGACTGCTAGGGCGCAAGTCTAAATTAACAATATATAATAAAGTGTTAACTTACAACCAAGTAATTAAATACCTGTATGGTTATATGGCATTCAACTTTGGGATTGTGCCAAGCAAACGCATATTAAAAAAATACAAACCTTTCAGAATAAGGTCCTACGTAACATAGTAAGTGCTCCCTGGTATGTACGTAATAGTGACATTCATTCAGATTTACAAACTCCCAAAGTTATGGATGAAATAAGTAGATATGCCATAAAGCATAAAGCTCGTCTAGAAGGGCATATAAATATTGAAGCTGCTCAGTTAATAAATAATCAGATTAATACAGGAAGGCTTAAAAGAAAAAGACCTTTATAAAGTACAGATTTCCTTAGGGAAACTACATAAAACCTATACTCAAACCAAAAATAGGTAAAAATTAATGGTAAGTCAGTTCGACTAGTTTTAATAAGGGAAGGATGTGGTTTAGCTCGGTAAGAATCCGACATACACTTCTGCTACGGAGTAGTTTGTATCTTTTGAAGATTCCTACGAATCCACGTAAAATAAAAAAAATAAAATTTTTAAGATAAATTTCTCAGGTGTTTTTTTTTAATTCATAAGATAAATTTAACGTTATTAGATTTAATGAAAATCTAACCAAGGATTTTGGGCCTTTTTGGGCTTATTTGTACGTGAGTTTTTTCATTATGTATAATTGTCCAACAATATTGGGACATTTTTTATTTTGAATTTTAAGAGGATTTTACGCGGGACCGTAAACAGTGTATTAAACTTCTTGGAATTTTATTAGAATTTTTTTGTAAAAATTGTAAAAAATTAAGGGTTCTTTTGCCAAATTTAAGGAAACTCTTAAGGAAACTCTTTCTAAAAAAATATTAGCATGTTTTCAAGTTACACGTGTTTAAAAATAGTGAGTTGTAACATTTAAACTAAAACTCATACTTATTTTCAAGGACCTTTAACTTACACTGTTTGGAAGATATAAGGCGCAAAGAATTGTGCAAAAATTGAGTTTCACATAACGGTAAATTGAAGTACCGTATAGCAATCCAAAATATCTATATTTTTGTATATTAAATTTCAAAAGGGCAGCTAACTTCTACAGTTTGAAATTTTTCGAGAAACCTTGTAGACATTTTGTTCTTTATACAGCTTGTCTGCCTCTGGAGGGCTTTCTTTATTTTAAACAGTGAAGACAGACAGAGTTAAACTATATATGCGTTTTACCCCAATTTTTTTGAATATAGCATGAGAAGTTAACACCGAGTATTTCAATATGATTAGTGATGTACAATAAAACTATTATTCCTCCTTAAGAGAAGTAAAATCATTAAAAGAGGCACCTGTAACACTAAGGTAGTCTGAGATTCCTGCTCACATTCCTGCAAACTCCCCACTCACGCAAATTAACGAGCATACATAAATATCAAACAAGGCTTAAATGGGAAACCCAGAATGTATAATTTGACTTCTCTCTTGAATTTTTCTACATCTTAAATATTGGGAAACACATACGGATGTAATATGCACCAAAATTTCGAGATCCGAATTATAAAAGAGTTCCTTTACTTTCGAATTATGAAAGAGTTTCCTTTATTTCTATGGAACAGAAAAACTTTATGTATATACAAATGAAATTAAGCTAAGTTGTCTAAAAGAAAAAATACTAAGCCAATAGACCATTAGATCCATGGAGAGAATATAGTCATCAAATAATTTAATTACTCAGAAGAAAAAGTTATACTTTTAATCCAAATTCTTCAAAACCACATATTAATCAAATATACACATATGCAAATATAAAATTTTATTTATTCTTTAAAAATTAAAATATAAATAAATTTTAAACTTAATTAATCACTAAATTAAAAAAAAATTAAAAAAAAAAATACCTATCTAATATTAGTTATACCCTAATTAAATAATGATCAATTGACTATAATTAAATAACAAAAATTAAATAATTTGGCAAACATTTCAAATTTTTAAAAAAATATATTTTACAACCATTAAAGGAATTTTAAAAAAAAAATAAAATTATTCAATTAACATTATTAATTAAAAAGGAAAATCATCATGTTTATTTTTATAAAATATTTTATATTTTAGTCATTTAAATTTGTCACAATTTGTATGTGTGTATTAATTTTTAGTACAAAAATTTTTAATTTAATTTTATTTTTAATCATATACTTATACCTATTTTAATATTAATTTTAATTTTATTTAAAGAATTTAATCTTTTATAATAATTTTCTAATATGTCACGTGACTATCTTTAAAATTTCTTATTCTTAAAATGGTTTCTGTACTAAATTGTAAAATTTTTTTGTGTATTTTATTTTTCTTTAATATTTTTTTTTTTAAATTTTTTAAATTCTTTCTAATAGATATTTTTAATTAAAATATATTTTAAAATATATTTAGTGTTTTTTATTTTTCGTATAACATCTATCTTAACTCTTCTAACATACTTTTAAAACTCTCTTCTATCTCTTTTTACACCTTATCCTTAAAATTTGAAATAATCTCCTATACATTGTTTTTTTTTTAATATATAACAATTCAATTACCTAATATATACACATGATGATATACACATGAACAAACTATTAAAATTTAGTATTTAATATTGCTATCTCCTTTTAATAAATATCGTCCCACAAAACTAATGAAATGAATTCTTTTGTCTTTTTCTATTTTTAATTTTTTTTGAAATAAAAAAATATTTTAAATTATTTTAAATAAAAACTATTGTTTTATTATAATTAAATTTTAATATATACACATACTTGCATACATACATACTTTTAATAATAATAATAACAATAATAATAATTTTCATCTAGTTTCTTCATTTTATTTAAAAAATAAATTTACTAACACACACATTCAAAGACATATATTATCTATAGTGATCTGATCACATACTATCAAATACCACCCATTCATTAAAATATGAAAATATTATTTTGATTTTTTTTTTTTGATTTTATTTGCTTACCTTTTAAGGGTTGGGTGAAATTGCATTGTTTTCTTTTTTTTTTTTGTATTTGATTTGATTCAGTTATTTGAAGTGGGGAAAATTGTATGTGGGTGTATTGTAAAATATAGGATTTTTGTTTTTTTAAATAATGTTAAGTAGGTAACTAATTATACATAAGTAAATGAATGTGTATGTAGGTTGTATTCTTGTGACATTTAAGATTTATTGCATTCAGATGCTATGATTATTTTGCATTTGCATTTGAAAGTTTTTCTTGATCAATGAAGCGTGTGGGAAGTTGAGGATTTTTTTTTTCGAGTCCTTAGAAAAGACTCTAAGGGGGTGGTAAGATTAAAATTACAAAATGGGTTTAAATTAAATTTATTTTTAGATGAATTTTGTATGAAAACTTAAATTGAAAAAATAAAAATTAATTAATTGAACTTTGTTTTATTTTTTAAAATATATAAGAAGCTATGTTTAAATAATTGTGAATTAAAAAAAAATTAGATTTTAATTGAATGATTTTTTTGCTTATGGAATTTTAAAAATGCAGACCTAATTAAATCTTGTAGGACGATTTAAAACTTTAAATACTACATATAAAATCACATTCTGTAAAATATCTAAAATAAAGATTTTCTATTTCATAAGGTTTTAAATCCTATGTTACATGGCAGTGTTAGTTATATAACTTATTAATACTATAATGTAATGTTAAAATAGAAGGCCTCTGACACCCTGCAGCAAATGTAATGATTACATTTTCTGGTGCGGAAGATTAATGTGTCTATTACAAGTGTCATTTTGGCTGTCAGGTCGGAGTTATTTGAGATGACAAGATTAATTAATAATACAACAGGGCGTTTTTCTTTTTTCATAAGAGCAGAGTCATAGCTGTCAAGCTAAAAAAATGTGTTTCTTTTTGCGCTCAGATTATCCAGATTATCCATTTTGTATTTCATTTTTAACTCGAAGAGTGCTCAGAGCGTGACATGTGAGCTCTAAAAATTTCTCAGACTTTCACAAATTTGTCAAACAGTGAAACTTGAAAATAATAATAAAATAATAAAAACGCCATTTTAAAAAAATTTTAATAATTTAAACCTTTTAAATTTTAATAATTTGCTCTGAGCGCTCGACATTAGCTCTGAGCCCTAATCTGATGAGACGAAGAAAAACGCCCACAACTATCAGAATGTAGCTGGAAAATGTGACTCAACTGTCAACTACAAATTGTTTGTGAGTGGGTTAATTTTATTATTCGTTTCAATTTGTTTTTAAATGTTTATTATGGATTCTGAAAATAAAGTGTGAGTTAAATATTTATAAATGCATTTAGCAATTTTAATATTTTTACAATTCAATATATAAATTTAAATTAAAAAAAAAGATTTTATTTTTATATTTATATTTTACACATTAATTAAATATAGGTACTTTTTATATAAAAATATTTTTAGAAAACTCACACAACTCCAAGCTTAATATAACTTTCATTTCATTCCAACATTTACCTATGGTATACACAGGCGTATTAGCTTAACGGTTGAATAGTTAGCACTTAAAAATAAATTTAAACGAATTTTCCTGTTAATGTACATTAAAAATACGCTTATACCCTATTCACACTACGGTTCTATAACATGTTATCAGCGTTAACTTGTTATATAGTTGTTATAATGTCCTAGAAATATTGTGTTAAAAAAGCTGTCAAGTATAATATGATAACAACTAGAGAAATTGTTTGCGGTCTGATGATTTTTAGTCCAGTCAAACCGAAAAAACGGTGTGATACCTGAAATAAGCATATATTGCATGAAAATTAAGAACCTCTAAACGGGTAGGTGATCTTCACACAATCAATCATTGGGGCATTAGATTAAATTCACAGTAGATGAAATTTTTCATGTATTTGATACTCATGATAAGTTTAATAAAAATTTTTGAAAGCTATCACAAATTGTGATAAATGACTATTGATAAATGACACTCACAATAAGGGCCATTCTTTACAAACATAAATGAACTGTCATTTCAATTGTCAAGCACCACAAAATAATTTTTGACATTTCATGTTTTCATTGTAAAAAAGTTTTGGATAAAAGAATTTTGGAAAATTTTTAAATATGAAATAAATAAACTAAAGTTAATCTTTCTTAAATCTATTTCAAAATGTTTTTTATAAATTTTTTTTTTTTTTTTTTTTATATTTTGAAACTTTTTTTTTAAAATTTTAATTTATATAGAAAATAATTAATAAAAAGAAATTAGCGGATATTTCTTCATTTTTAGTCTCTATTAAAATTTCTGAGGTGTGTTGTAGTAAAACACCCAAGAAAAATTGTTTTATTAAATTTTCAAACATAATTTTTTCTTTTAATCAAATTTAATTGAATCAAAACTATCTGAAGAAACTTGTGTATTTTTATCTCGTTTCCTTTCAGCTCTTCTTCGAACTTCTTCATCTTCTAGTTCATCTTTTAAAACTTTTTTTTTATTAACACCTGGAGTGTTATTCCTTTTTCCATAATTTTTTTTAATTGAACTACGTTGTTTTTCAGTTTTCAATTCAGTTTTTAAAGAATTTTCTTTAGATATACTAGGCTTTTTTTCAGTTTTCAATTTAGATTTTAAAGAACTTTCTTTAGATGAACTGGGTTCTTCAGTTTTCAATTCAGATTTTAAAGAACTTTCTTTAGATGAACTGGGTTTTTGTTCAGTTTTCAATTCAGTTTTTAAAGAATTTTCTTTAGATGAACTGGGTTTTTGTTCAGTTTTCAATTCAGATTTTAAAGAATTTTCTTTAGATGAACTGGGTTGTTCAATTTGCAATTGAGAATTTATAGAATATGGTTTAGATAAAGTACTACCTCCTGTACCTTCAAATTGAAACTGAGAATGAACAGATATTTGTTTACTATCAATAGACATTAAATCCATATCAAATTCTGATTTAGCATAATATGATCCATCTTGATCAATGTTATTTTCCATATTTTTTTTTCCAAGTAATAAATCTTTATCATATTCATCATAGGTCGTATCTCGTCTTTTTAAAACATCATCAGCAGAATCTTTTTCATTTTCAAAAGTCATACTTACATAATTTGGCATTTTATTAGGATCGTTCTTTTTTTCTGGAATACGTTTCTCTGGTATAGATTTTCCTATAATTGGTTCTTCAAATACATATACATTAATACCAGGACCTAAATTATCATCTCCAGCTTCACGATATAAACGTTTCCAAACAGCAACAGCTTCAATTGTTTCAATACGTTCAAAAAAATAACGGAAAAATTGGATTTTTTCTAACCATGGTCGATAAAATAATTCTAATTGTATTGGTCCTTTTGCTGAAGATTTTTTTTCACGAAGTTTACTATAAAAGAAAACTTTTAAATTTGTTTAAAATTCTTATTACCAATGGAATTATTATAAGTACCCAATATCTTCCTTACTTTCTTTAATAATATACGAATCAATAACATAAACTGCATGTAATAAAAACACTGAGCCACAAACTAATGATGCAATACTCTAGAATAAAATTAAAAATTAGTTACCTAATTAATATTGAATTCTTTAATTTAAGAAATAAATCCAATCTTGAACTCAGGACAGATAATATTTAAGTTTTTTTAAATTTAAATTCATTTTCATCGACTATTTGGTTAAGTTCAGGGCTGTGGGCAGAGGTCTAAAAGCACTTACAAAGTATGTGCTGCTCTGCGTATAACCTTATACCAAAACGGGACAGATTACTTTAATACAAATTTATTTCCTACAAATGATTGCCCAATAAATGTTATAGAATAAGCTAATTTTATTTTAAAAATAATAGTAGTAGACCTGGCCATTACACTAAACTATTTTTGGCAACATTTCAGACACCCAGCTTCATTAGGTGTAGTGTAATGCTCATATAAAAGAAGGAGCGTATGGCAGCTACCCGAACCCATGGATCAAAATGGCTGGATTTAAATTGCGATGACGGCTATTGCAAAAAAAAAACGAATTTGCAAAAATTTCAAGATCCTAGCTCCTTTAGTTTTTGAGTTATCGTGCGGACGGACATACATAGCTAAATCGATTTATTTTTCAATTCTGATCCGATCCATACACTGAAGTCTATATCTAATTGAATCGAAACAATTTTATTATATATCATACGGGTATAATAAAATCAGAGATTTAAATGAGGGTAGACACACACAAACTTGAGTAAACTCTAATGTTAAATGGCTTGAGGTTGAGCGTATTCAAACTTACAGATTCAAAATTTGAGTTGAGCTATGAGTTCAATCTAAATTAAAATTTTTTAAAACTATGAATTTTTATTAACAAAAATGTCAATACTTTAATAAAATACTATTCGAGAAATAGTCAAAAATGTTTCTAAAAAATTGAAAATGTTGTCAAGTAATCCTAATTATGTCAAGTAAGGGAATTACAAAATTTAAGTACTTAGTTAGAAATGTTAAATTGTTTTTACAAAATTTTTCTAAATAATAACTCCTAATATTAAATGACTCGAAAAATTCAAAAAATTTTAAATAATATATTTTTATACTTTTATACGCCATCTAGTAGCTATATTCTAAACAAACATTTTTTATAAACGACTGCAGCGCTACAGGCGTTCACTAGTAAAATATAACATAAATATTATATTTTGACGTTTCAAAAGATTTTAAAATTGTTTCGATTCAATTTGTTTGGTGGTTTTTTTTTTTTTTTGTGGAATTTTATTGAAACATTTTTCTACAAACTACATAGCTACAATGCTACAAATTTTAAAATTTAAAAAGTAAGATACCGTTATAATTAAGTATATTTTATATTAAATCATGAATTTAAGAATTATATATTTAATATTGTATACTGTACAGACTACAGTTAATTTATAAAGAAATTCTTTAAATTAAATTAATAAAGTAGTTAAATATGAATATAAGTTAAAAATTCCCAAGACATGTGTTGTTTCAATACTTACCTGCCTTTTACAGTTTAAGAAAAAAAAATGTAATGATTCTTCTTCATCTGTTAGATATTTTAAATGAAAATCTTGTTCAGCTAAATGCATTGTTGCAAATGATGCAAAATAAAAACAAAAACTTCCACTTACAGCTATCATAGAATCAATTAATGGTGGCATTGATGCACCACACAGCATCCCTTTTTTAAAATTTTAATTTGTTTTTTTTTAAACATTTGATTAAACAAATAAAATCAAAAAATTTACTTAATTGTCCAAATAGGCTCACAACTAAAAATGTGACAAATGTTCCACAAAAGTATACAATATGCGGCTGGGGTTCATCCTCATGTAATGCTCCTTTGATGTGAAAACCAAGGCAAACGGCAGATAAGATCTTCAATATAGGAATAAATTATTGGCATATTCTCTTGATAGTTACAATAAATGAATGTTGTTAGCAGACATATTGCAACTATTGTCAAATATATTTTTAAAAGTAATTTTGCAAAACTCTCAACCAAACACATTTTTTTTTAAAAAAAATTAAAAAAAAAAAAAAAAACTAAAAAAAAAGGAAATATCCGCTTTGATTTTTAAATTTTGAACTGAAAATTTTCAATAAAATTAAGAAAAATTTCAAATTGACAGGCAGGACAAAATACTTTTGATTAAATTTTATAATTCTAGGGTTTCGCACAAAGTAATGAAAAAAAACAAGGGTTTGCAAAAAAGAATATTTTCAAAACTAAGTAACGAAAAACAAGGGTTTTCAAAAAAGCACATTTTCAAAACTACACAAGATTTCATATGTAGGTTTGGGTTTAAAATATATATAAAAATAAATTAATATCAAAATTTATTTAAATTATGAATAATAATGAATCAAGAAAAGCTGTTAACGTGGTCTCAAAATAAAATCAGCTTCAGTGTTAACGTTTAACCTTTGAAATTATGCGCAGATGCCTAAGTTAGAGGTTTTAATAAGAAGCAATTTTTAAGTCCCACAACCCTTGAATGAGGAAGGTTCCCAAATTGTTTTTGGGAAAACTTATGCTAGTTCTCAAGGAAATTGAATTGTGACTTCCACCAAAATTTAGATCTTTTCTTACAATATTTTTTATATAACCAAAACTGGCTAGGAGTTAAGAGAAGCCCGTTGAAATTAAGAAAAACCCATAACACACGTTAAAATATAATGTTGGAGCCTTAAGTTTTGTATATTACTAAAAAAAACAGGGCGGGTATTGAAGTTTTAATTTTTTTTGTATACTACTTTAATAAAATTGGAACATGTATTTAAGTAACAGGTGGGTTAAAAATGACAAAATATCAATTTTCAACCGCTTACAACTCCATCATAGCTCTAACTGTGAAATTCTTAAATGACTCGTATTAATTTTCAAGTATCCAAGTTTTCCCAAATTTCTAACTTAACAGTTCATAAGATATGAAAAATATTGGAAAAGTTTTGCAAAAACTGAGTTTTGCATAACGCGTAAAAAATGTACTGAATGGCAACCCTATTAATTTACTTTATACATATACATTTATAAATCTTATAAAAGCAAAAGCAATTCTATGTTTATATGAGCATAGAACTCTTGTTATAAAAATTTAAATATCGAGCTTTTGCCAACTTTGGCGGGCTGCAGTTCCGTAATGGGTGGAGTTCCAAAAAAAAAATGTTGTTCCAAGAATTCAATGTTTTTGCAATATCTGTTCGTAGTAATTTTTTTTTTTATTTCAAGTAGAAATGTGGAAGTCTTAAACATACGGAAGGATAGGCGCACGGTCGTTTTTATACAGATTGTGTTTATACAGGCACTTAAAAATTATAAAGCCATGGTTTACTTTTAAAAAAGTTAGTTTTTTTTAGAGTTAATCTTAAGAAATTAATTAATTTTTGAATATTACGTTTTTTGACCCATTCATTGTTTAACCTGTTACTCTTTTCGGCACAAGACATACATGCACGTATAAGTCTCTTAGAGCTAAGTTTGTCCATTTACGCAAGTTATATGTTCCTCATCTTTGGAAATAATTTATGAAAGTGACTAAAGATATAACTTAAGTTCTAATTTAATTAGACATTACCAAGAAGTAAAAGCTCAAGATATCAATAAAGGTAAAATAAACAATATTGTAATTACTTACTCAAAAAGTATTAAAATAGATATATTGAAAATCCATCAGTTCTAATTTATATATTAATTTCACTAATATAAAAAACACATAATTAGCTCTCAGAAGCAATCATTTCTTTTTTTCTATTTTAATCCGACATGTGAAAACCACTGCCGTGTCCCACTAATACTAAGTGTTAATGCTTTTATCTTAGAAATGAGAGATACGAGAACCGCATGCGAGGGATATACAAAGAGCGGCGACTCTTTGAGTTGTCGAATAAAAAATCTTTAATTCAAATCGAAAATGGTTCTATCCAAAAAACATTTTTTCAAGAGCGAGTTATTAAATTGAGTTCATCTACATTTAAGACTCCGTTGATGTGATACCCAACGAAAGCGTTCGATAAGATTTTCAATATAGGAATATATTATTGGAATTTTATATTGATATTTATAATAAATCAATGATGTTATTAGATTTATTACAACTAATGTCACGTATATTTTTAAAAATATTTTTCCTAAATTCTTAAACAAACCCATTTTAAAAAAAAAAATAAAGAAATATCCGCTTTTAATTTTAAATTTTGATCTGAAAATCAAATTTAATTAGACTGACTGACATACAGAAAAAAATATATTTGATTAAAATTTATATTCTATAATTTTAAGTCCCAATAGCCTAATAGAGAAGACTCCAAAATTTTTTTCTGAGCAAACTTATGCTGATTCTCAAGGATTTTATCTGAAAAAAAATTCCTAAATGGTTCATATTACTTTCTAAAGATCTAACTTCTCCTAAAATTTAAAACTGAAGCGGTTTGGGGATATAAGGGGTCGAACATTTTTGTAACAACTACAGAGCTATACTTATTTTACATGATGTCTTTACAAAGTTTATAAAAGCAGGTGTCTTTTAAGAGTTTCCAGATTAAAAATAGATAACCGGAGTTTTGTAAGCACACGAGAACGGGGGGACGGACATAGAATGTGAAACCTTATCTATATAAATGTATCTTTATAAGACTTCACTTCTTAACTCATGCTTACGGAACTTAATATAAAAACTCAAAATCTTGGTAAAAAATGCAGAGATGTTTGTATTTAAAAAATTTTTAATTAAGATTTGATATTCTACATTGAAGCATAGTTTAATAGAATAAGAAGGCGTACACTTTATCTTGCGACTTTCAATTTAAAACTTTGCCAATCCTTTTATATTTCGAAATTGCTTTTAACAATTTATATTGAAACTTTAACAATTTATATTTAGCCCTCAATAAAGGTTTTATAATTCTAGCCCTAACTTTAATTAAAAGACATTAGATCTGTATCTAAACTAGTTAAGACTACAGAGCATTTAAGTTGGAAAATATAATTCCAAAAACTGACTGAATTTCAAAGTGTCAAAATCAAGTTAACTTGTACTGGCTGGTTAATTACTTTTACTTTTAATTACAACATCTTTTCTAATACAGATCTAATATTGTATGTTTAGGTTCCCTACCCTACAATGTTATTTCCAAAAAAAAAAAAAAATACTTACCATTTCAATAAATTTAAATGTGAACCAAACATCACGATTTTGTCCAATTTTTGTCGAAGATAACAATTTAATATTCTTCTCAACATCATAATTACTTTCCTTAGGTGGTTTTAATGGATTCTGATCTGTATTCATACCTTAAAAGATTTTCAAATACAGTTTTTTTATTTTGTTCTGTTTTCTTTTTTTAATTTTTGTAAATATTAGTTATGTTAAACAATTACAATAATATTTTGAATTTTTTAATTAAAAAAATTTTGAATCCATAGTCTACTTTTAAAAATATTTTAGATTGTTTTCAAAAATAATATTGTTTATTTAGATTTTAGACCTTGAGTGCCTAGTTAAGGCAACGTCAATTGTAAAAGTTTGCATAATTCATTTAGCTTAATTACTTAGACGCTTGAGTGAGCTTAATTACGGTATTTAGTATTCTGGAGTATTACGGTACTTTATGCAACTCTATAATCTAAATATAATTCTGAGGCGCTTGACAATTCAGGGGCATTACGCTGCTTTACACATCTCTACAATTTATCTGAGTTTTAGTTCAAAACTCCTATTCTTCTTATTTGGCCTATTACTCTATTCGAGACATGATAACATTCATACATATAATGGTCTCTTCAAAATTGTACAAAGGTGACCATATAAAAGTTGAGGCATTTTATCAGCTTACGAAAATTCTATGTACCTCATCTTTAGAACTTGACAGTACTTGAGGATGCTTTTGTTTAAATTTTTTTAGTTTCAGAGCAATTAGTCATTTGGACGTAAAATAATACTTAAGTACAGTTGTAAATACCTTTACCTGATATTAATTACTTCGTCAAATACAAGTACTAGTAAGATTCCGATACTTACAAAATTTAAGTATAAGTAAAAGAATCAGTATTATGACTAATTGCTTTATAAAGGTACGAATCAAGTAAAAATACTTGGGAATTCCCAGAAAGTAATTAAATTTTGAGTTTAGTTAGTTTTGTAATTACTTTTTCTAAGTACTAAAATTTTTTTTCAAGTATTTAATACCACGAAATAGTTCAAGTGTAGTCTTTTAATAATACTTAAATTTTGTAAGTATTGAAATCTAAGTAATACTGGAACTTGAGTACCAGTTAATGGTACTTATAATTGAAATATACAGGTCTGCAATTGCAAGTACTTAAGGTTTTAAGAAAGGCTGAAATTTAATATGTTATAATTTTACGAAATTATAACAAATAAAAATATTAAGACCGTTTCCGAACCTCTTCAACTCCGAAACGAACAACAGCTAACTGTACCAAATTCTTTATGATAAAGTTAGCCAAAAAACTGTCCAATGAAAAGCTTTTTGTATATGATGAGTTAATTCATAGAATTATAAAAATGAGGAAAAGTGTAGTGCAGTAGACTATGGGATACCCATATGATCGTAATATCGACATTATATCATTCGTTTACCATTCGATGTTTGATGTTTGATGTTCGATGTTCAATGTTTGATGTTCGATGTTAGATGTTTGATGTTTGATTTTCGACATTGGATGTTCGATGTTTAACTTTTGATGTTCGATGGTCGATGTTTGATGTTCGATGGTCGATGTTTGATGTTCGATGTTCGATGTTTGATGTGCGATGTTTGATGTGCGATGTTTGATGTTCAATGTTCGATGTTCGATGTTCGATGTTTGATGTTTGATGTTCGATTTTTGGTGTTCGATGTTCGATGTTTGATATTCGGTGTTTGATGTTTGATGTTCGGTGTTCAATGTTCGATGTTCAATGTTCGATGTTCGGTGTTTGATGATCGATGTTTGATCCATCCATCCATTCATCTAAAAATTTAATTATTTATCATTCATTAATAATTTGAATTAAAAAAAATTTAATTTGAAATAAATAATATTGAATTTGAACTGAAAAAAATTTAATTTTGAATGAAAAAAATTTAATTTGAAATAAATAAAATTCAATTTGAAATGAAAAAACTTGAATTAGAAGTGGAAAACCTATATAAGTATTTTGTAATCGCTTCTATTTCTGTCCCTTTAGGTCTTCTATTCTTTATCTTTCTAACATTAAGGAGAATTCAAATTCTGCCTAAGATATACCTATGTTAACATTACCGTACAACAGTTCTTAACCCTTATAGGGCCAACTTTTACCTTTTTACCAGTTATTATACATGTGGAAATTATGTATAAATACCATATAAATAATAAATAACATCTGAATTGAATTAAATTTTAATACAAAATTCTTTACACTAATTAAAATAAAATGTTGAAATGCTTTTTATTAGTCCATAAATACTTCTAATAAAATAAAAACTCTTGATGACCTTGATATCATTTTTTTAAAAAATTTATTATACTGTCCAACTGGATCAGTTTATCTTAAATACAAATCTATATACATTTAATACATTAATATATTAATAAAATTGAAAATCATCATAAACTATTATTACCAATATACCATCACTTTATTTTATCATTATTATATTACCCATTATCTGCCAAAGAGTAACAAAAGCATTAAAAAATCACCCAATTACCATAATTTTTTATTTTTCAAAAATTTGAATTGTATTAAATATTAATTGCATTTACTTACTATATTAAGCTGACTCAGAATATCTGATTCGATTCAATCCCTATCTTTGCTTCGTATATTTAAAGTATCTATTTTACATGTATTATGTTTAGTTCTAAATTGAAAAGTCGGGTCGTGGTTTAAATTTAAACTTCTTTTAATTATAACACATTATTTTTATGCTTTAAGAAATTTATATGCAATATTTTGGAAGGGTGAAATAGCTTCTAATGATATAAAGCCTAATATAGGTTAAAATGATAAAATAATGAATGAGAAATAACTAATTCATAAAATTCTATAAGATTAGGCGGTAATTCCTATTCTAAATTTTTTTCCCCCTTTTAATCCTATACCAAATGTAAATAAAGCCTGTTAGGCCCTGAACTCTGGAAACTTCTGCAAGGCGTAGAAAGGTCAAGATATGTGGGACTTTCACTAAAACTAACCATTAATATTTTACTCATATGCCTTGAAGAAACACGCGAGAAATCCCGTTCAGAGACAATCGTTTAGTTTTAAATGTCAGGAAATATTGAAAGATCCGCATTTAATGTTAGTTTTAGCGGCTGGATTCTTTCCAATCTTCTACGTATCCCATAGAAATAGAAGTGTTGGTTGACTTGTTAATTTATAGGCCCTTCTAATCTTTGCTCTTCTAATCTATGCCCTTCTTATATTTTGTAGCATAGTTTTTAATTTCTTCAATCACAATAGCAGTGTTTAAGTTTCCATGTAAGTCGCTATTTTGCACATACCAGGAATCATAAGCCATATTTCTTAGAACTTTATTTTGAAATGTTTGACCAATTAAAAGCTCTGGATGAGATTCAAAAAAAAATGTTATCAATTAATATTAGACTCACCCAAATTAATTAATTTGATTTTATTACCAATTCGAAGACATAATAACGGTATTTCCTGCATTACACTTTATTTCTCATTCAAATTTGAAATATGGATTCTTGAATCTTATTTCCCTAGATTAAATTGCAACCAACTAATAATTTACTTTTTTTTAACTCGATATGGGTCGAACCATATCCAATAAGTGGTTCCATTACATATATTAAATGAGGTTCCTTTCATTAAAAATCAATTATGTGAAAAAAATTAAAAAAAAAACTTAAAATAAAATCAATTAAATATTTTTTTTTTATTTTTTTTTTCTACTCTTTTTGTCTTTGACTTCTCTTTGCTTCTTATTGTATGTATAGTGAGATCAGATCTCACAGATCTGCAAAATTCATTTGTATATATTATGCATTCATCTATTTCACATATTCATCGGTATCATCGTGCAACAATTAGGTAACCAAAAGATATATTTTGCCATTTATATGATTCAAGGTCATATATAAAATATATTTATAAAAAAAAAAAAATAAGTAATTAATGAAGAGAAACTTTAGAGATATGGAGATGAAGATTATTATGATGATGGAGATGTGTAACTGACTGGAGGGAGAGATACATTATTATTAAATAAAATTTCGTAATGCATCTGACGCCATCTGTAACACTATTGATGAGTTTTAACAGCTCATATATTTTATATTCGTTTTTGGTTTTTTTTTATTTTATTCTGAAATAAAGCGGGCAATATAATTATAATTAAGTGTTTAGTTATATTTGCAATTTATTATTATTCAAAATATATTCATGTCCATTCGGAACAAAATGGTATATAATAACCAGATATTACTTATATTATAATTATTAAAATGTGCAAGGGATAGATAAATTAATACGATATCTGAGAAAAGTATTGTTATAAATTATGAGTTTTACACTTTGACACCATTTTAATATGCATTTTCAATTAATTTTTAAGAGGCTAAAATGTCAAATTATTTTCCAGTTACTTACTTTTTACACTAAGAAACTATTTTATATTCATCCAGGTTTCCAATAAAAAGAATATGGCAAATCAAAGAGAATGATAGAGTAAAATGCATAATATATCTTTGCATTCTGAACAAACTTGGTCCTGTTTAAATATAGAACCAATTAAAGATTTAAATATGAAGCGCTGCGATAAAATAAGGCCCTGGTCTATTAAAACTTAGATGTTATATTGCACCAACCATGAGTAATAATAATCCAACATTTTTGTTGCGGAATGATTTAGGCCACCAGCGCTGTGATCACATAGTAAGTGAGGGGAGTCTATTTGACCATCTAGGGAGCACTACATGATAAAAAACTTAGCGTTCTATGACTGACCAAGAATATTCAAGTTCTTTTTAAATATTAGGGATTTTAATATCGAATTCGAAATCGGGGTCTTAAATATTTATTGTTATATATATAAAAATTGAAATATTTTGTTGTTGTCATATGTATGAAGAAAACAACAATAATTAGGAGAGGTCTTAGAGTTGGAATCAAAATCAGGATATTCCGTTATTTTAGAGTATTTAAAAAACTACAACTAAATTCAAAGTTCAGGCTTTTATTGTTTTGATATGGGTTGTGCCTCCTCTATTTCAAAAGCTCTGTATGTTCTTCACATAATTCTTTTACTTATAAATTATCGATATAATATAAATATTTCATTAGAAAATCACTCTTTTAATCCATCTTTTTTACAGATATAATAATTCTCCTAATCCCCTCCTCTTCTAATAGTAACACATTAAAAACAATGAATATTATTTAATATGGTATGTACCAACATCAACCCAATATGAGGTTTTGTGATTAACTGATAATGTGACATTATATTCAAATACATTGTGCGCACTGTGGCGCACCGAAATTGAGATATTACATTTATTAATATTATGGCTCAACTATCATGAAACATCGTCAAAAATATTGATAAAAATTCACTACTAATTTTTATTTAACAATTTTATTAACAACAAATCGATCCTTAAATATTCCGTTCAGTGCATAATGCTGAGTTAAAACTCAAATATCCATTTTTCCAATCAAAGTCTTAATTGAACTCGATTTAAATAATGTTCAAAACATTGACTCGGTGATAGAAACATTTTTTTAAAACATATTTTAAGATTTTCTTCAAAAAGTAATAGGATATGATCTAACCAGAGTTTGAATCAGGGACCTTTCGATTGAAATGCCGACTTCCTAACAACTACGATATCGATCAGATGAGATGATTAACTTTAATCTAAATCACCATAAAAATAAAATTTTACAGAAAATTTTTCCGAATCAACCAGTTTGTCTTAAATGGCTCTTCTGTATTTTACTTTCATTTTTTATTGTATATTAAATCAAAAAGAATTCTATAGTTACACCTTCCGTTTTTTTTTCCATTTTATTTAAAAAAAAACCGAAAAACTGAAAAAGCATCTTTTAAACTTGAACTAAATTCGCAATTCTTTAACTTCAAGAGATTTTCTAGCATCCAAAATATGTCCTTTGTCTGTTGAATGACATCTTTATCCATCAAAAACAAAAACTCAAATTGAGAAATAAATTCCTTCCTATAATTTTTAATATTTGGATACTACTGTTTTAACTAATCAATTTTTTTTGGGGAGAAAATATTCTTTAATCCATTTCCATCATCATTGCATAGCATTTGGAAATCCTCTTTACCATGCCATATCTTAAAAATAACTGTGGTTAAAAATATTTTTCAAACCAACAATGTCCTTTATCTTATTTTTGTTTTTATTTTTCTTTTCAACAATTTACAGTTAGCTGAGATTTATTAACGGTAATAACGAAAAACGAGAACAAAAAAATTTATTTTATTTTTGTCTCTTTCTATATTTTACAATTCTAAATTTAGTTGGGTAATAAAATTCCAATGATTTTGTATACCAACCCTTTTTGTGTACTAATATATAAATTATACGATCTGTCGGTTCAAAGGAATATCTGAAAATAAATAAGGTAGTATTTTAAATCAAATGTTGTTTCAGGCTCATATTTACAAGATTAAAATAAATTTGAATTTTCTCTAGGTAAAAAAAGGTGATTTTAAGAATTATGCCGCCTTCTTAATTACTTAAAGTTTGTAAGTATATAATGAATCTCTAGATAACTGGGTTTTGAAGTTTTGTGAACAAACATATAATATTCATTTATTAGGTACCAAGTCCAGAACCTGGTAATGTAAATGAATGAACCTAGTAATTTTAACCCCTATCTCCAATTTTGAATATGGGGTGCTAACCAGAGTTTGAACAGTAGACGCTTTATCTGAAAGGCCGACATTCTACCCATTGCGCTATCGGTCGGATACATAGACTGATTGGCATATTTTACTAATTTTATTTTATGTAAATGGGCTAAAAAAGTACTAAACAATCCGTGATATTAATCTCGATTTGTATTAAAGAAGTATTTAAAGTAACTGGGATACCCATATTAGTACCATTTATTTTTAAATATACTTGGTCATAACTTGGTATGTTATTAAAAGATGTACCTTCATTGATCTTTGCATTTACCCTATTTTTTGATAGCATTTCCCGTACTTTTCGACCTAATTAAAAATTTTAAACAATCTGTTTAAATAAGACCAATTGCATTTTAATCAACACCACAAACCGAACACTAAATACCTTGCACAATACCCAATTGGAAGAAGTATCAGAATTTGAGTACTGGAGAAGCATAGTAACAACAGATGGTGATGCAAATAAAGTCAAAAATGTGTAAACTGATTTTTGACCTTATTTCTTCCTAATTTTGACTTTATTTCTAGATATTCGGCTTTATTTCAAGTAATTTAAATTAAAAACAAAATAATTGATTCAAATGTAAGCATCCTGCAATTCTTCCTGCGATAAAAATTGAATTCAATATTTCAATAGAATATTTTCCAAATTTTTTAAATAATTTGAAGTCTTTTCTTGTTTTCGGATGTCTCAAATATTTTGGGACTGTTACAATAACAATTTAACAAACAATTTGTTAATAAATTTGCTTATAAAATTGTCAAAATTTTAAAATTTTTCAATTTTGTAATCAAAGCAAATTCTTTAATATGGAAGCGTATTAAAATATCGTGTATCAAAAGCTCGTGCTATTTAAATCTCGCGTTTCATAATCTCGTGAAGCAAAATCTCGCGCCTTTTAAAATTTTGTATGTGAAATACTGTATACATGTAGGAAATGGGTGCATGTCACTTTACTGGAAAAAAATTCCGAATTTTAATTCTCTAAATAAAATCCCGAATGATCCAAAATCCTGAAATGGAAAAATACTGAGTTTTAATTCCGTTAAAAAACTCCGAATTTTTTAACTTATTATTTATTTAAAAAAGTTAGGAAGGATTTCAGGGTTCCTATAACTTGTTAAGCGGCATTTTAAATACTTTGTTGTAGGCTTTGCTGTTAACTTATTGTTTATAAAAAAAAGCTAGGAAGGATTTCAAACGTGGATACAAAATCAGGGTTCCAAAACTTATTTAGCGGGAGTTAGGGACGTGTTTGGAAACACGAGATTTTGAAACGCGAGATTTTGTAAGTAACCGCTTTAATATTAAATCTTTAGCCACCCTTTTTAAGTTCATGTTAAATAGTGCACAATCTTTAACATCTTATTAAACCCAAAACATTAGCATAGATCGAATAACTTTACTTTATTGTCTTTAACTTTTAAAGTCCTGCACCTCATTGAATACTAACCTCCAAATCAATTCACAATGATTTTTAAACTATATTCAACTTAACTCAATATTGACAACATTAGCAACATTTTGTAAAATAATTCATATTCGAATCTGATGCGAAAACGTAAAGAAAAAAAAAAAAAAAACAAAAAATTGAAACCGCTATTATTTAATTAGCACGTACTCTGAACAATGTTTTTTTTTGTCAAAAAAACAAAACCTTGTAAAAAATCATCACCATCATTACATATGTATAAAGTTTTAAAAATTTTTTTAAGGTAAGACTTTGACTTCTTAGAGTTCAGTGCAAAAAAAAACAAAACAAAACAAAATAGCAAAAACCCATTTTTTAAACCAGAACTCATTAAATATTCTGAACGCATTCTAAAAAATTCCCATTCTCAGTATAAAATTCGTATTCGTACAGAAAAATAAGACTAAAAAAAAAATACCAATTATAATAATAAATATATATTTTATATTTTTATTTATATCACAATTTGATGTGATATACAGCCCAATTGACATAATACTCAAAAAACAAAAATTGTCCAAGTTATAATGTCTTCTTACAAATATAAATCGTGCCTACAATTACCAAAAAGATTCTCAATCTTTTGATTCATTCAGTAATCAATACAATTATATTAGTACATACATATATGATTCCAAAGTTCAATTCTTATTTATTGTAATCGTTTTAAGATCGAGACAATCAGATAAATGCATTCTGTATATATATATATATGTATATATATATATATATTTATAGAGAACTTGTGCCAAAAATTGGTTTTGTTCTATAATAAAACTTCTATAAACAAGTACACGGGATACTGATTACTGAATTCATATAATAAATACAGAAATACTGAATGTATTCACGATTTGTACTATAATGGATCTTTATCACGAAAACTTGTGCGATTCACAATGTTTTAAACCTTATTTGAATATAAATAAGCTTGGAAATCTAAGTTTTCGAATTAAATTAATTAGAACTATTAGAAAAGAGAGGTAGTAGTTAATGAGTTGACTTTTAATTTGAATGAGATAAGCCTACATTTTCAGTTCTTATAAAGTCACTGGAAGATGAAGGAAGATGCCTGTTCTGTTCAACAAACTTATACTTGTATTTTTCATAATTTTAGATCCAGTATGTAAGACAAGAAGATTAAATTAAGGACTGAAAAATAAAAATAAGCGATCACAACAGGGCTGTAACTCCACAAGCCATTGAAGTACGTCCGAAGATTTTTCAATTTAAATACTGCCGAAAGTTGAGTTTAAAATCAAAAATAAGTAATCAAACAGCAGTAAGTCGTAGTAAGAACCTATACCTGACTCGTTCTATTGACCATCATACGATACCCTGCTTCAACTCGTCTTAGATTTAAGGAACTTTAAGCAAACGGCACAGAACTACCTTGTACCAAATTTAAATTTTCTTACTTTATTAATTCCGAAGACATACTGGTCTGGTTTCAGAAGACGTGTGACAGCTATACGAACAATGGCTTTCATTCCTCTCAAATTTCAGAAATATAAAGAAAATAGGACATAACACTCTTGTGCCAAATTTGAAGCTTCCATATTTATTTTAAGCTATTTTCTAAATTAATTTTGAAGACATGCTTAAAAGTTTTCGGAAGTTTTTCGGAAGTACCCGAACTTCCACTTCAATTGATCTTTTATTTCTCGAATCCAACGGAAGTATTTAGAAACACCCTTGTACGAAATTTAAAGGTTTTATCTTTATTAATTCCGAAATCAAGCTGGTTTGACATTAGTTCGTACGCCGTAAGCTTCCAGAATCCGAAACAAATCCCATGGTACAGTATAAATTTCATTAATCAAATGTATCCGGCGAACAGATGGACATCGCTAAATCGACACAGCTGGCAACGCTGTTCAAAAATAAATGTACTTTTGCATATCTAGCTTGCCCTCTTTTGGTGGTTACAAAAAAACCCTACCAAATTTAATAAACCTCTATTCTATACTTATTTTAGATGAGGGTTATACTTAGGTATGATGAGGGTTATACTTATTTTAGGTGTAGAGTATGGTAGGAGTTGAACCCTGTTAAATGTAGCTTATAAAAGATATTCAATTTTATAATAGAGACTTTTGGTATTAACTTAGAGGTAATATCTAATTATTCCAATTTCCTCCAATTCCAATTTAGAGATGATTCCTATACCTACTCGGAACAGAATTAATTCGATTTATATTTTTAATACCACCCTTTATAGTATGCTACGACATACCAAAAGAAAGCATTATTTGAATATAAATCATAAAATTTCAATAAAACTATTAAATAATTCAATATTGATTCGTTAAATATTAGAAAAAGCAGAAATTTAATTGTAGGAGAAGTCAAGGGGCACTGTTACAATCAATTTTAAATGGCACATATCAATATCAATTGAATGGTTTTGATCTTTTATTTTTGTTCTGCACTAGAACTGGTGCAATTGAAAAATTGTGTCATTATGTAAATAATAAACTGAATTCTTTAAATTTTTATGTAAGTTAAATTCCATACTAGAAAAAATTTCCATGTCCAAAGGGTTATAATATCTTTGTGTGGGTTTATGTTTTGAATTTGTCTTAGTTATAACCTTTTCAATTAAAAATAAAGTATCAGGAACCTTTTATAACTACATATACAAAGTACTTTTCATAATCTTAATTTTATCTCTGAACCAGAATATATAAGAGTCCAATAGAAAAAAACCTGTAATATTTGAAGTTCCATTCGCTCCCCAATCATTTTAAATTAAACCATGACATATATATGTATATATTACATATATTAGGGCCAAGGCATATATATTTAAGTACATATGTCTTGTCTAAACTCTAAATAAATAGAATTTTTTGAATTATTATACTTACAGATTCTTTTCAATAAGTGGTTTTTTATCCTATCGAAAGGTGACAGGATCTTATTTTTAAATAAAAGTGTTCTTTATTTTTAGAAGTCTTCAATTGAATTACAAAGAAAAAACAATAAAAAACAAATAACAAATTCTAAAAATAAAGTCAGTGTTTAGTAGGAACGAAAGTTATTGATGAAAATGATGGGATATAGAAAAAGAAAGCTTGTAAAAAAATTGTCCAATCAAGCCTATTTTAACCAAAATAGAATGAATAACATACTTGAACCGCTACCGCGTTATTTAACTGGCGCAAATTTAGCTGCGTGTTCGAAAGCATGTTACTTTGATCTGAAGTACGAAATTCGAAAATTTTAAAAATCAGTTAAAAAATCGTATTTATGGATTAGTAGTAACATGTTTTAAAACTATAGAAATTTCATAGTTTCATTATAAGATAAGCTTCAATTGAACAAGATTGCGCTACTTTGACCTCACTGCACTTATAAGACCTGCTTTTTAATTTCGATTTTATATCCATCCCAAAGACTCCAAATTTAGAATTAGTTTTTTGATTTTGTGTTTAGAAAGCTCGTCGAGCTTGTGAGAGAACTGTTGACCGAGTGCGAAATGTGTACCTCTAGCTAAGGCCAGACATTCGCAAAGAAAATACTCAATATTTTCTTTTGATTGCTTCTTTAAAGCTTCTACAGGAGGTTCTGTAAAAAATTTCAATTTTGGCTGCATAGGTGTCTAATAGCCTGCGATAATTACCATCAACATGGTTCAATTACCATTATCATCAATTGTACAACCAAACCCCCACAGAACAGACCTGTACCTGAAACATTATACAAAGTTTTCCCGGGAAAAATTATCTTATGTAAAGCATTACAAACCGTTTTTTTGATTCTCAACTGCAATGATTTCCAGGTTCTTCTGCATCACAATATCTGAAATATATGGCATTTTAAAGTGCCATTTTACTTGAAGAATTACTGTATATTTAAATTACATTGGGGGATACGATGGTTATCTGTATTTTATATATAAAAAAGAAAAACTGATAAAAATGGCCACGTGACACACTTTAATTTCATCTTTAGTAAAAATTTGTCTTCTGCACATAATGTGAATGCATATAAAGAAATTTACAAAAAACAAAAAATAATATAGATGGGATATATGAGATATGGAAAATGGATATTTAGGAGGATGAATATATAAATATTTAAAGATATATAATATAGGAGGAATATATATATTGATTATTTCTTAGAAAATTATGTTGTTTGATGGTATCTTAAATATTTTATTAGGAAGTCTATCTACAAATAATACGTGATAGGAATTTCTCCATGATTTATCCACAATCAATTATATATACGTTTATAATTTAATTTTAATAGAATCTCTTGGAAAATAATTTGAATTTAATTTCTTAGGGCCTAAAACAATTATTTAAACGATGGGAAATTAATTAAAGTACTCTAGAAATTTTTGTTTATATGGTCAAAGGCTTAAAAAATCTTCTAAACTTTCCTTTTTCCATTGTCTTCTGTGTAATCTAAGCAAATACCTTCCCTGTAATGTAAGGAAATAAAGTCCAACTAGAAATGAAAAATAAATGCCAACTGGCTCTTTTCTGTTGACATATTTATAATTACACAGAGATTTTGCATGGTTCTTGTTGCACCAGAAAGATATGATTGAGGAGCATCGATTCGATTATAGGATTGACATTTTTCCATTTTCGAATAATTTTTTTAGACCTTTAAACATTTCTTTGTTTTTTTTGTTTATCCATGCTCCTCCTCAAAGGAGCATGGGTATTCCATTTGGCATCTCTCTCTTACATTGTTTCCTTCTGTTCCTCAGGTATTATTTGAACGACCGCATCTTCTACTTTCTTGGGTATCAATTTAGCGTTTGGCCTATCTACAGCTCCATTTGTTTTCTCTCTTTGTTGCTTCAGTTGGATTCTTCTTCTCTAATTCTCCATAGATCTCAGTTGCTTATTCTGGTAGGCCAGAATTTCTTTGTCATGGAAATCAAAAACATTATATCATAGAAACGAAAATTACCCCAACTACTTTGAGTTCAGACATATATCTTCGAAAATGCTTTGGGGTTCTGTTCTTGGTCACCGAGGGGATTTTAAAATTATTATCAAATAAAAGTTGTTATGTTAAATCATTATGCGTAAAAATTAAATGTCAACCCGAAATGACTGTTGCTATAGTTTTGATCAAATATTATATCTAGCCGTATTTAGGAAAGATACGTCTTGAAAACATTTAACAGGATGTTTCCAGTACGATGGTCTTCCTTGAAATGGGTTAATCAGGCATGTCTAATCGAACAACAAATTGTATGAAAGCAAGGGCCTATTTGCAACGATTTCCTTGGTAACTGCCTTCAAATTAATTATTTAAACTTTTAAAAGAAATAAAAACATCTTCGTCCGTATTTTAGACACAACAGCAGAGGAGGTTCGTTTAGATTTCAGTGTTAAATATCTCGGGAAGGATTTACCGTTAAATACAATGTAAAATTTGAAAAAGTCCTATTAAACACACTTTTATACCTATTACCTTTAAAATCTATTTTGTAATATATATATATATATATACATATATATATATTAAATTCATCACATCACGTCGTCTGCTCACTAATAAATGATCATTCAATTTATCAGGATTATCTCATAAATTTAAATTATAAAGAAAATATACATTTAGTTGGAAAATGCAACATTGTATAAGATTCTTTTATATAAATGGTAACCAGTTTCAAATCAACCCTTTAATCAAAGACTCTTAATATACACAGTGTATATTAAGAGTCTTTGCTTTAATATTTAGAGTCTGTTACGGTGTAAGTACATTTATATGTAAAGGTATAGTTATATAAAATATGTTTGGAACAATATTCGTCATATTCTTCATATTATCATTATCGATCAGAATTCTTATAAAAAAAAAATAAAATCAATCCATAATTTGTTCATTTGATCGAACAGTGCACGATATTTTCTCTGGTTTTTTTTTTTTTTTTTTTTGTAAATAACAATCTTAAAACAAACAATCAACTGTAATTTTAGTTGTTGTTATAATTTAGTATACCTATTTGTCGGATCAACATAATATAGTTCGTATAATTATTTTTACATCAAATAAAAACCGGAACTTATTCAGTATGTATATATTTTACAACAGTACATCTAAACTTATGGCATAAAAATTTAATCATTGATCGATTGTCTTATATTAGGATTTACCCCTCTTTAAAAACATTGAAATCATAAGTACGAGAATAGTTTAAAAAATTTTTCAATTTAAAATGGAGAGATTGGAACTTTTGTTTGTATTAAAAATTAATTTTAAATTGTAAAATCAAACATAATTTTAAAAGTAGTTTTTAACTTTTTGAATAGCAGCTAAACGAAGGGCCGTACTAATACGGCACTTAAAAGAATCGTACTTAAACTTTATAAGATTTAAATTCAATCAAATTTTCAAGTTCATACCTTAAACCGTTCGGAAGATATAAAGGGTAGAGAAATTTGCAAAAATTAAGTTCCGTATAACGGTAAATTAAAGTACCATATGGCAACCCTATACAATTGTGCATATTTATAGAGCTCATTAAAGCAACTTTGGCGTTTGGCGGTTTTTGGATAGAAAATAATGGAGAAAATATTGTGTAATATTTTTATACACAACTTTTGGTATGACAATTTAAATATAGGTATTTTCAGTTTTTTAGAGGCTGTAGTTCCGTAAAGTTTGGGGCTATAGAAAATAGTTTTTTCGTGAATTTAATTTTTTTTGCAATATCTATCCGGAGGAAACTTTTCAAATTATTTCAAATAAAAGGATTGAAAAACATCCATATAGGCATACATTTTTACACATCTATAATATTCGAAGATGCCCTCTAATTAGGCATAATAATGCTATGAAGCTTTCAATTAAAGAACCTTTAGAAGCCCCTATTAATAAAAACTTCTTTCCATCAAATTTTTCCACAATTTCTTTTGTCATATTTAGAACACTCTATTTAAGTGGAAACATTGGTGGATGCCAGTGATAGATTCGGAAGTCAAATAACTATATGAAATTTTCCTATCCCAACAAAATTTTAACATTTATATTATATGTACCAACTACCAAAACATTGGACAAAGCTATGAATTTACCCAAAAATTTATGCAATTAAGTTTAATCCGTTATTTCAATGCAATTATTCACTTTCAAAATTAACATACAACTGTAGCAATTATTACAAAAGCCATGCCATTTATTGGATTCGAAAATTTTTCAAATTTTCTACGTACCTACAACACAATATTAAAGATTGTTAGATAGTGTATTATAACATTGATTACTGATTAGTTTTGACTAAATAAAATTTTTATATTGATATGCTCAACATGTTTTCTATCTATTTATTTTTAATTTTTTTTTTTTTACAAAGTTTTGTTTTGATTTTTGTCTCTTTCACAATTTCTTCTATTTTTACTCATATTTCATTTTGTTTTGTTTTTTTTTTTTTTTCTTTTATTGTAATTGAATGGTTTCTCTACTGTTTTCAATTTCCAAATTAAATCCGGAGTTATGATCGGAATTACTTACATACAATATTATACATAGATATGTATTTCTTTTATTTTGTTTTTTTTTTTCATAATTTTCAAATGAAAGTGTCAGTGAATTCGATATTCAATATAATTATCAATATAATTATTAATTTATATACATGATTTACATTCTATCTCACTCTGTTATACGTTTATTATTGAAAATTTGTTGATTAATTTTAATAATCAGAATGTTGTTTTAAAGATTTGATAAGATCATCAACTGTACAGTAATATAAACATAATCATTAGTAAAATTTTAATTTAAAAATTAAATTAAAAAAAAAAGTCATTATTTTATAATTATGTAGTAAATGAATATAGGGTTCGCGGTATCATTTGAATGATTTGTGATTAAATCGAATAACATTGTTGTGCAAATTGATAATGATTTAATATTCATTTTATATTATTTTGTAATTGATAATGATGTAATATTCATTTGTAATGGATTTTAATAATCATTAAAGGTTACTCTCGATTATTTATTTTAAGAATTTTTATTAGTATCTATATCATTGATATTTAATTACAATCGGATTTAATGAAATAACAATCGGATCTACTGATATTTTTTTTTTTTTAATTCAATTTTTAATCATCAAGATTTTAATAATAAATATTGTATACATATAAAGGTATATAGGTATACTAACAAATTAGTAAACAAGTTTTATATATTGATAATCATAATAATTATGATCATATTTAAGATAATGATCAATTGATCATTAGATATAAAATAAGAGTAATTGTGTTGTAATTTTTAAAATAGGCAAACAAACATTTTAAGAAGTTCCGCATTATAAAGAAGACCAGTTTCACAACACAATATTAATCTAATATATAAGTACAACTATGTACAAATATATATACATATATATACGAAATAAAAAACATTGGATATTATTGTTTATAAAAATGCCATCATTATAAAAATTACAAAATGCAAGTACAATGAAAAGATCATTTGAGGGTATTGATCGAGTAAACATCAAATAAACATCAGATACGATACAAAAAAAAAATCGATTCTTGTTTTTGCGATCGGAAGAAAATTAAAAAAAAAAATAAAAAAAAAAAAAATTTATAAAAATAGCAAAGTAAAGTTGATTGGTCATTAAACTATTGATGCCTTTTTTTGTTATCATCATAATGCAACATAATAATAAACTTTTTCTTTGTATGCATATGTTATATATATACATATATATATACATGCACAAGTACTTATTGATCATAATGATGATCAATATAATATAATCATTAAAAAATTGATTATGATGCGATCGTAAATATGATATATGATCATTGATCAGTTAATCACATTTTGTGATCATATTTTTGTGAGTGACTGCGGATAAGGGAATTTTGAAGAAAAGATGGGTAAAAAAAAAAAAATACAAAATATATTACTTTTGTCGGCATCTTTTTTTCTATTTAATTTTTTTTTTTTTTCTATACCTCTTATATATTTATTCTTTTCTTATTTTTATTTGTATCTGGTAGTAAAAATCAGATATACCTTTTAAGGGGTTCCTATCTACTACTTATAAAATATGTCCATCAAATATTTATATAAAAGTGATCTAATTTTCACTGATGATAATGATGATGATGTTATGGTTATCTAAATATATATATATATATATATATACATATGTACTTTGTTTGTTGTTGTTGTAAAGAGTTGGAATGCATCACTTTATAAAAACAACAACATGTTTCTATTCTTAGAAAGTAATCAACATTTTCATATAAGTACAGTAAGAAAATTAACAGCTATATTTGAAATTAAACATTTATTTTTAATGTGATGAGAAACTTGTATCTAAAGATAGATTGTAAGATGGGAAAAGATGGGAATAGAAATCATAAGTAAACAGTATGATCAAATTTTCCTTTTTTTTGTTACTCCACTTGGCAGCATAGAGCAACTATGCATCAACTATTTAATTCAAGGACATTTCGTGTCTGTTTAATTTATCCAGCACAGTTCTGCTTTATGTTATTCTGGGTCTACCTTTTGAACTAGATCCGCCTAAAAGATTTCAGATTAACAGCTTTCTTGTTATGTTTTTTTCATTTTTTCCTTAGTACATGGTCAATCCACCTCCATTTCCTTCTGGTGATTTTCTTCAATATTGATTCTTCTACTGTAAGTGCTCACAAGTCATCATTAGACTTGAACATTTTGGGGATTGCGATCAATCGAATTATATTTTAGGAGTAGCTAAGGACGCTGCTAAGTTATTGGGTTTCTTGTATTGCTGCAAAACTTACTTCTTCTCCACCGATCTTAACATCTAAAAAACCTAGAGGTGGTTTTGGTGTGTTAAAATCTCATACCAAAAGAACCACCGCACAGTTTCAATGGGTGGTTTTCGAGCTTTCTATTCCCTGAGATGTTTATTTATGAAGACTTGCATATTGTAATGTAGATTTTACACACGAATTGAATGTTATTAGTTTGGTTCTTCTTGATTTTTACGAACTTTTTCATATTGCTCAAAGTCTACTAAAGGCTTTTATAGCATTATATCCATTCTGTTTTGTACATCTTCGCTTGTACCACCTGTAGGCGATATGATACTTCCTAGATAACAGAAACTAGTTGTACATTCAAAGGTTCGATCATCTTATTTGATCGGGTTGTCATTTCCAAGGGTGTACATACTTTTATACATAGTTTTACTTTTGTTAACCTCTAGGCCAATATAATGGGATGTTATCTGTAGATGGTTTAAACTGTAAGATCAAATATTTATGTTTAAAAAAGGATTTTCTGGATGATAAATTTCTAAATACATCCCTTTAAATAATTGTTTTTCTTAATTCATCAATATTAGTCATCCAGAGAATTGAAATTTTTTTTCATTAATCATTTATAGATACAAAATCTATTGGTTCTAGATTTAATTAACTTTAAAGTACTCGAAAAGGATTTAAAAAAACCATAAAAAATGTATTCATACACAAAGTAAATCAAGTCAAAATAACGATTCCTTTCAAAAAGATTAAAAATTTATTCTTTAGAACAATATTTTAAATAACACTATATGTTCATTAAATATATTCGGTCTTAAACACTTGTAACAATTGAAAGATAAAATAATTTTTCAAGAAATGAATTCTAAGGTTCAAAGAATAAAAAAATCATTACCCTGAAGTACCGCACACAGGGGAAAAAAAATTAAACCCAAAACATTGAAAATTTATTAATAAAATTGATTAATCAATGAACCTTTTCTAGTCTAATTTTTTTTTTTTAATTCATAGTTTTATTCTTCAAACTATTAATTAATCACGACCCGACTTGAATAGCAACAAAAAGATCATAATAAAGAATGAACATTACAATAATATGTAGGTATGTATTATTTGTTTTGAAAACTAATGTTAGATTTAAGCATTAACTTTAATTAAATGTCCTTTTCATGTTAAAACATTTAATCTTCTTAGATTTTTATTAAATTTTTTTTTTCATTAAAAGAAAAGAAAATAAGAACTCCGACCTGTAAAATAATCACACTGAATGTTTACTACTGTGGTTTCCTCCTCCTTCCAATATAAATATTGCAACGTTGTACATTGTACGTACCCTATAATTTTCCCAATAGATTTATATCAAACCAACATTCATTGAAAAAAATATGATTAGATAATCAAAATTGAAATTTTCATAAGAACAGTGTTGCCAGACTATTTGATAATATTTCAAACAAACTAAATAGGAACTGTAAATTTTTTAAAATAATTTTTAGGTGCCTCCAATAAGTTTTTATAATGCAAAAATTGTTCTTTGGAACGTCAATTCAGACCTGTATATTTCAAGTACAAGTACCAATACCAGTACTATTACTTAATACTCATTACTTTTTCAAGTGCCAGTATTATTTAGATTTTCAATACTCACAAAATTGAAGTAACTGTAAATTTTTTAAAATTATTTTTAGGTGCCTCTAATAAGTTTTTATAATTCAAAAACTGTTTTTTAATACGTCAAATCAGATATGTATATTTCAAGTACAAGTACAAATACAAGTACTATTACTTAATACTCATTACTTCTTCAAGTGCCAGTATTATTTAAATGTTAATACTGACAAAATTAAAGTCTAATTAAAAGAAATTAATGAAAATATTTGCAAAATACTTGAATATTTGGAAAATTAAGGTACTTAATTACTTGAAAATACTTACTTACTTACTTACTATTAAGTACTTAAAGGTACTTAATTACTTGAAAATACTTAAGTATCAAAATATAATTACAAAAGTAATTAAACTTATAATTTAAATACTTTCTTGAAATAACAATTATTTTTACTTGATTCTTTTATTTCAACTTCAATTTTGTAAGTATTGAAATCTAAGTAATATTGGTGCTTGACAAATAATAAGTATCGGGTAATGGTACTTACAACTGTACTTAAGTACCATTTTACTCACTATCATACGGATATGCTTTAAATCATAACTTCTTCTTCAATAACCTATTCTTATAAAAAAATGTTTAATTTATTTATCAAAGTTATTTCTGAAAGATATTAATTAGTTGTTCCTAAATTTAATTCCTTTTTAAGCATCTGGCAACACTTTGAAAAAGGTACCTGTTACCTGTCAGATTTAATATTATTAACGAATGGTAAGTAAATAGAACTTAAAAATAAAAAAATTGTTTTTATGTACATTTGAAGATCTTTAATGGATGATTAAATGGCAGTTATTTAAGGAATGATAATATTTTGGACCTAAGTAAATAAATATATAGGTAAAACAAAATATACTAAAAATTTTGAAATGGTTTTTTCTTTTATTTGTTTTTTTGAATATTTTTTTTTAATGTTTGGGATTCATTCAATTTACTTTAAAGAAAAACCGAAATATATATTTTAATTTTTTTTTGAAAAAATAACAAATCATTCTGGACCTTTTTTGTTTTTTTGTCAATTTAATTTTACAAATATAAAATCCCTTAAGATTTTGATGATGCAATCAATAAACTATTTCGCACCTGATTTACATGGTTTTAAAATTTTTTAATTTCTATTTCTGGAAAAAAATTAAAAAACTTTGAATTATTTTAAAAAATAAATATAATATTTTTAAAAAATATCAGTTTAAATACTACTTTTTAATACTCCACAAATACAACTACAAAATAAGAGAATTTATTATAATCAAAATAAGAGTTTAAAAATGCTTATTAGCTTGGAAAAGACATGTATCAAATTTAAATGTGCAGTAATTATATAATTTAATAGCAGTAATTTGTTTTATTAAAACTATCTAAATACAATTTAATAGAACTGATTGCAAAGTTGATATTTATTAAATATAATTATTACATAAATACTTAAGTACTCGTAGGTACTCTCTTCTAATAATAATATAAGTATAATACATATATAGTGGTAATATCAAAATTATAGTAAGTATCAAAATAATAATAATAATATTAAGGTTATACGGAAGCTAATCGAACCCACTGATATAGACTAACCAAATTTTGGCAAAACTTTGACCACAAAACTCAACCACTTTTGGCTAAATTTCGGATATCCAGTTTTATTTAATATGCAATTATGCTTTGTAAAAAAAAGAGGTTATATTTTTTTTTTATTTTTTATTTTTTTTAAGCGCTAACTGTTCAACTGTTAGGCTAATAAGCCTGTCTATACCATAGGTACATGTTGGAACAGGGGATCATAATATTCGTGTTATTAGAATTTGTCTTATTGAATTCCACATACAATTTAAACATGAGATAGTACTAGGCCTTATAACATGTAGAAACGTCTTAGATTTTCAATATTTAAAATTCTATTTTTTGTTTATATTGTAATATTTTATATTTTACTTATATGGTATTTTATATCTGCGAGTTATATTATTTAATTAAATTATTTGTTTATATTTTGCATTTGTTTATATTTTTATATTAAAGTATTTTTTATTAAAGATTTATAATTATTAATTATTGATTATGCCATTAATTTGAACCCAACGGCGAATGGTAGCTAAGTCGAGCCGAAAACCAGAAAAGTTTTTTCACTTTCACTAGAATTCGAACCCGGGCCCTTCCGCATGAAAGGTCGGCACTTAACCACTGTGCCACCCAGCTGTCCAATATGGCAGCTACTTAAACCCGTTGTGCGTTCAATAGTAAAAACGGTATGTTATTTTACGTCCCGTAAAAGAAACATAACATACATAACGAAAAATTTAGTATACTCTTAGAAATATGTTTGTACGAATATGAACAATAATTGACTAGAGAAATAAGAGCATCACTAAATATCTATTAAACTACCGTCCCTCTACCTCAACTTTATAAGCTTCTTATTTTAATTCCGATCTCCAAAGCCAAAACGTGGGTTTGAGTTTAGGGTCCATTCCAAACGAATGATTTTAAAAAAATTGTGTTGTTTAAATTTGTTCAAAGTCAACGTTTCCAAAATTAACCGTTATTCTAAATAACTTTCAATGTTTTCCATCCTCCATTTAAAAAGATAAAAAAACTCATTGTGTTTGCCCGACCATGTAAATAATATATATTGTAAATTATAAATAAATATATTGAGGAAACCTTTTTGCTGTACCAATTTATTATAAGAAATATGAAAATTACCTAATCGTAGCAATTATAGCTTTATTTTAGTAAATGCAATTTTTAAAAATCGAAAAAGAATGAAAAAACTTTGTAATTTTGTTTTTCAAGAGGTACCTACCGCGATTTTTAAAAATTCTTGAACTATCAATTATCAAACTTCCATATACCATTCAATTCCATCCTTATTTTATTTTACTGCTCATATAAATTACCAATCCAAAAATACATTCACTTCAAATTGCATACCTTACCTATGCTTGTCATTGAGAAAATTAAAGAGAATTTACAAAATTTTCCATTCACAATATCTCTCTTTCATTTTTATCAAACACCATATTAACACTACAAAACCACAAAAATTACCAATACAAAGAATAATATCAACTTACCAAATACCAAAGTTACCATTACCAATCTTATTTTACAAAGACAATTTTATTGTATACATTTTACATCAATATGATTACCGTTTTATTTGCAAATACAAAAACAATTCAAAATATAAATAAAAAAGAATTATCAATAAAAAGCAACATTACTACAGTAAACAAAAAGTGCATAGCGACAAAACTACAAAATAAACAAATACAATACATACCAACAATACTCCAACTAAACCAAACAAATAATCACACAAATAAATTTTCATCTCTTTAAAGAAAATAATAGGAGCACTTCACTTCACTTTATATTGAAAAAAAAAAAAAAAAAAAAAAAAAAAAAACTGGAAAACAAAACAAAATACCGTTTATTTTATTTTTCTCTGTTTTGGTTTTAATTCAAAAAAAAAAAAAGAAAAACATCAAACATGCTGTTAATATTGTTATAGACTGTACTGTACTGTACTGTTGTTGTGTGTTGTTGTTGTAGTACTCAATATAAACAGTGGAGTGTGAAAAAATGAGTATTAAACTTGAATTTGGAGTAAAAAAAAGCAAAGCAACACAATCAACAAAAACAACAATAAAAACAAATCAGAAAATATTATTATATTTTATATTATAAACAAGGAGAGCAACAGTGACGGACGAATATTGTGTATATGTAGCAAAATGAAAATATTTGATTTGGTGGAATATATATTTAGTTCTTTAGTGACCACGCTTCGGCAAAGTTTCATTTAACGGTAAATTTATAATAAAACGAAAAAATTGTTTTTTTTTTTACTTTATTCTTAAATAATATTAATTTCGTATTATATACAAATTTTATAATTATATTTTTGTCTCTCAATTCCTTTATTTTTTTTGAGATAATTTTTGTTTTATTTTTTTTTTTTGTATTATTATTAAAAAATAAAAATATGGTGAATTTCATTTCGTTATCAGTTCAAAATTTGATTTAAATACAATGATTTTTTATTGAATAAAAATAGAAAATTTATTATTATAAAATAAATGGTTCGTTTTGTATTTATAAATTAAACGTATATATTATATTTATACTTAAATAAATTTGTTTTAGTTTTTATTTACTATATTTTTTACAAATGTTTCTTTTGAATTTGTGTGAAATAAATTAAAAAATAATGAAAAATACAATGAGTATTGAACAGTGTTAAAAATAAAATTCAATTCAAATTAAATAAAGATCATAATTTATAAATAAGTATAAAAATAATATTCAAGTTATTATAAAATAAAAAGCAAAGAATTTAAAAAATAAAAAATTTTAATTCAAATAACCTACAATAAAAAAATGACAAAAACATGATTTTTATGTTACGGAGTGTACCTATTAATTTTTTTTGAAATTTTTTAAATATAAATAATTAAAAAAAATGACTTTCACCCATTCCATATATTTAATAATTAATATATACGGGAAAGGTCCAAAATTAAGAAATACAAAAAAAAAAAAACAATAACAAAAATAAAAAAAAACAAATTAACAAAACCATAATAATAACAATTTAAATTGATGTTCGAAATTTAATCTGAATCCGAAAAATTTTTTTTTTTATTTTTATTAATCGGAAATCATCTGTTTTTTTTTTTTACCTTTTATTTTACATAAGCGTTACATTTTTTATAAATATAAAAATATGTATATACATATATATACATAATATATTAATAACATATAAAGTAGCCGCTTATTTAAGATGAAAGCGTAAACGATTCATAATAAAAATACAAGACAAGACAAAAAAAAAACACTACATAGATAATAAAAAAAAAAAAAGAAAGGCTTTCTTCCGTCTGTCATCGTCGTTCAGCATTTCAATAAAATCCGATAATAATAAAAAAAATAATAACAAAACATCCATTTACTGTTTTTTTTTTTTTGTTTTTTAATTTTCTGCATAGTTTTTTATTATTTATTTATGAGTCTTTTTTTTTTTATAAATTTTTTCCACTTTTTTTTAATGTGTATTTTGAAATTTGAATACCTGTGTAATGTATACATATAATTTATAATATAAATTTGTACCTGTTTGCAACTTTGATTTCATAATCAAATACCTACCTATATTTAAATATAACAAATTAACTGTTGAAAGTTGTTAAAAAAAAAAACAAAAACAATAATAAATAAAATTTGCAAATATAATTTTATGACCGAAACTATGATTATAATCATAGATAGTAAAAAAATGTCAATAGAAATTTGTCAAATAAAATTTTTATTATTATTTTATATTATCCATACGATTGATTTTAATATAATTAAAAAAACAGATTTATTAGCGAAATTTTTTAATTTGATAATTTTTTAAATAAAATCTTATAATTTACTTTCAATTTTTTATTAAAATTTTGAATTGGAATTATATTGGATGTAATATTGGATGAAAACAGATCAGTTGCCATTATATATTTGTATTTTAATATACCTAATTAAAAATAATTATAAATAAATAATTAATGAACATAGATTAACATTTGATCATATGTTTTTATTATTTACTTATTTACATAAATGTATACATATACCTATATATGCACTTAATATTTATTTTCTACTAATCTTTTATCTCTTTTACTCTTTTTTCTAAAAAAAAAAAACAGGTCGTAATTTAAAATAATCTTTTGTGTAATTATACTTATTGTGTATTTTAAATAATATTTCATAAACTTAATCAGTTCAAAAAATTTCTAATAATAAAATAAAAAATAAATTTTAAAAATTTCCAAAAATATGTATTTAATTAATATTACATAAATAATAATAACAATAACAGAATATTTAAATAAATCATAATAATAAAAAATATTCATTAACATAAAATGTAATTTCTCACAATCCTTTTACAATACTTACATACGTATAATATATAACAGATAACAGATTCAATTATGTATTGTAACAGATTATAAGATTAATAGAATACCTATTAATAATATTATAACAGTGTTAATTACTGAATAATGATTAAAATAATAATTGATTGATTTTTTTTTTTAAATGATTAAAATTTTTTTGTGATATAAAAACTGATAATCAATTATTTGAGTTGAATTTGAGAATTAGTTAAATAGTAAGTTGCCTTTGTGTTAAACGTCAGATGAGAATACATGGCGCCAAAATTTTTTTTTAATATTAAAAAAAAAAATTATGTTTAAAAGTAAAATTGTATAAAATTTTTATGTAAATACCAATATTGTATTTAATAAATAATTAATTAATTTTTATTTAATTAATTTCAAAATTTTAAATTCAGTGTATCTTCTTTTGTTATTTAGTAAATTTTATTTTAAAATTATTTATTACTTGTTTTAAAAAAAAAATTTCAATTCTATTTGGCGTGTTTGTGCATTAAAAAAAATATTAATAAAAGTTAATTCGAAAGTGATTCAAAGTTTTAAAAAATCCGAAAAAAAATTTTTTAAGTGAAAATTAATAATAATTAAAAAATATCGAAATATAATATATGAAAATTATTTTATAATTTTAATTTCAAATTAATTATATTTGTAAAATTTGTGTTATTTTAAAATAAAATTTATAATTAGAAAATTCAATTATATTTATTAAAATACATATGTTCTAAATTAGTTTTTTTTTTATAATTTGTGTTTTATAATTTTTTTTTTTGTTTTTTTATATTTCTTTAAAGTTTTGAAAAAAAAAAAAATAAATTTATTATATTATTTTTTTAAAGAAAAATTAATAAATAAATTAAAAAAAAAATATATATATATATATACTAAAAAAAACTGTTAATGAGGAAAAAATAAAAAAAAAACAAGGAAACTGGTTTTAATTCCTTTCTTATTTTTATTCCTTTCACGAAATCTATATATTTTGTATCTATTGGATAATTTACCTATTCGAATATAATTAAAATAACAGAAAAGAATATACAGGTAAGATAAATATTAAATATTTATATTTAAATAAAAGATATGTACCTATATATTTTAAGGAATTAGCAAATTATTATGTCGTTTTTAATAGTATCTTAAGATATTTGGCGTTTAAAAAGGTTTTATTTAGGTCCCTAATAACTATCTAATAACACAGTTTCTCATAAATGGACAATTTTATAGGTTTTGTAAGTTAAGTACGAAATACTTTTAATACCATCAATTATGTTGTTAATACTTATTTATAGCTTCAAATTAGGGTTTAAGGTCTCTAAATGATCAAACCTTTTAAATGTTTTTAAAAATGCATCTTGTAAATGTTATTAAAAATATTCTCATGATATTTTTAGGAATACCTTTTAATTTGTCATGTGCCTTAGCAAAGATTCTAAGAAAATTTCTATATAAGTAATAAAGTTACATTGCAATATCTGTAATTTTTTGCAAAAATTGTAATTACCCATAGGAGGTCTTCGTGTTATACCACATTGTAAAACAGAACTCCTTAAACATATGTTGCGAATATTAAAATAAAAATATTTGCAAATATTTATACTTATGTAGAAAATACTTTTGCAATTCCATAAATATATATATATATATACTTATGTAATTCTTTAATTATTAAATAATTTTTGAATTTTTGTACTATAGTTATTATGAATATAGAAATTAATGCCGATCTTGAAATTGATCATTTCATCAAATTAGATCAATTAAATCTATCTTTTATAAGTGTTAAAATATTATTTAAAAATATTTGAATTACATTAAATTTATTAAATTACATTATTATTAGATAAAATAATATTTGAATTACAAATAAATAAGTCTTGGAATAATTAATATTACATAATTTCATGTATTAAGTTATCTGAGTGTGTTAAAATTAAAAGATCCCATCCCAATGATAAGTATAGTTTCAAAGTAATTTGTAAATGTAATCGTATTTTGGAAATTTACAATTGTATACTATAAAATGTTCAAATGACCTACTGATTGATCCTTCCAAAGATCTTTACAGCCAACATATTTTTAATAAATTACCTAAGTACTTATAAGTATTTAAGTAAATAATTAACAAAACAATCCAATTCTGCGAAATCTAAAATATTTTTATTATTAATTAATACAAATTAATTATACTTTAAATAATAACTAAAAAAAGTTAATCACCTCATATTCATCTTTAAATGAATTTAAAAAAAAGTCAATAATCTTTTAACCTTTAAGTACTTTCGAAATATTTTTCATATATTTAAAAAATCGAAGAATATGAAAAAAATTTATTTGAAGGTTCCAAAAATTTGGTAATTTTATGTTTATTTTTTTAAAAACCTGCAAATTAAAGGCAGATCATCTGATCACCTCCCCTTTGAAATGGAAAGAAAAAATCTTCAAAAATTATGAAAAGTACCATGAGACAAAAAAAAAAATAAAGATGAACAATTTGGCCCCGGGCTTCTTTTAGTTCATATACATTTCATTTACTTGTTGTTTTAGTTGTTATGCGATTGTAACTGATTAACTTATCACTATTATATATATATACTAAAGGCTATTTACCTCTCATCAAAGTAATTCATTATTAATTATTTTTTTGAACAAATAATAGTAATTTAAAAAAATAGTTTTGTTTTCTGCGTGATTATCTGTCATGATTCACACTAGATTTAGTTTTTGTACTCGTATGAATGGGCTTAGGATATCAAAGGGTATACTAAATTTGTTATAACGTTTGTGACTGAGTTAAGGAAGAGAGGGTATAGATATGGACTGAAAGGTATGAATAGGATCAAAATTGAAAAGTAAATCTGTTTAACTATATGACCGTCCGTGTGCACGTTAACCTAAAAAACTAAACGTCTTCAGATTTTATTTTTATTTCAAAACAAAGCCTTTTTCAACTTTGTGACGACTTTATCCGAACTAATTTATGATTATATACTTAAAATTTAACCCCGTTCGAGTTATGAAAGCTCTTAGCTTACAATTTTTCAATTTTCATAAATAGAATTTAAATTACAACCCCTAAAATACAAAGCCTTTTTTAACTTGATAGGGACTTTATCTGAAATAATTTATGTATATACTCAAAGTCTTAACTCCTTCAAAATTAAAGACTTTTCGAGATACAAAGGCTCTAATCTTCAATTTTATAATTTCACATACTTATCAGTCCATAATAAGACATACTTATCAGTCCATAATAAAACCGTAGAACCTAATTTACACCGATTTAACTACAAAATCTTGTATCGGACTTTAGTAACTAAGAACAGCTGGTTTAAGTAAAAATTAAAATTTGACTACCAAAATTTTAAAAATAAAAAATGTGCTAAAAGGGAAGGGAAGGTGGATATGGACTCAAAGGCATGGGAGTAAAAAGAAGTAAAGTAAATCGATCTAATTGTTGTGTACGTTCGACCGTCCGTGTGCATGTTAACTTAACAACTAAACATATTGAGATTCTGATATTTTACCCAATAAAGCTGGGTATCTCAAATTTTGCCAAAAATTGTTAAGTTATATGACCAAAGTGTGTACAAAATTTGGTTAATAAAGGGGTTAGTGAAGCTGCTATACAAATTATTTTTTAAAATGAAAAAGTAAATAATCGGATAATAATAAACAATATCTCTTACTACTTTGATGCGGATATCCTATAGTTGGCACTGTCTAGTATACACTTTTCCCTATTTAAATTTTGTAATTACAGTGTTCAAATAGTTGTTAACAATTAGAGTTTTTTTTTTAACTTATTATTTTAACTACTTTTCCACATAAAATAATTTATATTTTGATGATCTGACATTATCAAAAAAAAATCAACAATCGAAGCGATTTGATTTTTAATCGTGTTTTTTTTTTTTAAAGTTAATTGTTAACCTGCTTACCTCAATTTTTATGTGAAAACTCAAATAATTACAAATACTTATATTATAAAAGTTATTTTGTTACCGTCAACATTTATTTGTTATTAATTTCATCATTTATTAATTTTTTTTTTTAAACTCAGTTTCAAATTATTTAAAAAAAAAAATTTAATTATATAAACACAAAAAGTCCAATAAGTAATCCATTTTTTTTTTTTGATTTTCCTATTTTGCTTTTTTTTTTAACAAATTTCTAATAAATAATTATCAGGTAAGAAAAAAAGTAAAATCATTTTTGTAAATCGAAAGTTTTTTTTTTTTGGGAAAAATACTTGAAGTAATCGCGAAATCGCATTTTTACTCTTATTGACAGCAGATATTTGTGGTCAAAACTCAAAAACCCATCCTATTATTAAAAAAAAAAAAAATTGGTAGAAAAAAAAAAGAAATTAAGTAAATAAATGTGAATTGAAATTTGTTTTTGTAATTTTGGAAACTCCCATTTCATATTATGATATGATGTGCGTTTTTTTCTTAATGACATTCAAAAAACGCGCTTAAAAACGCACAAAAACGCGTTTATTTCTATAGAATTTAAAATACAAAAAAAAAAATTAAAAACAAGTTAGTATGTAAAATTAAAGTTATAATAGGTGCACACTTTTATTGTGGTACTTAATTCTTACAAAGTAATCTAAAATTCATTCAATTACTTTTTATTTTTGTAACGAAATTATTGTATTCAACTGAAAAACTGAATCACATACATATTTAAAGTTAAGTTAATTTTGAAAGTCTAAATTTGAAACCACATCTTATATTTGAAATTTTAGCGCCACTTAATTTGTAATTTGAATAATTTTTGGTATTAAAGTTATATAGGAAATATCAGAAAAAATAATTAAAAGGAAATAAAATCATATTTTAAATTAAAATAATTATACTTTAGTTTTTGTACCTTATTTTGGAAGATTTTCATAGTTTGTGTCGAGGTTCAACATTTATATAAAATTATAGACCGGGAGCTTTTAACTTTAAACGAATGAAATTCCCCTGAATACTCTAATATAGATTGAAATATCTGTAATAATTTTTTAGTTGAGATAATTTAAGCACATTTATTTAAAGCTTTAACTTCTCTCAATATTAAAAGTTTCCCAAGTTGAAAAGCTTTTAACTTACAATTTTCCAATTTTCAGTAAAATTTAATTTACAACTAAGTACTTTAATAAAAAGCCTTTTTCAACTTTGAGACTACTTTATCCGAGCTAATTTATGCTTATATAATTAAAGTTTAAGCCTCTCCGAGTTACGAAAGCTCTTAACTTACAATTTTTCAATTTTCAGTAAAATTTAATTTACAACTAAGTACTTTAATAAAAAGCCTCTTTCCACTTTGTGACGGCTTTATTCGAACTAACTTATGCTTGTATATTTAAAGTTTAACACCTTTGGAGTTACGATAGCCCTTAACTTACAATTTTTCAATTTTCAAAGAGAAGAATTTAAAGTACTACCTTTTAAATACAAAGACTTTAAACTTCCTTCTCAAAGTCTTAACTCCCTTGAAAATTAAAAACTTTTCGAGATACGAAGGCTCTAATCTTATAATTTTATATTTTAACATACTTATCAGCCCATGATACGTTTGTCAAATTCCAGTAGAACTTAATTTACAACGATTTAACTACAAAACTTTAAGTATATCGGACTCTAGTAACTTAAAACAACTGGTTAAAGTAATGTTAAAACTTATTTATCATATATTTTAAAAAGTAAAAAATGTGCTAAAAAATATTAGTTAAAAAAATTTAGTGGGCATCTATCCATTTTTATATATATGTATGTACTTAGCTATATAATTAAAATTAAAACTTGAACATATTTGGAAATAGTTAAGAAGACAACAAGAAAAACGCTTTTGGCATACTTTATAAAATTAATATTAGAATATATATATATATATATATATATATATATATATATATATATATAACTTAAATACCATATCATGTAATTTCTAATTTATTTTTATACTTACTTACTAGGAATTAGTTTTTTATTAATATATATATATATATATTTTTAATATAAACTTTAATGGAAGAATAGAGAAATCATATAAAATTGATAATTACATGATTTTATGACTTTAATTTAGATCTTTTGCTTAAAAATATTTGTTAGCTATTAAAAGATTAAGAATGAATATTAAGATGCACGAGAGTCGAGAATTAGTTATATATATATATATGTATATATATAAATATAAAATATTTAAAAAAAATTTGACATGTTGGTGTTTATAAAGAAACATTATATTAGCACGCGATCAGTTTTAATTTTATATACCATAGTTATATATATTATATACATATATATATATTATTATATACATATATAGAAGATTAAAATTTAATTCTTATTATGTCCATATTTGTTTTACACCGCACATAAGTATCTTTTGTATTTTCGTTTAACTTTTACTTTAGTTTTTTAACTTTTACTTTGTTTTTTAATTAATTGCGTTACTTTTACTTTGGAATTCTTTTTAAGAATTTGAAAGAAAGTGAGAGAATTGATGACCATTTTGAAAAAATTAAAAATTTGTTTGACATATCATGCGATTATGATGTTTAAATTTATGGGGAAATTCGTAAAGTGTTCTTACTTAGAAAAATAATTGATCCAAAATGGAATTTCAAAACTCAATAGAAAATTTTTAATTAAAGTTTAATTGTTGAAAAAATTGTTTATTAACTAGAGGTTTTTCATTTAAAATAAGTTTTTGTAAACTTAAATAAAAACATCAACATCAAAAATAGAACTAATAATTTGATATAACTTCTTACATAACTTGTGTTACATAGAAGATTATTGGAAATAAACCTCTGAATTTTTTTTTAAATCGCCCCCATAAATTAAATAAAGATTTAAGATTATATCAATCAGAATTGGTTGAATGTAATCACGTGATGTGCTGAAAGCTGTAATGTGCTGGACAGACGTGCTGAAAAGCTGAATAGCAAAGTGATTCGAATTACGGCACCTAATTTGAGGAAGACAAATTCGAATCCTAGTAAAAGTGTTTAAAAAAATTATTAGTCAATATTATAATTTCATAACATTCAGCAATTACCAACAATTATTAAAAATTTTTAAGAGATATAATTAAGGTTAAAAATATTTTAAACACGGAACTAATTTTAATTTCAACTTTAAGTTGAATTCAAAATTTGAATACTTAAGAAGGTATTTCGTATTTCCAAAATATTTATAATATAATACATGTATATACACGAGATTCTGATCCCCCCTTGGAGTTGATTTCAAACATGTAATATAAATATTCAGAACAAAAGAATAGTTACTGACTTGTAATAGTACCTGACTTTGAATTTAATTCTAAAATACCATCTTATTTAGAATATCTGATGACTTCTTACAACATATCTCGTAAATTAAAATTGGCTTTATTTCTTTTAAGAAGAAACTTTAATAATGAAATTGCCCATAATTGGCTCTAAAAAATCGCAGAAATATAATTCGAAGAAATTTTCCATCTGACAAGGTTCAGTATCTGTCTCATTTGGAAAAATTGTGTGTAGAATCGTATACGAATATAATCACTTCTATATGTACAAAAATTGAATACCTAAGTTCAATACCTTTCTTGCAGTAACTTCCTTTCTATAACCACATTTACCTATGGTCTAAACAGGCTTTCTAGGGCTTACTAGTGAATAACATGGTCTAGACAGGCTTCTTAGCTTACTAGTGAATGACATGGTCTAGACAGGCTTCCTAAACCTTACTAGTGAATGACATGGTCTAGACAGGTTTCCTAGGTTGCTAATGAATGGCAATTCAGTTAGGTAAAACTTCTTGAAATGGAAAAGATCACTTATTACATAAACATTTATATACATATACTGATTTTTACTTATGATCGAAACGTTTCAAAATTTTAGAACATATTTAAAAATTTTAACATCATATCCTATACTTAACACTTAATCATCAAATTCTATTTTATATTTTATTATATAAATAAATATATTAACAACTTAAAAGTCCATTGACATCGCGATCTTCGCGTTAATAAGAGATCAATTAATGATAATAAAACTTAACAGTACATAAGTATTTGCCGTTCTTTCTTATATATTTTATTTTTAAGTGTCATCTTTAAGTAATTAAGTCATCAAAAACATCTATAGATCTATCTATCTATTCAATAATTATTTTTAATCAAAAGGTTATACATGGTTTTATTTTATTATTTTATACTTTATATTTTTAAAATCAATAAAAATATCAAATTTATTACAGCATTAATATATCGGTAAAAATGAATAAAATCTATATAGGTATATATAAGATATTCTAAGAATAAAATATATATATATATGCATTATATAATAAAAAATTCTATGGTATATAGAAATAGTAAATTTATAGTTTTAAAATTAATCCATAAAAGTTGTTTTGTGTGTTGTCATTTCATATCATTTAATGATATGTTCATATTTTGTATTCTTTTATTTTATGGATCATTATCAATATAAATTCCTCATAAATAAATCGGAAGCTCAAAAAGTTTCTAAATTTTAATACATAATAAAAAAAAAACAAAAAAAAAACAAAGAATATAAAAATGAAAAATGAAATCCAAGTTTTATCTATATCTTTTAAAGCCTAAATCGGTCATAATTTTTCTAAGCCTTTTATTTAATTTATACATTGTTGGTGTGTCATCATATCTTCTATTCAATTGATTAAAATGGCATAAATTAAGATTGACACTTCACTATACACACAAAAAGAAAAACACAAAACACCAAACACTTATTTATAGCTTCTGGTAACTACTAAGTAATCTTGTATTTAATACAATAAATTTTACCCATTCTATTATTTTAATTTTATCTCATTTATAAATATGTTAACCCAAAAAAAAACCATTTTAAAACACTACACTAAAATATAACAGTAATGTCTAAAAGTTTGGAAACATACACAGTTTTTATAAGTACATATGTAATTTTATAGAATTAGAAACAACAGTTTTATACACTAACATTTTTATTATTTAATAAGTACTTACTTTGGAATTAATAAGTACTTATTTAATTTTATATTTTGCCAGACCTGTATAATATAAAGTAAATTGGTGGTTAGTTATAAGTACAATTGCCTGATACTCATTACTTTGTCAAGTACCAATACCCAATTCTAAAATTTTGATACTTTCATAATTTAAAAATAAGTAAAAGAATAAAGTAAAAATACTCGTAATTCATAGAAAGTATTTAAAATTTTCAACTTAATTATTTTAGTACTCGTTACTTACAAAATTTAAGTATAAGTAAAAATACTTATAATTCCCAGAAAGGATTTTAATTTTTAGTTTAATTACTTTTGTAATTATTTTTGTTCTCATTACTTATAAGTTTTAAGTACTTGTAAGTAAAAGAATCAAATAAAAATGCTTTTAATTTCCAAAAAAGTAATTAAATTTTTAGTTTTATTACTTTTGTAATTATTTTTATACTGATTACTAACAAAATTTAAGTATAAGTAAAAATACTTATAACTCCCAGAAAGTATTTAAATTTTTAGTTTAATTACTTTTGTAATTATTTTTGTAATCATTACTTATAAAATTTAAGTAAAAGTAAAAGAATCAAGTAAAAATACTTGTAACTCACAAAAAAGTAATTAAATTTGGAAAGTAATTAAATTTGTAATTAGTTATTATATGTACTTGATATTTTTTTAAGTATTTAAATACTAAGAAATCAAGCGTACGTTTATACTTATAAGTACTTAAATTTTATAATTATCGTAAACTAACCACTACTGATTGGTACTTATCAAAAGTAATGAGTATAAAGTAATGGTACTGGTAATTTTAATGCGGTACTTGAAATATACAGTTTAGTTCCATTCACTTTTAAACACCACTGTAGTTATTAGACTGCAATTACATTATTTACTAATATAAATAAAATTATATTTCAATCATTTACTTATTCCTAACAGTTGTGTACAAGCACATGCAGTCTTTATATACGTACATGATTTTATTGGATTTAATAGTCTGTATACTCATTTCATTATCTATCAATTACAATGCGGTTATTTTTAAAGTGAATATAACTCTTTATTTTTATTTGGGCATTGTTTTTTTCTTTAAATTATGTCCAGTCTATTATTTTAAAAAAATAATAAAAAAAAATTAAGAAGCGCCCCATTATTTATATAATTTATGATAATGAAAAGTGCTACTAATCTATAAATATTTTCAAAAAACCGTCAAAATAAGAACAATAAAATTGAGTCCATTTTTAGTATTAATTAAATGAGTTTGAGAATACCGTGTATATTGGTTTTGGTTTGACTGTACCAAAAACCAAAGTAAAACTCCTTTAGAAGCCGCTTTAATTATATTGGTAGTATTATTTTTTTAATGTTTATTTCCTTTTAATTTTGGGTTTAGAGAAAGAGAGAGTTTTTAATATGCACTCGCAGCACTATAATCAAAACAGCAGGTTGCCAGACATCATATCAAAATATTTTCATTAATAAAAATTTCGGATTTTTTTTATGAGATTAATTTCAAACAATAACACATAGTGTCAGATCAATAACACACTGTACTTACTCAAAAAAACAAAAAAAAACATTGTTTAATCCATGCCTGATATTTAGTGCAGCAATAACTTATTATTTTTGTAAGTACTTATATATAGAATAGAATAGAACCCCTTTTTTCAACCATTTATATTTGCATTACACTGGGATATTTCAAAATTTGCAAATTCGGAAGGAAAATAAAAAAATGGAGAACTTTATAAAAAAAAAAAAAATATTTGAAAAGGGATTCAATTTTGCATTAATTTTTACTTAAAAACAAAGAAGGTGTTGAATTTATAGAACGTATACCAACAGACACCTTTAGTTTAAGGAAGGATTAAGTAGAGAGAGTGTAAGTGACATTAATCCGATATATCTGGCGTTTAAAATTATTGATGTAGAGATAGATTTTGAAACAACTTTCGTATAAATAAGAAATTTAAACTGTTCATCGAATTAGTGACAATAAAAGTTAATCTGCACATCAAACACTACAAAGATTCGGTGATCGGAATTAATCATGGGGTCTGAGATCAGAAAATAATTCTAAATCGAGAATTTTGAAAATTCGGTCATATTATCATTTCAAAAATAAAACCCAACATCATTTACTAAAGAGTTACCATACAACTTATAGAAACTAAATAAGCATAACTTTATATTTACAGCTTTAAGTATCTTTTTCAGTATCGTAATAACGGAGCTCTATTTCTTTTTTATAGATATCTTGTAGACACTTGCTAAGTTGAAATAAAATCATTGATACCTCCTCTCAAATAATTCCAATGAACAATTAGTTGGGTAACAAATGCTTATTCCTACTAAACTAGTTGAGTGTTACCATACTGGTTATAACAACTCGTTTGTTGTTGGAACTACTACAAAAATGTGGAATGTATTACCGCCCGCACTGTATTCTTTAAAGTTGACGATTTTGCCATTTATAATTTGACCAAATTTTAAAAGAATAAATTTTCAATAGATTCTTCATAAACTAGAGCCTATTTACCGTTTAACTATCCGATAATCTAATTTGTTCTTACCCTATTTCATCCCTTATAATCACATCTACTTTAATTACAAAGCATCATATTCCAAGTTTGTGGGTTTAGAAAAAATAAGAAAATATTCACAGAATTTAATCTAGTGCTAGAGCTTTGAATAGTTGTTATAAAACTTTTATATAGAGCTTAGGGTATACTTAGGCTGTGCCTCGGAAACTTTGGCAAAGGAAGTTAAGTTAATTTTTTTCTATATTATTATTATGTTTGTATTTTCCATGAGTCTACCACACAGTCTACCTTTCTCTTCTACTTTTCTCTTTTAAATTTTGTGGAGAATCTATTATAAGAGAAGAGTCTAGAAGAAGTATTTAAATACCTATAAATATAAGATTATATAAATAAATCATAAGTATTATTATTATTTTTAAAACTAATTACTTACTAAAACTAGTTTAAAAGTAAACCTCCAGATGGCTTCTATTGGAGTTTTGGAAGAAAGCTTTAAACAATGTTATATAATAGATTCCACCACCCTTCGTTCAACACTTCTGAAACATTAGATAAGTCTTTCATACCATTCCCAAAATTGCTTTTACTTAACCCTTAAAAGTCTCTTAAACACCCTGTACTTTTGAATTTAAGTAAATCATACTTTCTAACCTACGTTATAGTGGATAGTCGTTCCTCTAACTAGAAGTTAAATGACACTTGTATTCAAATTATTGACAGAAAACCTGTCCAACAAATCCAAAAAAAAAAAATGTCAAGTTAACATGTTAATTCTACAATTTAATTAATTAGATTTATTTCAACAGTTTCAATAGACCTATACCAATGTTTTTTATAAATCTGTATCAATTAAGTCGATTTTATTAATTAATGATTTTATTATGGTTAATAAATGTTGAATTTTTGAATAAAATTTACAAATTTTAATATTAATAAATTCAAAAATTAACAAAAGTTTAAATTATGTTTTTGTTTGATTTTTAATCTGATGTTCACACAAGCTCAATATTAATTAAATAAATCAAAATTAGGTTTTTGCTTCAATATTATTAAGTATTTGATTTATTTTAAGAATTTTGATTAGAACATGGGTATAGAATTGATTACTAAACTATTATTACATTATTTAGGAGTTTTAAATATAAATTTGATAAAAACATGTTTGAAAAATGTTTGACGTCGAAAAATATTAGTTTCATGCATATCGAGTAGACCCGTATAATATTGAGTAAAATGGTAGGTACTTGAGTATAGTAAAGGAATCAATTAGTAGTTACTTAAGTAAAGCAATCAAGTAAAAGTACTTGTAACTTTCAGAAAGTAATTACTAATTACATTTTGAGTTTAATTACTTTTGTAATTATTTTTTGATAGTTACTTAAGTATTTTCGAGCAATTAAGTACTAAAATATACTCAAGTATTATATTAATTATTTTAGAATTTAATTACCAAGTATTCAAATATTTTGGAAATATTTTCATTCATAAGATTTTATTGAAAACAGTATTCTCTAAGTAATACTGGTACTTGACAAAATGAATCTCTATATACAACTTTCTATTTTTTAAATAATGATTCTTAAATACTTATACTTACTTATTTAAAAAAAAAATATAAAATCAATTGAAGGTTTATTCTATATAGTATAAGTATAGTATTATAAAAACTTAATAATAGTTCAATAAATAATAGTATAATATTCAATTAAAATAATGATGATTTAAACACATGTTCATTAAATTTAAATAAAATGTATAAATTGCATGTTGTAATGTTTTAAATGACCTGTAAATGAATACTAAGTACTATAGTTACTGTATAACTAAATATGATAATTGTAAATTATTTACAAACATGCGATAAACTTTTGAATAAAAATTTAATTTCAGTTTGCAATCATTTTTTTTTTTTTAATTTTTTATATTTTGTTTAAAGAACATCAGAATACCTTTAAAAAGTAGTTCTATGCCGTACTATTTAAAATTTATTTTATCGTTTAGTTAGGTATATTAAAAAAAATATTACTTATGCAGTAATTAAGTAATTAAGGGTTCCTATATCACAAGACTGTATTTCACTTGACTGCTGTATCATCGTTTGACGGTCTTTTATTAAATTGAGGATATTGCATTTATTCATTAAATATTTTCTGAAAAAAAAACAAAATATGGAAGCCCTGATATCGAATCTAACCCTAAATGTCTCAGCTAATTGAGACTACAGTAAATGTCATCATCTTTTAAATTATTGTATTATGTAGCCTATCTACAATGAACGCTCTCGTTTCGCTCTCTACACGTAGCTATCTGTCAAACTAAGTTAAATGTATTGAATTATATGAAAGTGGCTACAATAGACAGTGGCTTTCAACTATTGAATATTTTCCAATTCATGAAATTTGTAAACAAAACAATGTCAAAAAACGCTGTCATGTACATTTCATTATGGACACTCCTTTGTTGACTACGTAACGAGAGCGAAACGAGAGCGTCACTATAGATAGGCTATAAGAACTTAATGTTATCATCTATTTGAATAAATCGATAATACTTAGCTACTTATAATAATTCAAATGACAAACCATTGTAAAAGTTTCGGATTCGATTTTAGGCTCTCTCATATTCAAAAAAGTAACAAGCTGGCTTATTTCTATCCAAATATTTTAAGTAATAATCTTTGACTCTATCTATTTCATTAGTTTTAATAATTTTATTGAATTAATTAAATGTATAAATCCTATAGTCGACGCATACTAAAATCCGATTCGGCAAAATCCGGCTCTTGGCAGACTGAGTGCTCTGACCGTTTTCTGAGTAGCCCAGCCCTAAACCTTATTATTTATAAAATGCGCTATAGATTTCATTATATACTTTTAAATTTATTATAAACATAATAAGTAATTATTGTTATACTTAATTTTTACATTTAAGCTAGACTTGTATTTCTTTACATCTGTGAGTTATAAAATTAAATTAAAATTATTTGTTTGTATTTTTTGTATATTATGACATTAATTTAAACCTAATTACAATTAACGCGAGCTTATACAATTCGAAATGTTTTTCTCTTACTATTTTAATTTAAACGCGTCTCCTAAAATGTTTAAAACCACTGTACGACCTGTCATTCGTCCATCTTATGACAAACGCAAACGGAGGACCCACACTATATATTATAGATGTTATTTTTGAATCAAATAAATTGTCAAATTTTCTGAAATGCCTAAATGCAATTTTTTCTATAACTAATTAATTTTACATTATTTTTATTCGATTATCTGTGAATAAAACTTTCAACAGATTCATGTGGTAAAATATTGCCCTTCTTTATATATTTTTTTTTAAGTCTTTGTTTAATGTCTTCTTTTGTGTATATATATATTATATACTTATGACATCTTCTTATTTTTGGTTACAAAAAAAAAAACATTTTTTTTTAAATTTAAAATTTAAAATTAAAAAAAAAATACAATTTTAACCAGAAAAACCATAAAAATTAAACAAAATTATAATAACAATTTCAACATTGACATCATTTTTCTCAAAATTTTTAAATAGTCTTTTATAATAATTCATTATTTTGTTTTTTCTATTTCTTCTTCATTTTTTTTTTTTTTGCGCTGTGGAAATCGAAAGCGAAAAACGTTTTTTTTTTTTAATGGAAAAATTATTAAATTTCAATTATATACGAGAATATTCAATAAGTTTTTTTTTTTTTTTTCATTAATTTTCTTTTTTACAAATTTCATTAAATTAAATATAAGCAAGTTTAGGTCACTTATCAGTACTGTATTTACTGTTGCCAATATTTAATTTTGAAAAAAAAAACAGTAAAAGTTTAAATTATAAGTAATTATTGATTTTTAATATTTAATTTTACAAAAATACTTTTATAAAATTTCTAAAAAAATTTTTCGAAATTTTAATTTGAAAACATGTGTTGAATGTGTTCATGAACAAGTGCATTTGACATTGACAATTTGATTTGACAATTCTTTAATCCGAAGCTGCTCCTTTCGAATGTCAAAAAACCAAAAAACAAAATATCAAATTTTCAGGAAGTACTTTTTGAGTAAGAACGATTACTTAATGCATTACACGTTAAATTGAGGTTGAACTCATGTATAATTTTTTAATAAAATCACGTTCATCTTACTGTATAATTTTGTTTGCAACATTTAAGCCAAAAAAGTGAGTACAAATTTAGAATATAAAATCATACTTAATTACTGTGCTGAGTACAATTACTTAGTAATCAATTTAAAATAAAACTAAAACTCAATTATTCAAAATCCAAGTGTAAAAATCAAATTGCTTGATATTTTTAAAATAAGTAAGTACTTTTAATTCTTATGATAATTTAGTATTTCTGGGTATTTAATTATTTTAACGTACTTAATTAATTATCAAAAATAATTACGAAAAGTAATTTGACTATCACAAGTATTAAGAACAAAAGTAATTTAAATTTCAAAAATTATTATAAAAGTAATTGAAATCCAAATTTAAATACTTTCTAGAATGGGTCAAGTAAATAATCTATTATTTTTACTCGTAATTGAATTTTTAAAGTACAATTGCAAAAATTTTTTAAATGGTAATTAGCAAGTAATGTATATCAAAAAATAGTACTGGTAATTGTAATGGTACTTCAATTTTACAGGTCTGAACAAACTGCAAGTGCAGTTGACGTAAACTTAGAAAGTATTTTTAATTAAAATATTTTCCATTTCATTTACAAAATCGAAGTACTTTTAGGAAATTTTGTTTTACTCTATTTGGCAACACTTTTACATAAATATTAATGCGACATCCAAAAGATTTTTAAATTTTTTTATATTTTTGAATAAGTAATTTAAGTGAACGTAATATATATTGACAGATGGTTAAGCAGACTTGTTATCAATTATAATTTAGCAAACAAATTGTTTTTTAATTTAATAAAATAAAAAAAAATTTGTTTTGAAAGTTTAAAACAAAAAATTTAATTGTAATAATTGAAAAATTGTATTCTCTAAATTTTTTTTAATTAAAATTTTTACTGCTCACATCTGTCAAACAGATTTTAAAAGAAAGTGTTCCCAGAATTATTACAAAAATATTTGATTGATAATTTATTATGAATATTTAAGTACTTTAATATTTAAGCAAATCAGTTAATGAAATATTTTTTTCTAAACTTTTATATAATATTTATTTATTAATTAAAATATAATAATATTTATTTTACATTGATTCAATAAAATATCGGAAATAAAATCTTAAGTTAATTGACATATGTCAAATATGACATTGTAAAATTTTCAAAAACCAGACGCATATAAATTAATTTCAATAATTGGTTACTGTAAATGTGTGATTTTCAAATTTTAAAAAAAAAAATAAATATCACGATTTTGGAACGATGTAATAAAATAAATTTCAGACATAAATACTAAATTTTGTATACAGTTGGCGCCATTTAAACATTATAATAAATAACTAAATAATTAAATTCAAGTTTATCAATTTTTAATAAATCAATTTACTTATTTATGGGTTAAAAAATTTTTTAATGATTTGATTAAAATTATAAAATTAATACATTTTTTATTTAAATTAAATATTTTATTTACTACTAAAAAGGGTCATATTAATAAATATCTGGAAGCCAGTCTTTGAAATCAAATTTACTTTCACTCTTAATGACATTATATTTACTGGGTTTGTCACATTCGCAACAAAAGTGATATTTTGTATACCTATATGATTAGTTCAATTTTTACAAGACTTTTAATTTTTCTAAATTTAGACTGAAAAAAACCGAATAATTATGAATCAATATTAGAAACCCTACTTTACTTGTAAAAGTATGCTTTTAAGGTACTTGTAAAATAATTACCTAAAAGCTTTACAACTTTGCACTCTAACAGATTCCATATTTCATAACTTATATTTCCTAACTATATATATAGCTGTGAGGCTTATTTTGTCTCTATAACTACTATAGGTTCATGTGAGAATATATTATTATTATACCATCAAAATGTAGAAACATCTTAGATTTTCAATTGATACAATTCTATATTTGCTACATTTTGTAATTTATTTTAAAGTTAAGTATAAACAAAGTATTTCTGTATCTGTGAGTTATATTTATTATTCAATTTAATTATTTGTTTATATTTTGAAGTTTGTAAATTATTATGTTATTTTTATTTTTTATTATTGATTATTGGTTAACCCAATGGCGAAGGATTGTTAGTTAAGTCGAAAACAATTATAAATATATCGGACTCGAATTTGGTCCTCTCCAATTAAAGGTCAGTACTCTAACCACGATTCCAAACAGCTGTTCAACTTTTATCTGAAATTATCTAAAAATTATCTAATTGTCTAAGGAAATGTTTGTTTTGAAATCAAAATCTTATATAAAAATATAGACAGTATTTCTATGACAACCGAATAATGAATAAACTAAATTGCATTATAAACTCCTGCGATGAAATAACTGTGTTTTTATTTTGTTATTTAAAATATCATATTGCACAATTTGACAATAAAATTTAATTTTTTATTTAAAATTAATTTATTACTTAATTTAAATTCTTGATCATAATCGCTTTCATTTTAAAAAAAAAAATAAATTTTTAAAATTAAAGCATAACATTTAATTTTTAAAACATAAATTAAATAAACTAATAAAATAGTTATAACAGTTTTAATTTATAATTAAATCACCATGGTTTTGATTTATAATTAAATCAAAACATTAAGAAATTTTTTTTTTTTAAACATCTGCTTGCCTATATTTAATATGAAAATTGATATTTTAAACAATCAATAAAATCAATAATAAAAAAAATCGATAATTATAAAAATAAAAATATACAAATATATAGAAATTTAATACTATATTTGGTTCTTTTATTGTTTAAAAATAAAATATCAAATGTAGCGTAACAAATGTAATTGGGTCAATATCAAGGTTTAAAATACCTATAAATAATTTTTTTTTTTAATATTTTAAATTATTTAAAAATTTTGAAATTTAATACCAAAATTAATATTACAAAATATTTTTAAATATTTATTATAAAATAATTATAAAAATTAAATTAAAAATTCTGTGAATTTTAATTTTGTAATAAAAATATAAAACAATTAATATTATGATATAATTAAAGATTTTAAAAATATTTTTAAAAAGTTTGACACGTCCCTGATATTATTTTCTTTTATAAATATTAATATATTATGAAAATTAATATGAACTTGAATTTTTTCAAAAATTTTATTTATAGATATATTTGAGTAATGAGTATATATATATGATATGATATATATATATATATTTTTTTTTTTTTGAAAATAAATATTACGCAATTATTCTGAAATTTACTCTAAATAAATTTAAAAAAGTATAACAAAACTTTAGTGAAAACGATTAAGTACATTGTAAATTAAACAAAAGGGTTTAAACTATAAAGAAGTTATGAAGTGACATTTTGACATTTTAAAAAATACGTAAACAAATAAAAAAACAGCATTGGAAACTACGGAAATACAGCTAACTATATACGTATACTTTGATAATTATTTAAATTTTTATTAAATTCTTTTTTCAATATTAATTTCTGTTTTTTTTTGTTATTTACATAATAATTTAAAAACATTGAAAAATAAAAATTATGCCAAACTTATAAGTTACATATTAAAAGTAATCAAAAGTAATTCAAATGTCAAACACAAGTATATAAACAATAATTAAAAGAAACAATATGGAATTCTCTCATGAAAATTTATTTAATTTATATAGGTTTAAAATGTTTGCAAATATTTTATGGGAAAATTCTAAACAAAATTATTATATTTTTTTGAATAACTATTTTTTTAGACAAAGATTAAATTCAGTTACTGTGTATATAATTTCCATAAGCAAATCAGTCGAATGCCATTACTTAAACAATCCAAAAAACATATGAATGATTAAGTATAGCATTTAAATCTTGTTCTCATAGTTTTTTTTAAGATTTTTCGTCATTCTATTATATCATAAGTGTGTCTTAGAAAGAACAAATGAATTTGTAATCGGCTTCTTAAACAGTGTAATAATTTTCATTGAAAAAACAATCAGTCTTTTTACTTCAATTATAGTTATTATTTACACAAGAACTGATTAAAAAACACGAATTAAAATGAAAAATAAGGATTAATCGGCCTAATTTTTAGACGTCGAAAAATATTAGTTTCACGCAGACCCTTATAATACTGGGTAAAATGATAAGTACTTAAGTATAGTTGTAAGTACAATTCCCTGATACTCATTACTTATTCAATGAGTACCAGTATTAATTAGATTTTGATACTTACAAATTTAAGTATATATATACTTAAATAAAGAAATCAAGTAAAAATACTTGTAACTTTCAGAAAATAATTACTAATTACATTTTGAGTTTAATTACTTTTCTAATTATTTTTTGATATTTAAGTATTTTCGACTGTTTAAGTACCAAAATATTCTGATGTATTAAGAATTTAATTATTTTCCAAGTATTCAATTATTTTAACTCTCAGAGAGTAATTACTAATTACATTTTGAGTTTAATTACTTTTCTAATTATTTTTTGATATTTAAGTGCTTTCGAGTAACTAAGTACCGAAATATACTTCAAGTATTAAGAAATTAATTATTTTTCAAGTATTCAATTTTTTTAACTCCCAAAAAGTAATTACTAATTACATTTTGAGTTTAATTACTTTTCCAATTATTTTTTGATAATTAAGTATTTTCGAGTAAATAAGTACCAAAATATACTCAAGTATTAAGAAATTAATTATTTTTCAAGTATTCTTAAAGTCAAATCTAAAGCAGTATTATATGAGTAAAACTGGCACTTGACAAAGTAATGACGTGTATACATAATCTTAATAATGAAGAATTTGTCCTAGTCTCCCTAGTCTCAAAAAATAATCTATTGATTGAAGATTCATACCTCTATAATACCTTACAAACCACTCTGGTTATATTTTCTATAAGAATTTGGATTAAAATCAGTGCTTAGATTAAAAAACACATTTTTGTAATATACAATTATCAAGCACGTGGACCACAGATTTTCTTAATTGAATTTTTTAAAAACCAAGTGTTTCGTGTTGGAAAAAATTTAAATTATAGTTATCGTTAAATATTTAAATACAGTTTTTTTTTTTTTGATTACTGATAAAGGCAACAAATTAAAATCATAAAAAAAAAATTAAAACGTCTGACTGAATGAATTCAAAATAAATTATGTCGTAATGTCGTAATCAGTCATTCTAACAGTTTCGTTTCATATCGAATTTATTATTTCCAAGCAGTACAAAACAAAATTTTGATATTTTTATTATTTTATTTTGTACAATTTTTCAGATTTCTCATGAATTTTATCACTTTGTTTTGATTTGTTACATGAATAATTTTCAAGGTCACTTTTTTTTACTCATTCATCTGCGCACTGAAAAATATTCAAAGAAAATTTTTATCGCAATGGAAGAATACCGATTTGTGGTTTCTTTTGTAATTGTTTTGTTATTTTTCATTTTTTATTAGAAAATCAAATGAAAATTTAACTTTTTAATTAAGTAATATTAGCTAATAAAATTAATTCACAAAAAAAAAATTCTGTAAATACCGTAATCAAAATTTATTTAAGGTTACTTTTGTACTTAGTTTTTATGTACTTAGTTATTTTAGTTAAATCTAGATTTCCATTCAGGCTTTTGGGTTTTAATTTCAGATCAGAATATTTTTTAATTGTCTATTAGGTACTTTAAAATATGGAATTTATTTTAAGAACCTTTATATGATCCAATAACCAGGATATGATCCAATTTGATTTGGATTGCATTTATGATTTGCTTTTCATTCTTAATCTGAACTAAAGTCTGTAAAGTAGTCTCAACTAAATTAAATTAAATATTTTTTAAGAACAGTAATTACTTTGTTTTAAGTACTGGTGACCTAAGCCTATTGTATCTATAGCTCATTTCAGATTGGTATAAAAATACTTTTATTAAACATATGATTACACTTGATTGGGATAAAATGGTTTATGTAATTTAGTCTATATAATTATAGATATTAAGAACTGTATATTAAATAGCGAGTAAAATATTACTTAAGTACAATTGCAAGTACCATTACTTGATACTCATTACTTTATCAAGTACTAGTATTAATTACATTTTAACATTTAATACAAATTTAAGTATAAGTACAAGAATCAGTTAAAAATACTTGTAATTCCCAAAAAGTAATCAAATTTTGAGGTTAATTACTTTTGTAATTGTTTTTTGATACTAAAGTATTTTCGAGTAATTAAGTATTAAAAAATACTTAAATATTATGAAATCAGTTTTTTTTACTAGTATTTTACAAATATTTCAATTGAATACAGTAAGGATTATCAGGTAAATGTACTGGTACTTGAAATATATAAGTCTGTTAAATATTTAATATCAAATTTTAAAATTAAATGGTTTTATATTAATTCGACTCACTGTAATAATTATAGTACAATATTTTAACATAGTTGAATCATAATCACATGCCTACAAAAGTATTTTGTGAAAATATTATGATAATCAAATCAAGAACATGATATTATTTTGAATCTTTACTGTGGTTTTTCTTTAACTTTGATTCATTGCGGTTTGATTTGGTTCGGTCCGGTTCTTCCGAATTATTTTCGAAAAGAAAATTTAAATTTATTTTAAATATTCTTTGATTTTTTATTATTTTTTTTTTCATTTTGATTCGGTTCTAAATTGTTGTGTTAAAAAATGATAAGGTCAACTTTTCGAAATAAAACAATTGCGAATAAGTATATTATGAGATCGATGTGATTTTATCATTATATCTGACAGATGTTGAGGGGGACACAAACTCTAAAATATATTGAAAAAATAATTTTCCGTCATTCATTGTGTGAATTTTAAAGAAGACTGATTTGTGTAAATTTTAGAACTTTTTTTTTATTGGGTGATTCCGACTAATTTATTTATATTTAAATAAAATATCTTATACTTAGTTATTTAAATTAAATTTAAATTAAAAAAATTAGTATTAAGGAAGTAGTTAAGACAAAAGTAAAATATAAAAAATTAAACATATCCATGAGAAAACATTCAAATCTAATTTATAGTTTATTTTAATTCAATTGTCTTCAAAAATTTCAGATGATTTTGATGGAATAAATTCGTGGTTATTTTAAAAATAAAATAAATATATATAGTCGTTTATTATGTTTACGGTTTAATTTGTTTTAATTAATTAATTAATTAATATTATTATTAAGATAAAGAACAATATTTTATATGATTAGTAATATATATTGTAGACATTTTGAATCATTTCCTTATTCTTTATTTGTTTTGTTTTTTTATTTTTTTATCAACTACTGTTTGAAATATTTAATATGTTCACTAATAGGTTTCCTCTTATAATTATGTAATCTTGAACCCAGGGTTCATTTGCACCCATCAGTTAAGAATTACTATTAGCAGCCTGTATTTCTTTTGACTGTATTTCATTTGCCTGTATTTTCATGTATTATGTATAAATAAGTATTCTAGAAAAAGCGTATAATCCAGATTTTGTATTCAACTATAAAATTCCTCCTATATATTTTTTTATATTAATATATATTTCAATAATGAAGAACTTCCAATAGAAGGAGCTGCCGCCTCCAAACCCCCGCTAAACAAAGGCAAATGAAATACAGGCATATTATACGCTCCCTTTTTAGTTAGTTATCATTTATAAAATAATCATAATCATTTTTTTGATAAGTTAATGATTTTTAATTAACTTATCAAAAAAACGAGGAAGAGTGAAGTAGAGTAGACTTTGTTAACTCTGGGATACCCGTATGACCGTAACATATACATTATATCACCCGGTTAATTACTTTTGGCAAAATTTCAGACACTCAGCTTCATTAGGTATAGTGTAATGCTCATATAAAAGAAGCAGTTCTATGGCAGCTATTCGAACAGTCTGCAGTAGACCAACCAAATTTTGCAGTGACTTTGGCCATTACACTAAACTATTTTTGGCAAAATTTCAGATACCCAACTTCAATAGGTATAGAGTAATGTTTTCTATCCCCCCATCCTTCTCTGCGTCACAAACGTAATGGCAAATTTATTATACCCTCTGACCATATAGGTAACGAGTATAATGATTATTTGATTAGTGATAAGTGGTAGGTGCAATATATTCCAATGGTCCTTCTGTTTTTTCTAAGATGTACTCGAAAAATTTTTATAAAAACTTAAAGTTACTAAGTCGTTAAGCTATCAAAGTAATGAAGTAAAGTTATAAGTTAAAAGTTAGTTTAACCTAATAGAAACTAATCAATTGGAGCTGTAACTCAAACCCTGTTCTCTTAATTAGAATTTTTATATATAATAACTTTTTAATTTATTTATTAAATCAAAATCAATGGGCATCAGAATCTTTAAATAGGACATGTTTTGGAAATTCCTAATTTGCTATTTAAAGCTTCTTAAACCTTGGCAAGTACTCAAATATGTTTCATTTTTAAACTTGAATTTCATAGCTTTAACTTTAGACTTAAATTGAATTATAAATTTTAATTTAATTGATTAAAATTCACATAATATAAAATAAAAAACTTCCAATATTTATAATTACTTATAATCATATTTTATTAATTATTTTTATAATAATACAAAAGTATATATATATAAATTGCAACCTGCAGTTTTTAACAATATGGAGGTCATTATTATTGTACATTATACAATAATAATTATCAATATTTGCTACTTACCTTTATTAAGTTATCAATTACCTCATGCTGTTTAAATAATAAAAACTTTTTTTTTTAAAAAAACAAATTTCAGAGAACATTTGTTTTTTAATTTTTACAATTTACAATTTTATTGATTGAATAATGATGAAATAAATAAGATTGGAGTACATTTTGTTCTGTTTTTCAATGAAAATATTGTACATATAAACAAGTGTTGGTTCAGAAAATATCAAATTTTATGAATTTAAATAAAATTTTTTAAATATTGGTAGATTACATATAATTTGATCCAAATGGCTTGGAACACCTATTAAGAATTAAATAAACTATTGAACATTTAAGAGGGAGCGTGTCATATGCCTGTATGTCATTTTCCCGTAATTTAATTGGCCAGTATTTTTCAATTGTCTATCTTTTACACCCCTTCCACAATTAGAGAGCATTTGATTTGTGGATTTTACAGTTATATTCAAAAGCAGGATTATAAAATATTTTTGAAACGAAATACAGACTTGTGATGGAAACCCCATTCCGACCACAATTATAAAATATTAAATTCTATAATATTAAACTTATATGTATATCTATATTATTATACTTCTTCTACCCTATATAAGGAGTCGCTACTTTATGACCGTTCTTCAACAATCAAGTTCCTTAAGTTCGTATATCTTAAGTTTTTAAAAGTTTAACGTCAGCGTTTTTATTAATTCAGTCTCAAATGCTGTCAGAATATTAATTGTCAGTGAAAAGTCAATTTTTATTGTGTAGTTACTTACATAAATATAAAACAACCTTTACCTACTTTAATTATAACCAAAAGAAAATAAAATGTCAATTTAATAAAACTGTCATTAATTGACATTACTCAATTTCAACCATGGAAAAAGCTTCAAGTTGACAGTTAACGCTTCTGTTTTAAAGTTTTTATTAAATTGGCGCTTAGGGACGTTCTATTAAATTGACATTTCCCTTAGGGAGTTATGACATATTTTTCAAGGGACTTATATCACACTTTAATATTTAAATAAATGTCATAAGTTCATTAGGGAGTTATGACACAAAGTAGAGTGTCATAACTTCCTAAGGGAGTTTTGACAAAAGGAGTTATGACAAGTCACCGTATTTATATTTTGTGTTGATATTAAATTTACCACAAATTTATATTAAACACAATTAAAAAAGAAATATATATACTATAAATTAAAAATAAAATGTTAAAAAAACACATTAATCCGGCGCTTGTTATAATTATCTAATTTATAATCGAATTTCTTAATTTCAAATTAAAGAAATAAACTATAAGTAAATAAATAAACTTGAGAACAGAACTCAAACACTTTGGTGGCACGTTTTTATTTAAAAAAAAAAACAAAAACAAAATCGATCAAATATAAATTTAACTATACTAAGTATTTAAATGATACAAGATATAAAAACCTGATCCAGGTTCCATGGTCTATTCTTTTTTTTTTTTGTTTTTATTATTTTTTAAGAATAATGCAAAATATTGATAAAAATCTTCAAAAATACAAAAAAAAAACAAAAACATGATTGAAAAATAAAATACAGCAGCAAAACATTTAAAATATTTTAACATTTAAAATAACATATTATATAAGGGGCTGTGAAATAAAGCCATACAAAATTAGAGCCGTAATGTTTTTCACTTAAAGTAAAAAATCCAAATGTCACATTAAAAATCCAAAAACAAATATGATATTATGAATCATTGACTTAATAATTGCACTCTTCCTTCTAAAATAATTATTCTTCTTCTTCTTGTGAGGCACAAAAAAACCATGAAGGTTCTGAGCCTGATGTAATATCCCCTTCCACTCCTCTCGGTTTTGTGCAGATCTCTTCTAATTGGAGATATGTAGTGTTCTTAAATCTGCCGATGTCTCTTCTCCCCAACGGATGTTCGGTCTTCCTCGGCGTCGCTTCCCTTGAGGTCTTGCTTAAAATATCTATTTGACTGGAGAATCGGTTGACATTCAAGCCAATGAAGCAATGTATGATTTTCGTGACTACATTATACAGTTCATAAAGTTCGGCATTATATCTTTTCTGCCAGACCGCGCCATCGTTTACAGGACCATATATTGTACGTAGAATTTTTCTTTCAAAAATACCTAGTGCTAGCTCACTAGCTTTTGGCAGTGTTTGATGATTCTGAACCGTACAGCAGAACTGGGAGTATAAGCGTTTTGTACTGTTGCACTTTAGTATTACGCGATAGGAGTTTTGAAATATTTATTACATATACATATACAGGGTGTTTCCAAACTTACCAATCTTCAACTTACAAACGAGTCTTCTATATTGTATACGGGCGAAAATATTGTAATTTGTTTAAAAAGTTTACGAAATTACTTCGGAAACCGTTGCAAATAAGCCACCTCTTTCCATACAATTTTTTGTACGCCTCGATTCTCGAAATACCAGATCACCAATTTAAACAAGACCATCGGTGCCTGCATATAACTATGTATATATATTAATTTTTAATAAGACGAAATTTTAAAGCTGAATTCAAAATCGAGGTTTCATTTATATTGCTGAGGTTTAGAGATGATGGCAGGGTTCAGCAACATAACTTTAAAATATAAAATACTGCAGTATCACTCAGATTCGGTTTCAAAATCACAATTTCAACATTGTGTTTAGTTAAGGGTTATATAAAGAGAGAGGCAAACGCCTTATAATCGATAAGCGAATCAGATAATGCCTTAATTCCATATGATGTTATTTCACGTCCCCATACATATTTTTATACTATAAGTTAATACTTAAAATATCTTAAAAAATACTAGAAGTTATTTTTAGATGTTCATTACATAAAAAAAAAAAAAAAAAATAAAAAATTTAAACTAAAACAAAATTAGAATCACGATTTTTTTGTATTTTTTTGCGTTTTTTTGAAGTCAGTCTACTCTATATACAATTAAACTGGTTCGGAACTTTAGAAAAAAAACCAACCAAAGCAAAGAATTTAGTATTTAAAAAAAAAAACGATTTAAAAAAAAAAATCTGCAATCTTTTTTCTATAAAGACTTTATGGGTCGGGGCTATAAATTATATAAAAATATATTCAAAAAAAAAAATGTTAGAAATTAGAAAAATATATGTATTATTTTATTCACATATACTTAATAAGTTTTGTTTTCAAAATATGGGATCGGATTTGAATTCATTTGTATTTTAATTGACCTTAAAATAAATCTTTTAAAATAAATGACCTGCAATAGGAGAACTCTAAAACTGATACCTAATTACTAATTTGTATGAAATTTTAAAAATAAAATTAACTTTGCAAAATTTTTAAAGCAGATCCGTTTTAAATTAAAGTTATATCAGATTTCAATTTTTTTCAAACATTTTTATCTAAACTTTTCATCTAAATTCAAATGGCGCATTAAATTTCTATATATCTGATATTTTAATTAACCACCTGAAGTTTAAATCTACAGATAATATTTTAGATGAATATCTTAAGAATCATGAATAAAATTTAAATATATTACGATCAGACGAAATTTTGAAATAATTTTTTGCAAAGATTGGTGGAAATCAAAACTTTACAACAAGATTAGAGAATTATTTTTGCATAATGAACTGCGAAAGCTTGAAAATTAAAATATTGCCCTAATTTGTTGTGCCTTAATACAAATCTATTTTTATATTTAGAAATCTATACTTAAATATCTAAAACTTAAGGCAGATACAATTTTTGAACTATAAAGTAAACTAGGTATTCGATCACTAAATATGATTTTTAATATCGATTACGAATTGCATAACAGGTTACGTGGACCAGGTTAGATACAGGTTAGATGGACCTTGTTTTAAAAAAACTCAAGTTCTTGTCTATAATTTCACTCTCGTTACAGCCTTTCAAATTAAAAGTAACTCAAAAATTGCATTTTATTAAGCCTATGAGGGGGGGGTGAGTTTATCCAATCAAATTCTGCCACAGCATAAGTCTTGATAGAAGATTATCCTCCTTTGGGAAAATAATACATCCTCTTACTTTTTATAACTTTTGATGGCACCTGACCGAAACATGTTCTTTTCAACCTCCTCAAAAATTTGGCTAATAAGCTTTTCTATACCATAAGTAAATGGTGGAAGAGTAGTGAAGGTTCTGGTAAAATTATAAACGGGTTAACAACCAATTCTATCCTCAAATAAATTATATATATATTGTAATATACAAGGATTTGAACCTGAGTCTCTCAATTGAAAGGTTGTCCCTGTAAACACTGTGCCTCGCAGCCGGTCCTTAAAACATGGTCCCTTCCATTTTACTCTGCCTAATGTCTCTTGCAATTTTTTTTTCAATCCATAAATCTAAAATATCTAACAAATACTCACACATATTTAGTTTTTTTTTTTAACTCAATATCCCTTTCTCATAAGCCCCTTCCCACGACATTTAATCCTCTCTTAATTATAACTGTTATCATATAATATAATGCAACATTTCATAAACTTTTAATGTATAAAACTTATACTAAAAGTTTTAAATTTATTTGTACAACAGCTGTTTAAGAGTTATTACATCATCATCAACAACAACAACAACAACAACAACAGTAACTAATAACAATTACTTATAGTGTGCAACATTAACATTCCATGTGATTACTTGTTGTTTTTGTAATTGCAAAGTCAAAATAGTGAAAGGAAAAACTTTTGAATTGAACTTGCACAAAAAAATAAATTGCAATTTTTTTATTTTGACATTTCCATTCATTTTCATCACAATTATTTGCAGCATACATACACATTCTGTATGTGGTAATCCATATACCATTAGTTATCATAGTAAATGTTAATATTATATTGTATAGTATAGACATGACTCAAGAACTCACAAGTTGTACTCATATATAAATTCGATATAAGTAGTACTCATATACTCATATACTTGTACTCGTATACACATATACTCAGCCATACATATATAATATCCGAAGACAGAAAGGCTTGTCATATAATCATAAGTATATATGTATTTTTCCTTTAAGAACAATTTTTTTTTTTTAATGTGCAATTCTTTTATAGTTTTATTTTTCTATTTTCTCAGATTTTTGTTTGCATTTCTATGTGTATGTTGCAATTATGTTCACTTTATGCTGAAATTTCACAAATTTTTTATTTTTTTTTTATTTTTATAGAATATAATTGTTGCTGTTTTTATGGAGTTTTTATGCATTTAAAAAAAAAAAAAAGAATCTAATAAAATACTTTTCTTATTTCTTCCGAAAGAGGTCAGAACGTGATGTTTTTCTCATAACCTTTAGAAGAAATTTTATTATATTTTATTTTTTAATTTTTTTTATATATATAAAACTTCATATATAATTATGTTTACTTGTTTATATATATATATTTGTTTGAATATTAAAACTTAAATGTGCATATATGAATGCTTAAATAAGGTAAACTGTCATTAATTGTCCATAATAGAACTTTAACGCATTATGCTATACTTGGGTGACTTGGTTTATATCCTACATACGTGATTGATCCCGTTATTCTGGTAAATAAGCTTATAAACGATTTTTCAAGTTTTTGAACTAATTTGAAACTTACGCAAAACTAGATTACAATTTTTTTTTAAGAAATTAAACGATCAAGTAAAATCTAACACTATCTATAGTAGCTAATTGCCTAAAAAGAACAATTCTAGTAGATTCAATTCTGAAAAAGTAACTGTGGCAACGAATTGTGTCATATATTTTAAATTTAACGGATCGATCTACTATAGTCGGATTAATTTAATGGCAGAAAACAATATAGGGAATAATGACACTTTTATTGGCAAACTTTTTCTAAGTTACCAGGATAAAATCCACGGTGCACGCCTTATTCCTAATTAGTCCAGGCTACTTTTACTCCTTTTTGTACTCATCGAAAAATTGGTGTATTAACTCTTTTTTTTATAGATATCTTGTATATATTCACACCTGTTCTAATTAATCGAAATCAATATTGTCCCCCTTTAAACAGTACACAGCGTAACAACAGAAGGGACCTATATACATTCTATATACCGTGGAAATTCTTATGTGGTTCAAAATTGGTTATTGAAACTCATTTATTGGGAGAACTGTTATAATTTGAAACATTTTTCAATCTAATGACGTCATCAACTCTCATAGAAATGTACCAATACTTATACAATTTTCAATTTTCAAAAAAAAAAAAAAACCTATTGTAACCTATCACCCAAATTGTCTATTTTAACTTTTTTTTTCCCTGCAATTCTTTTGCCTCGTAAGTCGTAGCCAAAGAAATTGACTAGCGTGTAAGAACAATAGCATCCCTAACATTAATTTCAATGGACATATCACTATGATATTATGGAATTAAACATCCTCTATTTTTAATCAATCTTATTTTAAAAGATAAATTTAGAAACAGTGTCGTGAAGCACTCAAAATTCGATGCGATTTTCGCACTCAAATTTTTATAATTATTTATAAAAAAAAACAAAAATTAAGCCGCAACCGTCAATTTTGTGACCGAATAAGCCGATTAATATGTATAATAATGATGATTAAACAAAAAAAAATTAATATCTTTATGTTGTTAAAGTTAATGGACGATAATAGAAAACTTACCCTATACAAAATTCAAAATTTAAGTAAAAAAAAAATTCATAGATGAAGCGTATAAAAAAAGTATATTGTATAAAATTGCATTTTTTAAGTTATTTTTATAATCTTGGTTTTTATTTTGTTTTTGTTTTTTATTGCATTGAAATTGTTGTACAAGTTGTAAACAATAATAATAACAGCTACAACAGCAACAAATAATACATCCAATGTCAAGGCTAAGTTTTCTGTTTTTATACTGAATTCTTAATTATTCTTACAATGATAAAAAAAAACATCAATAATATATCACGTATTAGAGCTTCCAGAATTATTTGTACTTTCATCAAAATAATTAAAAAAATTAACTATTTTATTGATGATCGTGCATTATAAAAATTATGACTATTGCAATTTTTTTTTTATAAAATTAGTAAAAAAAAACAAAATTAAATAATAAAAACAATGATATTAATATTAAAGATCGTGATTAAATTTTTAGTTAGTTTTTAATAGAAAAATGTTAAAATAAATTTTTTTTGGATATTCATGATCAGTAGTAAGTACGAGTACATATTATTCTTTTATTCATCAATGATCCAAGATAAATGTTTTTTATATAATATACTTAAGTATAAATTTTAAAAAAAGATTGTTCGTTTTTTTTATTCCTTTTCCACTCCTTCAAGGAGTATAAGGCATTCATCAAGTCTATTTAGACTAGGCTTCAATTTCTTTAATCCTAATATTCACTAAGCCATTGCTTACTCGGCTGTAGGCTATTGTTTAAAATTGTGAAATGCACAAATGTTAACTTTGTGCGCCATCTATTATTTTGCCCAAGAACTATTTTATATTACGACATAATTATACAATTTTACGATATTTTTTTATTAGATATGATCTGACCGGAAAGGCGGCGTCTTTACCACTGCCCTATTATATATCTCAGATATTTAAAATTATTTTAAAGATGAACAATGGCTGGGTAGGACAGTGGTTAGATTTTGTTAGGGAAATTTAAATATATTTTATATGTATAGGTGGATTAGTGGGTAAGCTTTTTGCTTACTAATCGAATGTGGTTTCCGTGAGTGCGGTTTCGATTACCGTACAGGTCATGAATTTTCATTTAAAAAAAAGGTATCAAAATTTCGTGCTTTTATTAATCTCGTGTTTCACAATCTCGTGTTGGAAAATCTCGCGCTTTTTATAATTTTGTAGTTGAAATAATATATAAGCAGGAAATATAATTATGAAGGATTTAATAGTTGGTTTCAACATCAGGGTTTTAAAAATTTTAAAGTGGCGGCTTGGTGAAATGTAAAATATATGATGTAAACAAAATAAATTATTTTTATTATTTTTAAAAAAAATAATAATTAGTACAATCTGCCACGCGTGAAAAGGAAAGGCATGCTTAACCCCCTTATCACATTGTATAAGGCTAGAGACTATTAATAAATAAATTAAATATGTATATAAGTTGATGGGCATTTTAATCCGAGATGTATTAGATTGGAAGTGAAAGAACTGTATAAATAATAATCAAGTAATAAAAGTTTTCAATTTGCATTAATTTATTAAAGTTTATTTAAAATCCATTATAGTTTGCATTTAACTTTTATTAAAAATTAATTTTTTTTATTTGACATTAAAATGCCAACTGGAATGATACATCAATATATATATTATGTAATTATATGCATTTTTGAATTTGTATATATATCAATTTACATGTGTATATATACAAATCACATATTTCTTCATTCTTGTAATTATGGTATATCAGTGCAATCATTTTCATATGGTCTTAAATATCCCCCATAAAATTTCATTCTCTTTATGTCAAACTAAAATAAAATTAAATAAAAGTAAATTTATTATTTCAAAACTAGTTTTAATTATCAAATATATTTTTTTAAACTTACATTGCCACCAATATCTAATAGTGTTCTGTTATCGCTAACCTCAAAAAGTCCAACACTAAATCGGAAAATTGGCGTATCATTATCAAAAAAATACGTTTTTAAATCATTTGGGGTGTAAAATGAAAATTTCTTATATGATCCGCAATTGAGCCAATATTCCAATTCACCATTTTTATAAAATACTGTTAGTTTATTCCACTGATTTGGAAGTATTGTTTCACGTGTTATTGTATTATTAAATTTATCTGATATAATTTCAAATTTTAACCTATTATTTCCGTTTATACCAATTTTAAAATGATTTTGGGTATTTTTAGGATCGTCCAATGAAAAGAAATTAAATGCATTTTTCTTTGTATTAGCAACTGCATCATCAAAACGAAAAATACATTCAAAAGCAAACGATTTAAGTTCGCTTTGATATCTTGCCGGTGAAGTTTGTGTGATTACATAACCCTTTTGGACACGTACAAAATTAGTAGGTTCATTACTTTTTGTCAATTTAACTGCTGCTAAAACATTTATATCACCTGCGTAATCAAGAATATCGTATGAACGTATTGATCTGATTACGGTAATAAGAATTAATATTTTAATTATTAAATATTTTTGCATTTTTAATTAAATATTTGAATCGCACACAATAAAAAAATTAAATAGGTTTGACACGCAATCAAATACTGACTAATATTTTAAAATGTCAAAATTTTAGACACTTAAAAAATATGAACTCATAGATAAATTATTATCACAATAAAGAGTTTCTTTATCTATGTGTGATAAAAATACATTTTTTTTAATATATACTTTTATTTAACTAAAACCATTGATTAAGAATTATATATAGATAAACATTTTCATGTTAAAAATTTGTATGAAACTTTTTTCGCATATTTTTTAAAATTCTCTGAAAATCGTTGGCACGAATATAAATGTATTGTATTGTAACTATTTCTATTTTATAGTATACACGTATACCTTTTTTTTTTATTCTCTCAATTTATACCAATTTATAAATTTTTAGAATTTTATTTTTATTCTCTCAATTTATACCAATTTATAAATTTTTAGACCATTTTTCACTCTACATAGTACATGTTACAATGTTACATGATTCATGAATACGATAGCAAAGATAAAAAAAAATCACAAAGATTTTTTCATTCATAAATTCAAAGTTCATTTTTTCGAATTGATTTCTTTTTTTCTAAAAAATTATTTAAATTTGAATGTAAATAGATATGTAAGCATATAATGTTCTAAAATAATTATTTTAAAATCTAACTTTATAGATCTCAATAACAAATAACCTTTATGAATATTTGAAGGTGACCAAATATTTTATTTTCAATTTCTTATGAGGTTTCAATTAAAGCCAAAAAGTTATAAAAGAAAAATTCAAATTTGAGCGGTAAATTGTCGTTTTATTTTCATAAATTTTAACTAATAAATTATTAATTTCTCAACAAATTTTTAGTAGATTAGGTTTTCAATACTTTATACAGAGCCATAAAATTAAAATTTTACTCTAATTTATCTTTTTATTCATTTAAAATGTTTAAAAATTTCTAATTTATCTTTTTTTTCCACACCTTCCAACTTGTCACCAAAGCATTGAATCTTGAAGTGAAACAGGTGGATCAGCTTTTGTTTAACAGTTAAAAATATTAAATAATTTATTTTTGTTTATTTTATATATTTAATTTGGTTATGTTTTACTAGAATTATAGTTTTACCTTTGTTTTATTCTTATAGTTTTATGCAACATAGTATAGCTACATGTTTATAATTTTTTTAATTTCATTTTTTTAAAGGGTTTTTTATGCCAAATTGAACGTTATTCATTTTATTTATTATATAACTTCAATTCGGCTTTTTCCCTTTTCTAAAAATATAAAATTAAAATTGAATTTTTAAATTGATTGTGTTTTTAGTTTTTAATTAAACCAAATTTTTCAGATATTATTTTACTTTTCCCATCTCATCTATTTAATTTTATTTCTCAACAAGTATTCAATTTTATATACGATGTACGGAATTTTAATTGTACACACTAAATATCCAATTTTCATTCCGTTTAAATTCCTAAATTTAGTCTATTCTAAAAAATTCATTTGAAAGAAAAAAACAAATTCGTTTGTCTGCTCTTATTATTTCTATATTATTTCAAAACGTAAAAAGGTAAAATGAATACATATTTTAAAAAGAAAAAATTGATTAAAAATTAGAAAAATAAATATTTATACATACATACGTAATATAGTGTATTATTTATATTTGATTAAGTTAAGCCAGTAGTTAAATATATGTATATGTATATTTAATATAAAACAATGTGTAGGATGAGAAAGGTATATGTTTTTACAAATGTATAATATCGTTTTTTCTCTTTCGTGGGGCATTGGATTTCACAAAATATAGTGAGAGATTTTTTGTTCTACTTGCTTTATCTATATATGTATAATTTTTG